>CM066997.1:5202500-5527500 GCA_033977485.1 Hydrangea macrophylla | reverse complement strand
AACATTAGCTTCTTGGAATTGCATGATCATGGGTTTTTCCATTTACGGCCTTGGAAAAGAGTCGTTTTCTCTTTTTGATGAAATGCTAGAATCGGGTATCCAGCCCGATTCTATAACCTTCACAGCTCTCCTCTCTAGTTGCAAAAATTCGGGTCAAATTCACAAAGGATGGAAATACTTTGACGATATGAGTACAAATTACAATATCGTCCCCACCATCGAGCATTACTCTTGCATGGTTGATCTTCTTGGAAGGGCTGGGTATATAGATGAAGCTTGGGAACTAATTCAAGAAATGCCACTAGTCCCCGATGCTACAGTTTGGGGGGCTCTTCTTGGATCTTGTAAAATCTCTGAAAACTTGGAGCAAGCAGAGATTGCTGCAAGGAAGCTTTTCAAGTTAGAACCTTATAATCCTGCTAATTATGTTTTGATGATGAATCTATATGCAGTTTTGAATAGATGGGACGATGTAGAGGATATTAGAGACATGATGAATATTGCAGGATTGAGACCAGGGCATGTTTGGAGTTGGATTCAAATCAACCAAACAGTTCATGTTTTCTCAGCAGTAGGAAAATCTCACCCAGATGAAGGAATTATATATTTTGAGTTGTATCAGCTAATCACGGAAATGAAGAATTTCGGGTACGTCCCTGATATCGACTGTGTGTATCAGAATATTGATGATACTGAGAAGGAGAAGGTTTTGCTTTCTCACAGCGAGAAACTAGCCATTACATACGGATTAATCAAGACAAAAACTGGAGCACCCATTAGGGTGATTAAGAACACTAGAGTATGTTCTGACTGTCATGAGACAGCTAAATACGTATCTCTAATAAGAAAACGAGAAATCTTTCTCAAAGACGGTGTTCGGTTTCACCATTTTAGAGAAGGGAAGTGTTCCTGCAATGACTTCTGGTGATTAGAGGTGATACTATTAATCACAGATGTCTTGAGTTCGACTCCTCCTGATGTGTGTCTTGTTTTACCCAATCTGGTGACTTGCGTGTTTTGCCGATATCCAGGGGTTTACCATGCAGGTTCAGGTCTTTTATACTGAGTTTGGAATGGAAGTGAATTTTTATGGGGGCATGTATTATTATTGGTAGGGATCCCTTGTTAACAAGCTTTAAAAAGTTTGTACCTGTGCATTTTCCCAAAACATTTCCGCATGTACAAGCTTTGTAAATCTACTTAATATGTGCCCTAAGGGCATAGCCGCATATGTTAATATTGTCCTTAAGTAGTGGAAAAACAAAAAAAAAAACAAAAAACACATAACAAAAAAAAAAAAGGAAAGAGAGAAAGAATGAGAGGTAAAGATGTTCACTTGGAGGACACTTGGAATAACAAGGGAAGATCAAAGTTAGTTACTTGAAGATCAATTGTGATAATGAAGCTGATAGTTATTTTGGAGGGAGTTCTCTTGGAAGAAATACGTGTGCAAATGTAGTTATTGGTAGTTATGGTTTGTATCTATAAATACACATGATGTACTCATTGTAAAAGGTCATTGACAAACATCAACTACATGATCAATATATCATCTTTATATTGTTCCCCATTCTTTAGGCCACCATGGCTACTTTACTAGTTTAGTGTAGTATATTTAATAGTTGTTATTTGTAGCCCAATGGTATCACCGTCACTTATCATCAGAAATGGTGGGGGTTCGATTCTTCCCAAGGGGAGAGTTAGGATGATGGGCATGAAGGTTTAAGTAAATTTTGGCCTCTTCCTCGTCATCCCCCGCTTTGCCCCAATGTGGATTTCATCTATGTGTGTGTGTGTGTTAGCGCCCTGCCTTGCCCAAAGCAAAAAATAAAAATAAAAATAAAATATTAATAGTTGTTCTTTAAATGCATTTCCTACCTTGGTTTACTTCAAGTTTGCTATGTTGTTCTACCTTGATAATGACAAGATACTTTCGTTCATGCTCGATAAACCACGGTTTGCAATTTCGGATTTGTTCTCCTCTATGAAGCACGGACACTCTGATACGAATACAACACGACACAGGCACGTCGACACCACAAATCTTTAAAAAAAAAAAAATTGCATGTTGACACTGCAGGAAAAGTATCTTTGAAGTGTCGTGTCCGTGTGTCGGACACGATACGACACGCGACACGTTATCTTATTAGAAGTGTCAGTGCTTCCTAGGTTCTCCTATGAAGATCAATTCCTATGCAAACATATTTTTGGTGCCATCTATGGGAATCCTCAAAGTGTCAACATGATAAACAAAGGTAATCCCAATCAAATTCAAAGTCAAATATTGGATCATTTGTTTCACCTTTCATCAACACCAAATTATGGTAATCATGAAGAATGGTTCAATGAATTTGTTCCATTATTGGAACAATTAAAGGATCAAACACTTAGTTTGGAATCTAAAATTTATGAAATGGCTCGGGGGAGTGTCAACTCTTCTTCAAAATTATGAGTCAATAAGTTTATTGTGAAGAATTTTCATGATCCTTTAATGGTGTAAACAAAAAAAGCACTAACACCCTCATCACCCATATTGGTTAATCAACCAAATAATTGTGGTGAAAGTAAACTCGGGGGTGTATTCAACCAAATATGGTTGAGAATCATGAACACACTTTTATTCATAGATTTGAGTTTTTCAACATTATACAAAATGTTGAATCTTGTGAATTATTTAAGCCACTCTATGTAATGACTATAGTTGGTCAATACCCACTTTTGCTTTGTGGGATTCATCAAAAATGGGTTACGACTATATGGATTATTCGGGGTGACAGTATTATTAAAATATATATATAATTATATTATAATATATATATCTATAATATATATATATATATATATATATAAGTGCACCGATCCCCTTAAGTGTTTTGAACTTTATCAATCGGTGCATTTTTGCTTAAGTGATTTCTTTTAGAGTTTTAATAAGTTTGGTATACCACTTTTTTTTTTTTTTGGTCCGTTCACAAGAGTATTACTTTATTTTGTTTTGTATCTTCGAGGTTTTTTTCCACCTTTTTTTTGGACTTACGTTTTGTAAGCATAGGACTCCAAAATATAGCAAAATTAAGTTGCTATAATCATGTTGTTGTTATCCTTGCTATTGTTTAGCAATAGTTCCTCATCATATTGCAGGACTCTAAAATTAAGTTCCTATTAGTTTTTTCTTTTTTAATCCTTTTTCCCTTTTAATTGGTGGCTGCATGGATAAGCAAATATTACTTCCAAGTCCTATAAGGACTTCATGTAAAGCTAATCTTTTAAGTATCATCAAGGAATCCTACGTTTGTGTGTTTTTTGAACTTTTTTTAAGCTGTTCCGATTTGGTTAGGATTTTGGTAAAGCTTTGTATTATGATTAGGTCTTTCTGGATTTGTTTTCCTTTTTTTTTTTGATTGAATGAATAGAATCCATTAGATATTTGGTATAGCTTGGATCATCTTTTTGGATAGATACCAATAAGGAATTATAAGACTTTAAGCTGACTAAAAGAAATTACCTTCATAATATAAGTCTTAGGGTAATGCTAGGGACACAAAAGGAAATATATGAACATTAAAAAAAATTCAAGTCATTCTTATTTGAGTAAAGATACGCTTCATAAATTTGAATGTCAACTTTGTTTCTCGTCTTTTTATAGAAATTTTGAAAAAATAAGTTACACGCATAACAAAGCATCTGGGAACCAATTTGGTGTTTTAATTTGCATAGCATTTCTTTCATAGAAATAATCTGTCTTGACTTGCTTGCATGTCATGCATTTGGATACATAATCTGCTACTTCTCTCTTCATTTCGTCCCACCAGAAGTTTCTCTTTAAGTCCTTGTACATTTTTGTCACTCCAGGGTGGACAGTCATCATTGACTTATGTGCTTCGTCCAATATATCTTTCCTCAAGTTATCCTCATTGGGCACACAGAGTCGGTTGCGACATCTGAATCCTCCATCTGCTCCTATATTCCACTCGGTGGGGTCCTTTGTTGATGCTTTCTCAAACCATTGACGGAGTCCTTTGTCCTTTTCTTGTGCTTCAAGAATACGACTTATGAGCGTTGGTTGTACTACAAGACAGCCAAAGAGTCGTCCTTCACTCGACTCGGAAATCTGAAAATCAAACTCCGTTAGTGTCTCCAACACTTTCCATTCTCTGACCATGAGAGACGATGCGATGAGTTTTTGGGGTTTCAGGCTTAGTGCATCAGCAACCACGTTTGCTTTGCCAGGGTGGTACTGCAGCGTGAAATCGTAGTCCTTTAACAATTCCATCCAACGTCGCTGTCTCATGTTCAATTCCTTTTGAGAGAACAAGTATCTCAAGCTCTTGTGATCTGAAAATAGATCGAACTTCTCTCCGTAGAGGTAGTGTCTCCAAATCTTGAGTGCAAAAACGATTGCAGCTAGTTCCAGATCGTGCGTAGGATAGTTAAGCTCATGAGGTTTCAATTGTCGTGATCCATATGCTATCACTCTTCTATCCTGCATAAGCACACATCCAAGTCTTTGATGCGACGCATCGCTGTAAATGGTGAATTGTTCACCGCTCTTCGGTATTGCAAGCACTGGCGCCGTGGTTAGTCTCATCTTTAATTCTTGAAATGCGCGTTCATGCTTGTCGTTCCATTCATACTTCAAGTCCTTTCTAGTTAATCCAGTAAGAGGGGCTACGATTTTGGAGAATCCTTCCACGAATCTCCGGTAGTATCCAGCTAGACCAAGAAAACTTCTGACTTCCGTTGCTGTGGTCGGTTGATTCTAATCCAAAACAGCTTCGATCTTTGATGAATCTACAACTATTCCTTCTTTTGAGACAACATGTCCTAAAAATTTGACTTCCTTTAGCCAGAACTCGCACTTGCTGTACTTTTCATACAAGTGGTTGTCTCGTAGGGTCTGAAGTGCTATCTTCACATGTCCTTCGTGTTCTGCCTCTGTCTTAGAGTAGATGAGGATATCATCTATGAACACTATGATGAACTTGTCACGCCCCGACGTAGCATAAATAAGGAAAGCGTTTAATTTCCTTTATGGACCCGTAGGTCGCGACAGTTTGAAGGATCGATTCCGTCCCAAACGTCGAACAACAAAACATAATAATCAGAGTAAAGCAATCAAGGCTTACAAAAAATTTTCTAACTTATTACATCTTATGATACAGGGTCAACTAAGGCACAGACCGCCTTAAAATAAAACAATAACTTAGTGTCTGTTACAGTCATCCTTAAAACAAAACAGTTAAAAACTTAAACATGTAAACTTAAATCATATATTTAATGAACAGTTCTCTTATTCCAAAATCAGCCATTCTCAATTCGCATAGTCGTATGATTCCTCCTGGTTATAACCTGAAAAGCCTGAACACGAATGTCCAGGACGCATCAACGTCGTCAGCTTCAAGAAGCTGGTGAGTATTAAAAACATGACTTTAAATGTAAAACATACCCATTTACCTTTTTCCATTATCAGTTTGTAAAATCAATAGTTAAACCGCAGAAAGAATTCATTTATAAAACAACAAGGAATATATTAAAGGTCATTCATTCATAAGAACAGATACTCGTGTAATGAGATAATGCACCACACTCATCTTGCCGACTCTTTTCTCTCGACAGCCACAACAACCCACTATCTTACTCCTGGTATCTTTGAAACACTAAGATAGCCACACTTTAGCAACGGGGCGCCAGGGAGTGTCCAGTTTGCCTCACACTTTGGTCCGGGGTACCAGGGAGTGTCCAATGCCTCACACTTTGAATACCCTAACCGCCATGCAAATACCGGGGCAACCCTTCACGCAGTATCCAGACTCGAGTATCAGGGAGTGTCTGTAGGCCACACTTTAGCACTACCATGGGTGCCAGGGAATGTCCGAGTTCGGCTTCACACACTTTAACGCTTCCATGGGCGTCAGGGAGTGTCCATGTTTGCCACCGTCGCATTTCAAAGATACCCTCTCCACAATCTCAACCACAACCACAAACTCATACTCTTTCCACACTACCATTACTCTTTTCTACACAGACTGACACCCACATGCATGTACCACTGACCCCATATGAATGATATGTACTTGAACCTAAGCAAAATACTGAATTGCAGGAACAACACGCGTACGGGGATTTATAAGTCATACTACAATGTTTTAATCATTCAAACATAACCAAATAGAGTTCTGATTAACTAAATTTCCCAAACAGAGCCTTATCAGTACTAAAAAGTTAAACCAAACAGTCCCTTAACATAAAACAAACAAAACCAGAATCTGCCAGATATCGCGCGCGCGGGCCGCTCGCGCGATATGCCCAAATTTCCTTTTATAATATAAACTTTTCTATCTGCCTGAGGAAGCCAAGGTCGCGCGCGCGGATCGCTCGCGCGATCAGCCTAATTTTCCTTTATATATATATAAACTTTCCTTTCTGCCTGGGGAAGCATACCTCGCGCGCGCGGGCCGCTCGCGCTAAAGATCGCTCGCGCGATTCTCGCGCGCGCGGTCGTGGCGCGAGATGAAGCTGAGGCTTCATCTTCCTCGCAGAAACTGCTCTGTTTCAGATTTTCAGGGTCTTTTTGACCCATTTTCAATTCTGTGAGTAAATATATCATGTTATATATGAATCTCTTCCTTTTTCAACAAGGATTAAGAACCTATGATTAATTTAACATGATTCTAACTATAACTCTCCAATTTTATGAAAAACTAAAACATGTCAAAATTTATTTTCTAATATACTTTTTCATATGAACAAATTAGGCTTTAAAACTTTGGGTATAGCATATATGACATGTAATCTATCATATTCATCTAACAAAACAGGTTTTGGTTGAGTTTGGAAAATCTTGATTTTCAAAGCCATGGAGTTCATACGTAAAATCAACAATAGTGTTTTATGATTCAACATACAATCAGTATTTGAAATATGAAATTACATTCTAGGTGAGTTAATAATACTCACTGAGATTAAAGCAAAGAGATTGTTGAGAAAGAATAGGCAAATAAGAAATCAACTCCAAGCTTGGCTATGGTGGAGAGCTTTCTCTCTCTATAAAACTCTGAAGCTCTCTCTCTTATCTCTTTGTGATTGTATTGTGCAGAAGGAGAAGGTGTGTGTGTAATGAGAAGGAGTGAAATGTATATGCCTATATAGAGGACACAAACTTGGGGGCCAAGATCTTTGTTGTTTACTCAACAAATTGCATTTGTCTCTCAATTAGATAAGGAGCCACAAATACACAGATGTATACATACGTACAAGGCTTCAAAAATCTGAAGGGGCAAGTGTAGGTGTGTAGGGGTCAAAAGTTGAAGTGTTTGGGAAAATTAGCTTAAGGCATAAGATAACACACACACAATTGCAATACCCAAACAAGGCATATCCAATGATTACTTGCCATTAATAGAAATAAAGCATGAGTCATGTCAAACTTTACGTCATGTCCAAAAGCTGTGCGAGTTTAGCACATCGCGGACAGTTTTGAAAGCAAACTGGTATTTTCGTGGCGCGGTGTTCACCACAAAAATACGGAAAATTCATTTTAACGTAGGAAGTGATTTTCTGGTTTTATAAAAAAATACTGATTGAGTCAAAAAGGAAAATATTTCCACCGTTTTGAAATACAGTTTTGAAATCCACACAGGTATTACTAACTTTGTAAAATTGCAGTTTGGCCCTAATAAAATTTAAATGTGAATTAGATAAGAAATTAATATTCCAAACATGTGACTGAAATTAAAATAAAAGCGGACAATGCTAATTGAATTTAAATATGCCAATGCAATTACAAATAAATTAAATACGGACATGAATATTAAATTAAATGGAAATGCAGGTTGTTACAGAACTAATCCAGGTAAGGTCTGAAAACTCGATTCATTAAATCCATGAACACTGCTGGAGCATTGGTCAATCCGAATGGCATAACCAGGAACTCATAATGTCCATACCTGGTTCTGAAAGCCGTCTTGGGTACATCCTCAGATCGGACGAGTAATTGGTGGTATCCAGATAGCAGATCTATCTTTGAAAATGTGGTAGCTCCTTGTAGATGATCGAATAGATCGTCAATCCTCGGTAGTGGGTACCGATTCTTGATTGTGACCTTGTTCAGCTCTCTGTAGTCGATACAGAGTCGAAGCGTTCCGTCCTTCTTCTTGACGAATAATATCGATGCTCCCCATGGTGAAGTGCTTGGACGAACAAATCCGAGGTCCTGGAGTTCTTGCACTTGCGTCTTTAGTTCTTGCATCTCCATCGGGGCCATTCGGTAAGGTGTCTTCGATATCGGGGAGGTTCCAGGCATTAACTCGATACAGAAATCGATGTCTCTCTTGGGTGGCAATCCTTTAACTTCTTGGAAAACATCTTCAAAATCTTGAACTACCGGGATTTGGTTAATAGGAATCTCATCACTGGTGGTTCCAAGGGTAGCTAGGCAGTTAGTGAGGAAAACGTCACACGAGGGATTGCACTTGAAATCAAACGATTCACCATCCGGTACTGAAAAGAGTATGGATTTGCTAGCACAATCTAACTTGGCATGGTATTTCGCGAGCCAATCGATTCCTAGGATCACGTCGAATTCCTTCATCGACAAAACTATCAAATCAGCGGGGAGATTCTGATCTTTCAAGTTTAGAGGGCAGTCCTTGCATACTTTTTCCAACTTAACGCTCTTTCCTAGAGGTGACGTAGCGTTCAAAGCTATTTTCATTATTTGGGGCATTAAGCCTAAGCGTTACACAATTCTAATTACAATAAAAGAATTGGATGCGCCAATATCGAACAAAGCGTTCACTTGACTATTAATGAGAGTCAGAGTACCTTCCAGATTCTCCTGCTCTTCTTCATCAAATCCTGCTTCCTCTGAAATAATAGTATTGAGGCGAGCCTGTCCTTGAGTCGACGCTCCATAGTAACCACCTCGGGGTGCTTTGCAATCCTTGGACAGATGTCCCTTCTTATTGCAGTTGAAACAGACCACATCAGAGCGATTGTTCCTCCTCGGGGCACGACGATCCTTAGACATGTGCCCGGGAAATCCACAGTTGAAATAGACTCCAGGGTTATTACTTGTGGATCCTGATTGCCCTTGGGGTGGAGTTGGTTTGAAAGGTACAACCGGTTTATTGCGGAACGGAGCCGTCTGCGGCTTCTTCTCACCATTCCAGTTTCTCTTGAATCCTTGATTGCGAGCCGGAGCTTGTCTCGGTCTCTGATTAAATATCGGAGGGAGTGGTCAGTTTATGAAACGCCTTTGTTCACGACCGGTGATTTCTCGAAGCCATGGGCCATTCCTACTAAAGCTTTGAAAGTCTGATTTAGGTGGCTATAGGTCAGCTTCTGTAGAGGTAGGGAGAGTCCCTGATGATACTTTCGGTTCTTCTTTTCTGGGGTGTCGATCATGTGGTGTGCAAATCGGGAGAGACGCTTGAATTGTACTGTGTACTCTCGTACAGTTCGGTTACCTTGCACCAAGTCAATGAATTCCTTTCCTTTTTATTCCTTTCTGTCTGGGGAAAGTAATTTTCTAGGAATAGTTCCTTGAATGTCGTCCATGACATCCTTTGTGCAGCTCCTCCCAGGGTTGCTTTCTCGGATTCCCACCAGTCTGCTGCAGCATACGTCAATTGATATGTAGCCAGTCAGAGTTTCTCGATTTCAGAACATCCCAGTGTGTCGAAGATGATATCCAATCCACGAAGCCACTGTTCTGTTTTCCATGGCTCAGTCATCCCATTAAACTTGTTTGGTCGCATTGCCCAGAAATGTTCCACCGTATGATTCTCTTGTGGTCTGGGTGGAATTATGGGATTGGCGTTAGCATTGTTGTTTGAGCCGTGATTATTTCTGATGTGCTCCAAGCATTGTAAGAATGCTCCAAAAATTCCAGTGGGATCCATTCCAGCAGGAATGGGCTCCGGTGCTCCTTCGGCTGGGTTTGGAAGTCCTAAGCGTCGATTTCTCCTTGGTCGGTCTGCCATTGCGTATCTGGTTCACCTACAGAAGTATTCTACTTAGGACTCGAATGCAGGATACATCTAGATATCAACTAACATTTTTATAAATCAATCAAACAAACCAAACAAGTATAGTACTAAAACATCCTTTTTCATTTAATATTAAAAACAGTGATTACAAGATTGACTAGCCGAGAATACATGGTTACAAAATGGGGGTATTACCTTATCGCATGCATTCATACAGTAAGATGGGTCATCAGCCCAAGATAACTTAGATATAACTACTACTAGCACATAGTAACAGACTATTCCAAGCTAATCATCCATATCTGACTCGGATGTGATCTCTCCCATATCAGAGTCGTTAGGCCCATCTTCGTCCACAATGGGTTCACCCAAATCCCAGTCTTCAATTTCAACATTGCCTTCATCCTCTTCATTACCATCATTGTCCATAGGCTCTTCTATCATAGGGTGAACCTCCATAGGTTGATGGGGTACTTCCTGTTCAGGTTCTTCCTCGAGGTCCTCTTCTTCTGGATCATCCTCCTCGTCATCCTCTTCTTCATCCTCTTCTTCTGGATATGCACCTGGTTCCTCGTCAGACATCTCTGCATCAGCAGGATTAACAACAGGTGCTACTACCGGGGGTGCTACACCTACAGGGGCGTTCTTATTAGGAGGCCTAACCAGGTGGTCTTCTGGGTGAATGGAAGGCTTTTGTAGTATCTGGTTTACTAGTGGCTGGAAAACTGAATCATTCATTGCTAGTCTCCGTATCCCTCCATGCATTAACTCTTGGGTGTATGTAGTATGGATGGCTTCAGCTTGAAGTCGGTGAGGGTCAGAGATATTGTATAAATGTCGCTGGACTCTCAGTCCTCCTCGGAGACGTTGGCGGGCTTTCAGTTGTACATTCTCAAGGAATCCTTCCGGGTCGGCTGGTTCGATGCCATCTGGGTAAATCATATGTCCTCCAAAGTCGTCATTGACATAGTGACCGGGTTCTCGGGACTGCGTTTTGTGCATAGGCACTCCTTGGAATGGCGGGGGTTGTTGGAGGAGTACAGGAGGCGGTGGGGGCATTTGGTAGGCACTATTGTGCATCCTTTCATAGTCTTCAGGATTCTTAAGTAGTGCGACCATTTCGTCTTGGACTTTCTTGACGATTTCAGCTTCATAGATTGCCTCTAAGCGCAGGGTATCATAGTTATAAACATTATTCTTATTCATTTCGACCCATAAGTTTCTTTTTCCTCCGTCTCTAGCTAGTTCCTGGATTTGGCGATGGTATATATCTGGGTTTGCTGGCACTACTCGATCAGGGAAAATTAGATGTCCTCCAAAAGGATCCGAAACATAGTGAGGTTCCATATTACCTGTTTCATCAGAAGGACTATCTATTTAGGGTACTGGTGCAAATTGTCTTAAGGTTTATTACTTATTAAATCGTAAAAGAGAATAATACAACACGGAAATCAGAAAATTAATAAGTAGATCTTTCATTAATAAGGGAATATTTACATAAGGGGAAGTCTTTGAAGTACAACTTTTACATATATATCCGTCAAAATGTGGGATTATAATCCCAATACAGCATCAATATGACATAGGCTAACTAGGGTGTGCTAATCTTCTAGTTGTGTGAATTCCTCTGAGATGTCCATTTCTTCGGGCGGGGTGAATGACATCCATCTCTCATTATCCCACCCTATCGGCCAGTCAGGGTCGTACGTGTACAATGTTCCCTTCTCAATGAGATCTTCACCAGCCATGTAAATTTCTACTTCTTCATCTTCAGAGCTGCCTATTGGACTGACAGGAGTTTCTAGGAGAGTGATTTCTGCATGTGCTTCTTCTAAGCTGATTGTCACGGGGTTGTCAGGAGTGTCAGAGGTTTCATCCACCTCTATTGGCACTAAGCGGGGTGCTACAACAATATAACGTACGGTCGGGGGAACCCTTTTCATAAGGAAGAGGCATCTCATCAACTTTCCTATCCTTTTGCAAGTCTGATGGCGGAAAGCAGCACCAAAGCAAACTAAACCTTGGGGAAAGGCTCCTTTGTAATTCTCCATACTACCTGTTTAACAGAAAGACTATTTTAGTATTGGTTGTCGTTTCTAAAGTACCTTAAGGTTCTTAACTTAAGGGTATCGGACGGTCAACGAGCACAACTAAACCTAGTGCTCTGATACCAAAAATCCTGTCACGCCCCGGAGTAGCCAAAAATAGGAAAATTTTAAAATTTCCTTTCTGGACCCGTAGGGAATGACGAGTTACATAAAACTGACATGTCCGTGCGTCATACTAACAAAATATATATCAGAGTAAGGAATTTGCAAAAGCGTCTAATGGTATTCATGGGGGAACTTAAGGTGTTTGCTACTTAGGCTATTACAGAAGTTCCAAATGAAAACCACAAAAGATAAGTTTGGGCGATTTACGCCACTTAAATTATTACATTAACAAAATATAGTTATTTAAAACATAAAGGAGGTCTTAATACGGAAGTGGGCTAGAGTCCTCCTTCCAGCTGGCAAACCCGTAACCTTCGTTATCGAACTCTTCCTGATAGTCTGCCTCAGGATCACCTTCCTGATAGTTCCCATCCTGAGGATACTGATATGCATCTTCATTGTTACCTTGATAGTTTTCCTCATTATAACCTAGACGTAAAATGTCCAGGGCAGGGAAGGAGCCGTTAGCTTTTGAAGCTAAGTGAAATCGTCTTAACCGATCACTCCTAATACATTTAAGGATATACAAGTATAACAATATCTTGAATCAACATTAAATAAGCATATGACATGGTAGAATGACGACACAATGCATTATCGATATTTTCGACTTTAACTCGACCATGGACATCACAACCGACTCATGTGACTTGTTACATTACCAGTGTAACGCCGTTAGCTCAGAGTGGAATGATTACGTTGCTATCGTCACCTAGCAGGGCCCTATAGCAGTTTTGATTTTAAAAAGAGTGTAATCATTGGACTCTTAGGTCCTCGTGACCTTGCCGGGAGAATAGAATAGCTACAACGCTATCTTCGCCTAGCAGGGCCCTATAGCATTTGAAAGGTAACTATTGTATTCTGATGGATACATTGCTATCGTCGCCTAACAGGGCCCTATAGCGTATCAACCATCAATTCATGCATAACTTCAATGATTTCAATGGAAACTCTGGCTATCATCGCCTAACAGGGCCCTATAGCAGTTTCATTGTTGTTCCCATTTACTTGGCTGTACCACTCGGACCACCGCGGTCCACTCAATGTATATATTGATATGAGTGGGTTAGTCCCCGTGACTAACCATGCAGACGTCAATGTTGACATCAAGACTCAACCATGTTCATATGAATGTTCATGTGAATGTTCATGTGAATGTTCATGTGACTATAGAAACAGAAATCATGATAAACAAGGATATCAGCGAATATTAACTAAGCATGGAGTATAGTTAGCTAACATGCATTCATTATATAAGCATCAATATCACGTTCACATAACTAATACTTATCAGTATCGTCCACACGGGATGTACTGGGCATACATATATGATCAAAGAATAATTTTATAATATACCAAGTGAGTTAGGATGACTCACCTCGATGCGGGTGAGTAACAGTAACCGTAGCGGTTCCTACAAAGTATAAAATTACATAGAACATTGATTAATAAGCTTACTAAAATCAGGGGTATAATGGTAATTGTGCTGGGTGGGTTCCTAAACCTCAACATGATGATCTAGACATCATTCTGAGTCCAACGTCATTGACTAGACTCAAATCGGAGTCCGTCGCATAAAAGGCTGGGTTTTCTATACCAGTTTGGGCCCTAAAGATAAGCTATATTTTTTACTGTGTCGAAAGGTCACCAAATTTTAAAGGGACGTTCTAGACATTATTCTAAGACTCTGGGAACTGACCGCGTATTTTTCTGAGCTAAGGTTTATTTATTATGAATTTTTAAAGTTTAAAACGTCTAATAATAGACTGCGGGGTCCCATAATTATAAAATATAATTTAGACAAACATATGACCCCCTTATAAATATTTTTATTAAATACTAGGCCTTAAATTAGGCTAGGGGTATTTATCTCATAATTTTCGGGGCTCGTTTGGTATTTTAAATAATTAAAATACAACCAAATCGGACTTTTAATAATAATTAATAATTATTAGAAATACCAAAGCTTGGGTTTTATAAATAATAATTTAAAAAATAAAAGTCTTAGGCCTTAGGAAAATTTATAAAATTTTCCTATATTTAAAAGTGGTCATTAGATATTTATTACCTAATTATTTTAATTTAAAATATTTACTTATTATTTATTTAAACCAATAAATAATAAATATATCATATAATAATAATTTATAATTTCATAATAAAAGAATATTATAAAAAATAATGTTACAATTTATTAAAATATAATTTATAGTATTATTGATACCATTTTTAGATTTTTAAAACAATTTAAAATCATTTATAATTATTTATATTTATTTATTAATACAAAATATATTATAAATAATATATTTATACACTAATATTGGTTAATATATATTAATTATTACTAAAACAGTTTATTAAAACACTAATTAGGATTAATAGAATACTTAATAATATAAAACAGATTAATACAACCTTAATTAGGGTAAACAGAATAATTAAGACATTAATAAATCTAAAACAAATTATAAATCTACTAATCTAGATTAACAAATTAATAAAATGTGAATTATTGCTAATCCCGAATCATTAATGTACTAAGCCTGATTAACAGAATAATTAAGAATATAAAATGAATTAATTAGTTATTAATCTAAACCCGCGGTTTAACCCATAACCGGCCCGTACCCACGGGTTATCCATATATACACTAAGGGTGATCCAACTTAAAAGATCCGACCCGCTACCCACTACATTAATATAACCCGAACCCACTAACCATTTAAACAAACAACTAAACCCACCCATATGCAAACCCGAACCGACCCGATGGGTTAACGATATAACCCGAAGACCCAACGGGTCTCTTCTTCTCCGACGAACCCAGCTCGCCGCCGGCGGGCCTGTTTTCGCCGGAAAACTTCCAGGCCTCATATCTCCGTCATTCCTTCATGTAAATTACTCTAATTAACGTCGTTAGGACCGGTTTGGGACCCTCTATCTCATACTATAAGCTGAAACGGTAGTTGATTCGTTTAAGTGTCCTACCAATTGATTATTCTTTTTCGGTTATAAAAGAATAATGCTATGCATGGCCTACCTAGGGTGCACCAAACTTAAAACCGAATTAAAGGGGGTCTACTGGGAACCTTAGGGTCAGTTTGGTATGGTTTTTAGAGCCTATGGTCGAGTTTCAATTTTTGAGCTCCGGAGATGGCTTTAATGGTGATTTGGTCAAGCTGTGAGCCTTGGGCTCTGTTTGGCTACGTATACGAGTGTATGTGTGAGCCTAGAGGGTGTAGGAGATGTAACACAAGTGTAGAAATAAACAGAGGGAGTGTAGGGTCTTACCAAAGCCTCAGTTTCTCTCTCTATCTCCGGCGGCTCTTTCTCTCTCTGGTAAGTGAGTGAGTGTGTTAGGGTGACGCAGAGAGGTGTGTGTGAATGTGTATTGTTCTCTCACTCACAACTTTCAGTGGTCACCCTCCCTCTCAAGCTTCTCAATATATAACACAACTCATGTGTAGGTATACACACATATAACTACACAGTTATACACATGTCTTGAAAATCCATAGACTAGGGATTGAGGTGATTGAGAGGAGTTGACTGAGATGGTGCATAGGAGGAGGGGGGGGGGGGGGGGGGGGGAAGTGGCCGGCGGTTTGGATGGTGGGGGGTAAGGTCCGGCAGTTTGAAGGGGTGGTGTTTGGGTAAAGCTTTTACCCAATGGGTAGGGGTAGGTTAGGTAAATATATTGCCAATTAAGGCAAGATTCCAATTGTACAATTGTTTCCATAAATGTAGAAGTTGTCGTCGTCAAAAACTACGTGCATCCAGTCTATTCCTCGGACAGATTTTACGGTTTTACGTGCAATGTCAGTCCGGGATTGAGACTTACAGTCTACGCTATTAAATGATTAACTACGCATACAGGTTCGGGAAATTAAAATGCTGGATTTTAATATGAACACAATATGGGGATCCGTATTATTGTCGCAGAAATTTTACGGGTATTACATAAATCACTTTATTAAGAATAAATTCCTTTAGTTTAAACTATGGAAAAAAAAAATAATTAAAATTTTTTTCTTTTTTTTTCCATCCTTTTTTTTGGACCGTGTCCATTGATCATGCTTATACTAAGAAAAATCAATATAAAAGTAAACTTTAGAAAATGCACTACTACATTAGAAATGCACAATTCCACAAATCAAATTACCACCCAAAAAAAAATGAATGAGGGGGTTATTGGAATTCCCAATAAAAACATTATAATTAATGTGTTAAACAACTCTAGTTGTGATGGAACAAATATTATCCAAATTATATATAGGGTTATCTATAGCTCTGCTCTGTGCACCGACACACTAAAATCATTAAGAAAAACACAAAAGTCCGCAAAATTAGAGAATTTTTCTTCAGAATTAGGGCCCATTTGGCAACAAATTTTGTTTTTGCCATTCAATCTCATAATTTTTTTTTTTGTAATTGGTCAAAAGCTGCCCAAGGTAGCTTCTAAATTGCAAATTTTTGCAAGTGATTCACATTTTTTGCGAGTGAATCGTAAAGGTTAGTTTACTAAACAAAAAGAACTAAAAAAAATCCACAAGTTTGTGAGTGAATCGTATTGAATTTGATAAATGAAACTTACATTACCTGTTAAATGGAACTAAAAAAATCCACAGGTTTGCTGCTAACTAAATTCTTTGAGTGAATGGCCTTCAAAATACCAAATCAGAGAAACACTGATTCGAGAAAATTAAAGAAAAAAGGGTTAGAAAATGTGAGTCTAGCAATTTGAATAATAAAATGTTGTCAAGCTAATAAAAATAACATAATCATTTGGTGCTAACCTTGATCTGGGAAAACCCAGGGAAAAAAAAGTGAAAGAAAAAAACTTCTTGAACACATAAAGAACATATGCAAAAAAAAGAAAAAAAAGGAAAAAAAAAAAGTCATGAATCTTTGCAAATGGGTATCTATAGAAACAACAAATGACTTATTAAAGAATGAACACACAATTTAGTAATGTTGCTATGAATGGTATCCTATATATCATTCAACAATGAACAGAACACAACACAAATGGGATATATTAAAAATGAAAATCCAATATTGAGAGTTCACATGCACACAAATGGGTTTGGAAACATTTTATTTAACACAACCAAACACACATGCTCGTCTCTCTTTCCCTCTCTCTCTCTTGGCAAATAGCCCAAAACACACATACATACACAAACACACATACTCAATATATCCAAAATACAAAAAAAAAAAAAAAATACACAAAAAGAAAGATAAAACAATTCAGTCATCACATGCACACACTCACACACATCCAGAAACACGCACCCACATGCACAGTCACACACACAAAAACACACAGATGCATAGACACGCACACACACACGATCAGAGAGAGAGAGAGAGAGAGAGAGAGAGAGAGAGAGAGAGAGAGAGAGAGAAAGAGGAAAGCGGTTGATGGCGCGATAGACTTGTGGCAGAGGAGAAAGAGAGAGAGGGTGAAACATGAGAGAGAGAATATCATGCCCAGCATAAAAGGAAACTATAAAATCTATTAAGAATGCATCATATTACGCATAAAAGGAAACTATAAAATCTATTAAGAATATGTCATATTGCCAAAAATTAGTTCAATTTAATTCAAAATAGATTTGGAAAGATGGGGTCACTGATTTCTCTCTCTCTCTACCAAAATTTAGTTCAACCATAACACCCCATGTAAGCTCCAAAAAAAAAAGTAAAAATTCAGTTAACCACTCACTGAAAAATATTTATATATATATATATGGTAAATTCATTTAACCACTCATTGAAAAAGAAAAAAAAAACACGGGGTGCTATGGCCTTTGGGGTCAATTTCAATTCCAAAATAAAAAAATAAAAAAATAAAAAAAAATAAAAACACCATGCCCCTAACTTCTCTCTATTCTTTCAATATCTTTCCAAATAATTCAATTCAAAATAGATTTGGAAGGATAAGGTCAGTGATTTCTCTCTCTCTCACACACATGAAATTTTCTCTCCCACGAAAAGTTCGTAATCAAAATAATTCGCATGGGTTAGTGAAATTTGGGGAGTATTGTCTGTGGAGCATAGAAAAAATTGCCAATATACTTTTACTATTTTTCATTCTTTTTTTTTTTTTTGCTGAGAACTATTTTTCATTCATGTGTGATAAATCAAACCGTGCAGTATTTAAGGGAAAATAAACTTTGAAAAGTATTTTGAAAAGTTCACAATCAAACTGTGCAGTATTTAAGGGAAGATTGAGTTTTAATTTAGAGTTTTAATAGGATACAATGCAATATTTAATGGGGATAACCATTTTTGGTGGACAAACAATCCGACGGTCTGAAATATCTAAACTTGTCTCAATGGTCAAGATTAAAAGTTGTTAAATTGAGAGGGGTCCACACCGCTCTTCCTTATTATATAGATAGATATATATATATATATATTTGGTGTGCTCTATATATGGTTTTTTTTTTTTTAGTTTCCTTGGCTCACTTTCCTATTGTTTAGAGTAGTTGCTTATCTATAATCTACAATCATTGTATATCTATTATGTATATATGTATATATGTACTAGTTTTACAGCACGTGCTTTGCACATGAGTGGTGCACACAAAGGTAGATAATGACAAATAGAAGGAATAAACTGGCTAAACATTTGACTTGTACAAGCAATTTCTTAACATCCTTTTGAATTTTGAAAAGTAATAAAAGCTAGGAGAATCATATCAAATGCCTAATATTAAATTATTTAGATTATAAAATATATTTTAAGTGCTGAAGTGAAGTACTGAAACATTTCTAATTGTTTGCTTTAATTTTTGTCATTGTTTATTATTTTTTTTTTTGAAAAAATTCTAACAATTTTAACTATGTTTCGTTATTGCTAATTATGTGGTCATATGGATGTGAAGGTGGAACCGAAATTTTGAAACCAATTCAGAAGACTACAATTATAGAATCGCAAAATTAATTATGAATTGCAATAATAAAAAACTTGAAAATTTAAAATATATAAAAAAAAATAAAATTAATAATAATAAACGTATTCAAATCAAAATGGTGATGGAAACTTTTACATTTAAATTCCAAAATATTATAAACAATTTCCAACCAGAGAATTCTGGCATAAATTAAATATATGCCTGTATATATATATATATATATATATGATTTTCAATACTTATGACATGAAAGGTTTTAATTTATAATTCCAATAAAAAAAATATGATTTCCACATCTTTGCACTAAAATTCCAAAATTTTGGAATCCGATTGAATTTGAAGTTTCAGAATGAGAATGAGTTTCTCTATTCCGAAAATTATGAAATATTTTTTAAATACATCAATTCTAATTTGATCCAAAAAAAAAAAAACAATTAGGACTTTCATGGACTTTAAGATAGAATCATTGTAGGGCTTTATTTCATAGGAAGAAAACAAAATATGAACCGTGGCATATGAACATAATAAACATTATATAGATAAATAAAAAAAAACAATTACAATTCTCATGGACACATCAAAAAAAAAAAGTGGCATACTAAAGGTTATTAAAACTCTAAGAAAATACTTCAGCAAAGCTGCACTAATTGATAAAAGTATTGACATTTATACATTTATATATATATATATAGTTTACTCGCACGTGCATTGCACGTGGTTGATCTACTTAAAACAAATCATAACATTGATATTTTTAGGTGGTCATTTCAATGATGAAGTAAACCGTAAACACGTTATTATGCTTTAATAAGTATCTTCTTGCCATATTAAAAAAAGAAAAAGAAAAAGAAAGTATCTTCTTGAATATAACACTAACGTTCAGTCCTAATTAAGTACTCTCTTCGTCCCATATTTTGAGTCTTGTATTTCATTTTGGGATGTCCTAAAATTACGTCCATCATTGAAAAGTCAATGCACTTTTTGCACTACTTTTCCAATTTAACCGTCATTCATTTAGGGGACAGAGTGTTGGAAGAAGTTGTAGATATTGTAAGGGGTAAATTTGGAGGATTAAGCATTTATTGTGTACAATGATGATGTTTACTTAATCAGCTGGATTGCCAAAGATGTAATCTAAACATGGGACGGAGGGAGTAGGAGACAATCAACAGCGGAAAGAGGGTAGGGTTGGGGTACCCCCTTCTTTTGGAAAATAAAAAAATTTAAGTGGAAAAAACTATACTTTAATGTGTAATTACCCCCTTCCAAGTTTTGCAAAAGATCAAAATTATGTGTAATATATTGGCCCAATAACAAATCAATCCACCTTAAATATTTGTCCCATCGTTTTTTTATTTTTATTTTTATTTTTTTTATGATATAGGAGAGGGGGGTTTCAAACATCAAACCGATACCATGGAGTGGACTTAAATGTCAAGCTCTTTGCTATTTGAGCTATGCCTCACTTGCTACCTCCAGTTGAGCTTTACAAATTAAATAAGCAATCAACCTCTTATCTTGACCCTTTAATAAAATTTTCTAGCTCCACTCTTGGAGACAATACTTGATTTTGAATTTGTTTAACCCAATACACCAAAATAATGAACAGACATGGAACTTATATATGAAAAACTAATTAAGGTGTGTAGTTATTCATGAATAATTAGTCGATATACCTTTTCCAATAATTTTTAGATTTATTAGTTTATGGATTCTAGTATGTAGTATATTATTATTGATTTTTATAATCATATTCATACAAAATTTTATACAGTAACACTCCAAATATATATATATATATATTTTGATATTATACACAATTTTTTTCAAACTATGTTTGTTGCTTATAGTAAATACAGTGTAAGACAATAGTTCTACATAACAATTATTAGTGAAACTTAATTGCTTTTTATTTTTTTTCTTCAAAATCACTAACTCACTCTAAATTTTACATCCCACACTTTTAGTCCCATGACGTGTTTTAAAAACACCATTTTATGTTCATTTTCCCTTCCAACACCCCTTGAGTTTTACTTTTGTTTATCTCATAGTTATTTTGTAAGAAAATAAAATTAATCATAGAACATAAAAGAAAGTTTGGTGTCTAAGTATCAATGAATCTTATGCTTACAATGGAATTACTTTTTTATTTAGCTTATCCACAGAGTTTAAAAAAAAAAAAAAAATTTGATTTCTTAGAAAAGAAAAGAAAAGAATGGAACGAATCTAAGCTTTATTACCCCCAAAAAATTAATAATTAACTTTTTTTAACACAGCCCATTCCGTTTAGTGGAAAATTCAAGAAAATGTGTAGTATTGTACTATAAAAAATTATTATGGTATATCGGCCCATAAATATTGTCCCATCACCTTTTCTTATCACTTATTAATTTAGTCCAACCTAGATTATTTTACCTTTGGTTATAAGTCAAGCTTTACAGAGTGAAAAAATGATCAACTCGTATTCTTGTAATACAGTATATGCAGAGAATACAACCATAATATAGATAAATTGGCCCAAAAAAAAAATTCATTGGGGCACTGTCCTCGAACCTCGACGTGCAGTGGCGCCGGAGGGAGGGGGGCAAGCGGGGGCCACGACCACCAAATTTTGTTTAAATTCCACTTTATACATATAATTTTTATATATATATATATAATTTATTAAGATTGGCCCCCTAAAAATTAGTGTTATTATTTCAGAGCCCCAAAAAGATATTGGCTATGATAAATATATAAAAAACACCCAAAAATTGATAAAAGTTATATTACCCTAATTATAATCAAACACATCCTTAATATTTAGAACTAAACTCTTTCTTCTCCTTTACTATTTGAACTTTTTCAAAATGTTCTATATAATATATTATCCTAATTGTAATCAAACTCATCCTATAAATATTTAGACCAATGCTCTTTCTTCTCGCTTACCATTTGAACTCAATTCAAATTATTTTATTATAATTGCAAACTTTACACATTACAATCAGTAATTAGCACTTAATATCGAAAAAAGTTTTAATCTACCTCCAATGAAGAAATTACAAATAAACAC
The DNA here is from genome assembly GCA_033977485.1 of Hydrangea macrophylla. NCBI lineage: Eukaryota > Viridiplantae > Streptophyta > Magnoliopsida > Cornales > Hydrangeaceae > Hydrangea > Hydrangea macrophylla. Next base: position 5,505,317 of record CM066997.1, on the reverse strand, counting down.
AAAATTTTCGCCACGAGTTGGGGGAGTCATTCTAAGCCGATGTATGTTGGCCCCCTAACCATAATTTATAAATCCACCACTACCCCACATAGATCTGTCAGTATATGCATGTACATCCAAGCCCAGCCCTCCCTCATTAAAAATCCTGGCTCCGCTTTCACTAACATTGGTTTACAAAAAGAGTAATGCTATGCTTTCTAAATTTTGTAATCCAAATCTTTCCCAAATGTATCTGGCAGTGGAGTCACCTTCAATAGTAGTGGGACTACTTCAACATCCCACCACTTCAACTCTAGTAGGCCTTGGTGAGCCAGAGCTTAGTCCGAATAGATATATGAAGTCTCGAACCTGAACACGGCCCGTTTGATGACACAATCTCAAGCCCAACCCCAACTCAAATGTGCTAGAGTGGGCTTCGGGCCGACCCGAATTTTTGGCTACTTATTTGATGCTTTCTTTAAGTGCATAAAAGCATGAAACTATGAACTCACAATAGCTTTTAGCCACCAAAAAAAAATCATTTTGGAATTCTTAACATAATATAGTTGTAAGTCACTAAGTTTTTGCTAAGTGAAATTACAAATAAGGAAAAATAATAAGTATTTACACTACGTTATATGTGTTAGGATTATAATTGACCGATCTTATACAAGATCGAGCTCTGCCCGAAAATCAATTTGGGCTTAAAATTTTTTCTTGGCTCGTTCCCATATAAAGCTCGGCCGAAAATTTAGCAGGCCAAACAAGCCAGCTTTTAGCTTGCCCAATCCAATTGACAATCCTAGTCACATATGAGTCCTATTTGCTCAAGTACAAGTGCATTGCATTGATAAAAGTGTAAAATACTTAAGACCATCGGTTAAAAAAAGTGGCATACCAAACTTATTAAAACTCTAAGAAAAATCACTTAAGAAAAATGCAACGATTGATGAAAGTGTAAAACACTTAAGGTCATCGGTGCACTTATATAGAATTATAGATATAGATATAGTTAGATTATAGATAGATTATAGATATATATATATGTATACATATACAGTCAGGCTATAAAGAGGGCGCCCTTTCTTTATTAAAGAGAGGACCTCTGTTTTGGCCGTCGGATCGTGTTTTCATTAATGGCAGTTTTGTCATTTCACAGTTTTTTAACACAATCCAATGGCCAAAACAGAGGTCCTCTCTTTAATAAAGAGAGGTGGCCCTTTTTAGAGAATCTTTGTATACATATATTATAGATAGACAAAGATTCTCTAAAGAGGGCCACCTCTCTTTATTAAAGAGAGGACCTCTGTTTTGACCATCGGATTGTATTTAAAAACTGTGAAGTGACAAAACTGCCATTAATGAAACACGATCTGGCGGCCAAAACAGAGGTCCTCTCTTTAATAAAAAGAGGGCGCTCTCTTTAGAGCCTGACTGTATAGATAGATATAGATATATATGATAAAATAAATAGTACATGAGAATTGTTTGTAGCCTGAAAGCAAAGGAATGACTGTCCAAACATTGTAGGCCGTAGTAATTTTATGTAACTTTTTATAATTTTTTTTTTTTATAAATTTTTTAGAACTCATCATTATTGTCATGTTTGTATGGAAATAAAAGTTGGCCTAAGATGTGAATCTGTCTTGGTTATCAAAAAAAACCTGGCCACAAAATTGAAGTAAATTAATTGAGTCAAAAATTACAAGTGACCAAAACAATAATATTAGAATTTAGAACTGCTTGTACCGTTTCCTAAGAAAAAAAATATTAAACAAATGTTTGTAGCGTGAGAAATAGAAGAAGTAATAAATGTAGGACTTATTTGTAGCTTTTTTGTAGGATGTATTTGTAATGTGAGTCCTAGAGTTGTTAATTTGGTTTCATCCAATTAAAAGTCGAATAATTTATTAGGACTAATTATGTTTGTTATTATGGATAAATAGAAATCGTAGAAAATACAAAATAAAAATAAAGTAGGACTCTTATAGATGGACCAAAAAAAAAAATAACATACCAAACTTATTAAAACTCTAAGAAAAATAGTTAAGTAAAAGTGCACCGATTGATAAAAGTGTAAAACACTTATGCACATTGATACATTTATATTATACTAGTAATACAATACGTGCGTTGCACGTAGTTGGTGCTCATATTGTTAAAATAGTTATTAAAGACAAAATTTTCTTTTTTGGAATTGCAACTACTATGAGTAAAAATAAGTAAAAATAAAAGTTTAGTCATAACTCAAAAGTAAGTTGATTGAAATAGTGCTATGGACTAAAAATTAAGGCAATTGGAATACTAAGAAGGAGAAATAAAAAGTACAATTAATAAAAGTACAGAACCATGAATATGATTTGTAATAAGATCATCACAATGAGCTAAATTTAAAATCTTAGTTGTCACTCATAATTATGTATAGGTGATTGATGAATAATTGAGTGTAAGCAAGCTAGAAGGAAAAAATATATTATTCTCACAGAAGAAAGCAATATAAAATACTTGTTTATTATAGCATAAATTTGGAAATATCCTCTAATAAAGAAACTCTAAAGACTATAGCAAAATACTTATATATATATATATATATTCAAAACTTATTCCTTTTCAATTTTGATTTTATTCTTCACGGCGCGTTTATTCTTTTCTATCACCTTTCTCTGATCTTTGTTTCCTTTTCTTGTAACTTTAGATGTTTTCATCGTCTTCAATAATAATAGTAGGTCCCAAGTCTTCCACCCGTTCAAGTGATTGAACAATGATTCGTTTATTTGGTGAGAAATCTTTGCCATTTGTCGGTAATTTGAAGTAGATTTTCAATCACCATATATAAATACTACTTATTCAATACTTGATTTTTTAATTAACTAATTCATTTTTTTTATACAATTAAAAATATGTACTAATAGAGAGAAAAAAAAAAAGGCTATACAACACAATAGCATAATTGTCTTTTGGACAATAAAAATCACTTTTGTTTGATGTAACTAACCATCAGGCCCTATATTGATCTTCTTGATGTTTTGGATTTGTAAAAGCAAATCTTATAAGATTGTTAGAGATTATTGTATGAGTTACCATGTGATCCTAGGTATAGAAAATGACACTCCATTGCTGTTTGTTGTCCAAGTTTAAACATTCACACTTCATTGGATAATGTTATGATTCTTAAATGTGGTGTTCAATTACTCTAAATGTTATAGCACTTGATGACTAATGAAGATCTTAAATAAATAAATAAATACTTTCTTTGGATTGATAAAAGGGTTAACTACATTTTACCCCTTATGGTTAGGCCTAATTTCACTTTACCCTCCCCGTGCTTCAAAAGTGGATATTTAACCCTTGTGGTTTTGGATGAAGTGAAACTCTTAAGATTTCCCCCAAAACTAATGAAAAATCTAAAATTTGCCAAAAATTACCTCAAAATTGATGCAAAATCTAAAATTGGCCAAAAATATTTAGCCCTAGATTAATTCAATAAAGGCGAGTGTAGGTAAAAATGTCATATTATTTAAATTCCAACATAATATACTGGATGCTCTAAATTATTTAACTATATAAAAGATGAATTCCAATGAAGGCGAGCCTAGGTGAAAATGTCACGTTATTTGAATTTCCAACATAACATACTGGCTATTCTAAATTATTAACTTTATAAAATGGTCCGCATAAATAACGTATTACAGTTCAAACAGTAGAAGATTCAAATAGCAATTAAAACCTATACATGTTTTAGTGATAAAAAGAAAAGAAAAAAGTACATTTTTGGACTAAAGTGAAACTGCTAAGATTTACCTCAAAACTGATAAAAAATCTAAAATTGGCCAAAAATATTAACCTTAGATGAATTCAATGAAGGCGAGCCTAGGTGAAAATGCCATGCTAGCTATTTAAGTTTCCAACGTATTACAGTTAAACAATAGAAGACTACGCTATTTGAATTTTTAACATAACATATTGACTGCTCTAAATTATTAACTTTATAAAATGGTCCGTATAAATAACGTATTACAGTTCAAACAATAGAAGATTCAAATAGCAATTAAAACCTATACAAGTTTGAGTGATGAAAGAAAAGAAAAAGGTACATTTTTGGACTAAAGTGAAACGGCTAAAATTTACCTCAAAGCTAATGAAAAATCTAAAATTGGCCAAAAATATGAGCCCTAGATGAATTTGATGAAGGCGAGCCTAGGTGAAAATGTCACACTATTTAAATTTCCAACGTATTACAATTAAACAATAGAAGACTCAAATAGCAGTTAAAACTTATACAAATTTGAGTGATAAAATAAAAGAAAAAAGGTATCAATTGAAAATGTCATGCTAATTGAATTCCAACATAATATACTGGTTGCTCTAAATTATTAACTTTATACAAGATGAATTCCAATGAAGACTCAAATTGGCTGCCACACTATTTCAATTTTTAACATACCATATTGGCGCTTTAAATTATTAACTTTATAAAATGGTTCGTATAAATAACGTATTACAGTTAAAACAATAGAAGACTCAAATAGCAATTAAAAAGTAAACAAATTTGAGTGATAAAAGAAAAGAAAATAGGTACAGAAAGGAAAATAGGTACCTTTGCCTAGCCGTAGATGTACTATCACATTTGATCTTGTATTGACATATTGAATGTTAGTAAAGAAATTTTCCTTCTCCTCAATATTTTCTTTAAACAGTTTCTTCAGTTTTTTTTTTCTTTCCCTTCTCACTAAATCTATAAATCAAATATACCCTTAACTTAAAATAGGGTGTTATAATTCGGTAATAGAACATGATAATTTAATAAACAATTATTTGTGATATAATATACTACATATAATATATTTTGCTATCCAATGTTAGGTTATTTAACTAAGGTCAATTTTAGTCGATTAGAGTTGTGACATGTCTTACTTGGCCTGTGTTCAAAACACAGGTGTTTCGATTAGATTTTTAATCACTCGGGTAATTTTGGGTTGCTATTTAGACTCGTAAAATTTCATAGTTTGTATTTTCAATTTACTCAAATGATTATTTGTCTTTATTGTAAGGTTATTATAGGAAATTTATTAAACTTTGTAATTGATTTTAAAAAATGGACACTTATTTTAGGACATCCAAAAAAGAAAACGTCCACACTTATTTTGGGACAAATGGAGTAATAGGAAAGCAAATATTAGGAACTTCAGACAAATGAGGAAAATAGAGTCCATTAAGGAAAAAAAAAGAAGAAGAAGAAGAAAGTAGGACTAATGTTTTATTGGTACTCACTCATTAGAAGTAATTGGGCAAATAAGAAACAATCGAAGAACAAAACAATATGCCTTATGGTTTATTAGGGCTCATTAGAACTAACAGACTGGAAAAAAAAAATAAAAAATTGTAAAACATTTAAGGGGTTGGTATACTTAGATTACAAATTTCTGATATACATAGATAGATGATTACATATTTCTGATATACATAGATAGATTATAGTTATAGATATGTGAGAAAAAATTATAATAAATGTATAATTATTAGGTGGGATGGGCCAACATTGGGAAAAAAAAAATAGGAATCAAAAGATGGTAGGAAAAAGAACAAAAATGAAATCGTGTAATCTAGTAGCTGAGTATCAGTTGGGTTCTTATGTTTCAAAAAGTCAATTAATAATTTTTTTTAGTAGTTTACGACTTACACAGAAGTTTAATTTCCAACTTGATGGAAGAATGAGTACCAAAAAAAAAAACAAAAATCCAAATTCTTCTTCTTAGGGGCCATACTAACAACTCCGCGTCTCCAATAAACAAAAGTTTTTATAGTCTTAATCTAATTACTATGACTCTCATGGACAACCATCTAAAATAAAAACCACGAAAATATATTTGAGTAACAAATGAATTTTTTTTTTGTCAAAAAAATGTGCTTTTTTTAGATATGCTGTAGAATGTAGTGGGTTTAGCATTTCTCTCCATATATATATATCCACTGGAATGGTTGAGTATCAGCTAAGTAAAAAAATTAATATGTTTTAGAGAAGCTTTTACTTTGAATTCACAATTGTCATTGAATAAGTCTTTGGGCACAAACAAATCTCACAAACACAATCTACAAATACCACAATTTGTCTATCTCTCCCCTGTTGGGGTCCATTGACACTATGGGATCCACAGAGGAGAGGGCTAGACACATTGTAGTGTTTGTGGACCGTGTTTGTGCGCAAAGTTATGAAGCAACAATTTGAACAAAAAACATAAAAAATTTAAAACAAACTTTGGTGATTATGATGTCAATTCCTAATCATAGAAGTCTACTAAACAAAAAATCCCAAACCAAAATCAAGGTGAATGTTAGATTAATTGATGTCAATTCTTAATCATAAAAGTGTACTAAAAAAGGGGGAAAAAATTAATTTCAGGTCCAACGTGAGTCAATTTTTCTTCTTTTGAGGCCACTGACCATATAGTAGTTGTGAAGAAAAAAAAATACTTTAATGTTGTTATTTTTTTAGTACTTTTTTTATAACACTTTAATGTTTTTATTAAATTGTACTATTGTAGGACTTTGGATTTATAGACGGTACCAAAAAAAAATGGCATACCAAATTTATTAAAACTTTATCAAAAAATCACTTGAGCAAAAGTACTGCACCAGTTGAAAAAGCTCGAAACACTTAGGGGGATCGGTGCTGAACCAAATTTTGAGATATAAATTTGAGATCCATACCATTATTTCACAGGAAATATATATGTAGTTCCCCAGGTAGTAAATACTATTCCTAACTATTTTACTATTTCATCTTATTTTCTTGAATAATGCTATGCTTCCTAAATTTTGTAATCCAAGTTTTTCAAAAACACGCATGGCAGTGAAATTCACTTGATTTTAAGTGAAGGATTTTGAAGTAATCCCACCATTATTAAAAGTAGTCCTGCTACCACATGAGTTTATAAACCATTTGGAATACAAAATTTGATAAGCATGGCATTGCTCTATATATCTTCTTTCTTTTTTGTTTCTTTTCTTCACTGTAGTTAAGCTTATGTTATATAAGTGGTAGGTTTTTTTTTTTTTTTTTTTTTTTACAAGTGTGCTAAACTGTGCGCATAAGTTATATATACATATATACACATAAAAGGTAAATATTCTTATATGTCGCAAAAACGAAAGAATTAAATGGATTCTTATAATCACCGGGAAAAAAAATAAAAAAATATTGAAAAAGAAAATGTTACTATGCTACAGAAAAAAAAAAAGAAGAAGAAGAAGAAGTCAAGTTCTTATCGATACTAAATAAGTTAAATAACAATTAAATAATGTGATAAATTTTAATTCTTAATATATATTAATATAAAAACAAAACCAATATGAGCCAATCCTAAAAGAGTAATATTATGCTTCACAAATTCTATGCTAAAAGTGATTCTTAAATGATGTGACAATGGGGTTATTCCTAATGTTGTTATTAAATTATACTATTATAGGACTCTTTCCTAATGTTGTTATTAAATTGTACTATTGTAGGACTCTTATGGCGGACCAAAAAAATGGTATACTAAACTTAATAAAACTCTAAAAAAAAAACACTTAAGCAAAAGTGCACCGATTGATAAAAGTTCAAAACACTTAAGGTCATCGGTGCACTTATATATATTATAGATATAGATATATATATATATATACGGTCATGCTCTAGAGTGAACAGGGTAGAGTAAACAAACCCAGCGAACATTTTTGTTTGCCTGAAAAAACCCGTGGGTGGCACCTGCTGACCCGCGTGCGCCCCACTGACCCGCGGATTTTTTCAGGCAAAAAAAAAATGTTCACTGGGTATATTCACTCTATACTGTTCACTCTAGAGCATGACCGTATATCGTCAAACTCTAGAGTGAACAGGGTAGAGTGAACATACGTCCAGTGAACATTTTTTTTTGCCTGTAAAACCCGCGGACTGCTCCACTGACCTGCTGATCCACGTGCGCCCCATTGACCCGTGGATTTTTTTTCACTGAATATATTCACTCTACCATGTTCACTCTAGTGCATGACCGTATATGTATATTAAGTGTTTTACATTTTTTTTTGGGGTATAGTTCTCCAAAATAAAGTGGAGCTATAACGTGTTCCTATAGTCATTTTTCTTTCTTTCTTTTTCTCGGTCTTGCAGTCTCTATCTTCTTCTTTTTTCCCTTTTTCTTTGGGAGGCTGCATGAGTAAGCACTAATTTCTAATACCAAGTCTTATAATTAAATAACTCTAAACATACTAGAACTATAGTAATATATAGGAGACTGTAATTAATCCAATCTCAGCAAAAAAAAAGTAATTAATCCAATCAAATTGCATCTTATTACACCCATAATTTTTTTATGGGGTTTTAGATTATTGAATGACACCATTTAAGAAAAAAAAAATTATGGCTACGACTCCACTGATCTGCCACCAACATTAATAATTTATTGTGCTATTATATTGTTTGATGATTAAGCCAATTGTGAAACCACATTCACAGCTTCCAATACTAAAGGACTCTCATATTTTTTATTTTTGCTTTCTTTCTTTTTTCATTTGTGGTGCACTCCATCTAATAGCAGTAAGTCCTAATTTTATCCTATATATTTGTAGGACACTGCCTAAATTTGGAAATATTTCTGTGCAGTTTGTACAGTACTGTGCAAACTGTGAGAGATTTGCAAAGTGTTTTTCCTAAAACAGTTTCTGTTATTTTGAAAACTCTTCACAGTTTGCACAGTGCTGTGCAAACTGTGAGAGACACAGTTTGCACAGCACTGTGCTAACTGCACAGAACTGATGTCCTCTAAATTTATAGGTCCAACCTTCACGTTGGGAATGGTTTGATCTATTTCGTGGACTCTGTGACTTTTAACCGTAAATTCATTCATTGATTCCAATATTCTAAATTTCTATCAAATTTGAACTCTATTTTAATATATATATATATATATATATACACACATATATGTAGTCCATAAATACAATAAATATATCCTACTTTTTTTCTTGGATTAATTACATCTTACACTTATGTGGTTAGACCCATTTTTTACTTTTCTCTTTGTGGTTCAAAAGTGGACACTTAACCCCCTGTGGTTTTGAACTAAGTGAAAATATATATTAAGATTTCTCTCAAAATATCTCCAAGTGGGGCTTAAGTGTTCAAATTAGCCCCACATTGTAATACCCTTTATTTTCGTTGTAATTTTATACTACTTTTGATATATTAATAAGAATCAATATGTTGATATTTACATTTCCTTTAATTTCTCTTTCGATCGATCGAACGTCTTTCAAGCGAAACTTTTCGTGTCATAAGTTTTGAAAATAAAATATGTATATATAGGCATATATTTAAATTTTGCCATAACTCTTGGATCAGAGGTTGTTCAAAAAACTTTGGAAATTATTATAATGAAAATTTCAAGAACCATTTCGATTCGAATCTGATTTTTTTTCGAAAATTTTAAGATTTTCTATTTTTGCACTTCAGAACTAATTGTAGGTTTCCAAGTAGATTTCGGAATTTCCATTCCAAAACTTCCATTCATATGACCACATAATTAATAAGAACGGACATAGTTAAAATTGTGAGAACTTTTTAGCAAAATAAAGACATAGGGTGCCATTGCACCCCCCATTTATTGGGAAAATTTTACCCTGCTATGCATGCATATGTATCACTCTACAGTCTCTATTTTCTTCTAGCACCCCAAACAGAAAAATATGTTACTCCCTTAGTCACCTTAAATCATTTATTGCTTTCTTTCAACCCTAAATTTTAACCATATGTGTTTGATAATCATTTGAGATATAAGATTTTGGTAGAATAGCATTACTCTATACAATTATGTCACTCACTGTGATAAACTCAACTCCTCCCCCCAACAACTCTCAAACAGTGCAAAATAAACCCACATAGTAAATTTGTAGTGTTACTGATTAAAAAAGAAGAAGAAAGAGCATACTCATGTATAAATAGAACAAAAAAAATTGTTTGAGGGCACTGTCCCTGAACCCCCGTGTGTCATTGTTAAATAGTCTACATAGTAACTCGACACCTCCAAAAACAAACTCCTAGTTCTGCCCCTGTCAATACTTGAAAGATATTTTATAATCTAAATAATTTAATATTATACGTCTGGCGTGCTTCTTCTGTATTTAATATTTTTCTAAAAGAAAGGATGTTAATAAATTATTTGTACATTTAGCCAGTTTGATCCTTCGACTCTTGTACACCAACCACGTGCAAAGTAGCAAAGCACGTGATGTAAGACTAATATATATATATATATATATGTGTGTGTGTGTGTGTGTGTGTGTGTATCAACGGCCAGAAACCAAGATTGAGTAATGCTAGATGTACTCCCAAATGTACAACCAAATGCACAACCCTGCTTAAAAATATTGGACTTCGTGCTGAAAAGCTTGCACACCTCCTTTTTTTTTTTTTTTTTTACAGATTTTTCAACACAACGTCCAATATTTTAAAACAAGATTGTACATTTAATTGTGCATTTGAGAGTGCATCTAACATTACTCCACTAAGATTTTCAATTCGGTACTACCAGACCAATGAAGTTCCTGCTTGGAATATGTCATGCCATATATCATGGTGGGACCTAAAGTCATGGCAGTTTGGATGTATACAATGGATGTCATGATTGGTCCATGATCCATGGGGAAAGTTTGCTTCTCTTTGGGTATGGCACAGGCGGGCTGATCACGTAACACAAGTGCCATGATGGATGTTCGTATCAGGGGCAAGTTTTGTATTGACCAGTGACATATAGGATCGATGTTGTAAATTATACAAGTATGGGTTATGAAAATCAGTTGGCTAAAGTTGTTATATTGGCTTCAAATTTAACTTCGTTTTCAAAGAGTTGCAGGGGTATAGTTGTACCATATATAAAATATATTTTTTATGTATTTATTATATTATAAGTTTATGTTGGCTTGCCATGGAAGCTTGAAAGTTCACTTGGTGGACACTTGGCATTACAAGAAAAGATTAGAGGTGGTTACTTGAAGATCAATAGTGATGATGAAGATGATAGTTATTTTGGAGGGAGCTTCTCTAAGAAGAAACACATGTGCAAATGTAATTTAAATTCAAATAGGTAGTTATTAATATTATGGTTTGTATCTATAAATATACATGATGTATTCATTATAACAAGTCATCAACCAACATCAACTACGTACATGATTAATATATCATCTTTACATTGTTCCTCCTTTGTTTAGGCCACCATGGCTACTTTACTTTACTTTACTAGTTTAGTGTAGTATATTTAATAATTGTTCTTTAAATGTATTTCCTACCTTTGTTTACTTTAAGTTTGCTATGTTGTTCTACTTTGATAACGACAAGATACTTTCATTCATGCTCGATATACCACGGTTTGCAATTTCGGATTCGTTCTCCTGTGAAGATCAATTCCTACGTAAACCCTTGTATCTGGTTTTGACCTTGTACAATCGGGTCATTTAGATGGGTCTTTGAGGGGTTCCCACGTCATTAAAAGAAAGTGTGGGGGTGTTACTGTATATGTTGGATACTTCACCAAAGCATTGTGAAACGAGCAGCTGTGAAAAAACAGTGGATAAATTTGTTGCCTTCAACACTTGCACAACAGTGGATAAATCTTAGGCACCAGTTGGATTATGGATTTAGGAAATGACAAAAAGAAAAAAGGACAAACACTTATTCTTATTACAAAGGACAAACACTTATTCTTATTTGGTTACCAAGTAAAACCGTGGAAGAAATTACAGTAAGAAATAAAAGGAATTTGGGGCCAATCATATTAACCTCCACTGAGGCATGTCGGTGAAGCTTACCTGATTTTGGGTCAATTATATTAACTTCCACTGAGGCATGTCGGTGAAACTCAATTTTTTTCTATTTTATCCATTAGGCATCTACAGAAATTATTTAGTGTAATCGTTGTACCACATCAGCATACAGATGTGGTGTAACTTTTAAATCTTTACCAAACATATATCCCCTATTTTCAGGAGATCATGACAATTTGTCTTCTGACAATTACATGTCATGATCCCTTGCAAAAGAGGGGACAGATTTATGGTCTAGATAAAAATATTACACCACGTTAGTATACTTACTTGGCGTCACACTAAATAATTTCTTAAAGATCTGATTGGTTGGTGACACCACATTGGCACAGCAACGTGGTGTCACCGTTGCAACCAATATTTTCTCAACAAGTAGAGGGACTTCTCTCTCAGTGTAATTTGATAAATGTCTTTTGTGAAGAGAGATTTTTGCTCACCCAAAAAATGGTTCACCAAAGCTCACTCAAACATCCTATTGGCCAATGCAGTGGGACTCAGGATTAAACATATCATTTGTTTAATCCTAAGTCCCACTGCATCATTTGTTTAATCCTGAGTCCCACTGCATTATTTGTTTAATCCTGAGTCCCACTGCATTGGCTAATGGTTCACCAATGTTTAATCCTGAGTAATGGTTCACCAATGTTTAATCCTGAGTCTCACTGCTTTGGCCAACGGAATGTTTGAGTGAGCATTGATAAACCATTTTTTTGGTGAGCAAAAAGTATTTTTCATTTGTGAAAGGCCTCAAATCTCCCTAGACTTGCATTGACCAATGGTTCACCAATGTTTAATCTTGAGTCACACTGCATTGGCCAATGAAATGCTTAAATGAACATTGGTAAACTATTTTTTGAGTGAGCAAAAGTATTTTCATTTGTGAAAGGCCTCAAATCTCCCTAGACTTGCGTTGTTTTGAGTTTTAACCATATTAGATTTTTTTAAAAAAAATCTAGAGTGCAATTTTGCTCACCTCAAAATTGCTCACCCTCCTCTCTCATTGGTTAATACAGACTATAATAGGGCCAAGTACTTTACATCATTAATTAATTTTCATTTAATAATAAACCCCACTACTTTAACCAATAGGAGAAAAGGGTAAACAAAAGATGAACAATTTTTGGGTGAACAAAAATGCATTCAAAATTCAAACGCTATTCAAGAGGAGGAAAAAAAAAAAAAAACAGGAATTTTGGTTTTTCTTTCCAATTTCTGTGGTTTTAATTTCTCTCCTTCTTCTTTCCTCTTATTATTTCTCTCCTTCTCCTTTCCTCTTATTTAACTTCACTAAATACACAACAAATGAAACAGAGCCTTGAGATTATGCAGAAGAAAAGTGGACTTTCCACATCCTATCTGACTGGAAAGTTGTTCCATAAGCTCTCAGGCATGTTACTTTAATGACTTCATGGCCAAAAAAACAAGAAGAGGAGAAAACACAGAACTGAGTTCCACAGTATATAATAGACAACACAGCTAACCAAAGGTTCAGAATCATGAATGCATAAACTAGAGGCTACAACACTTCTTTACACATATTTACAAATAAACTATCATATATTACAACCCACCATTCTCAAAACCCAGGAACATAAAATTGGAAGAGAAACAAGTCCTCTCCACTCAGTGAAATCCTCATACTTCTAACATCAGGTAAAACTCCACCATCACTTTAAAAGCCAAAAAAAACACAAGCAAACAAACAAGCAAAGAGAAAAGTAACCAAAAAAAAATAGGCGAGTGAAAATGTTTGAACTACAAACCATAAGTGTATTGTGTGGAAATGGAAGATTTGAACCCACCAAATCAGATTCCGTTTACGGGTCGAGCCCGGTCCTGCATGGCCATCCTCTCTGATATGTCGGCTAAAGATTTGATGTTGCAGTTGATCAGGGCCTTGACAAAGTAGCAAGTCTCTTCGTTAGTGTTTCCATCGGGCACATCCACCACGAATGACTCGATCATTAGCGTCCCTGGTCTCCCATCAATAATCTCTGGGTGGACAGTGATGATTGACGAGTAGTTCTGCAAAATTAAGAAACCAAAAATGAAAACATCATTCGAATGTTTCTTGCAGACTGAATGAATGAGAGGATTTTGATATCAAAACAAGGAAAATAACAACAATAACACTAAAATGTATCAGAAATAGGACTTAATTATGGAAAATAATAATCCAAATGAACTTGTTAAGTTGTGGCAAATACCAATGGCTTGTTGGCTTGTTGCCCATTGACTTCGAGTCTGAGCCACTGGTCAATTGTGGCACTATCATACTCCATGCGAAACCCAAAATAATGCTAATACCCTCTAATGGAAGCAAAAAAATATGAATGTGGGCAGTCCCAGCTTGCCGCTACTCCTTCAGTGCAGGAAATACCTTCTCTTTTTTCTTTTTTCTTTTTTTTTTTTTCACGAAATGGTTTATCGCACACATCTCACCAAGAAACAGGGATACTTGGAATGGGATTCATTTTGAGAGATAGTAAAGGTACAATTTCTAGTTCTTAGAAATTGTAAAGGTACAATTTTGAGAGATAGTAAAGGTACAATTTCTAGTTCTTAGAACTTTTAAAATGTTTCACCTAGATGCAAGAAACAAATTCATTTTTAATTTTCGTTCTTCTCTTATCTGCCACATTTTTTAGCACATTAATTCATGATTGCAAGGCTTCAGCACCAATGTGTACCATACCACATGAGGACAGTGATATCATTGATTTGATCTAGACTGATCCTACCAACGAAAGCAAATGTATGTTGGACTTGAAGTAAACAGAAGCAACAGCCTTACACAAGTTACATCAATGAATGTCATGCAACAAACAGATAAGTAGGAAAATATCCATAAATCAAAATCCACCATCTTATCCAAAGATGATATGTCATAATCCAAAGCTACCCGGGTTTCCTTATAAGACACTTGAAAATGTTGTTGCATTGAACAGTCAATGACAAGAACTCAGCCAAGAGATCGCTATTATTGAAAAAGCATCGAGATCCTGATAATGATGTTACAAGCAAAACATCCCAGTCATCCTACATCCTGAATAATCAGCAAAAAAGACCAATTTTGATGTAGCACAGACAACTACTGCAGCAAATCCCCTTTTAAGGAAAGACTACGACATAGAAAAGAGCAATATTACTCATCAGACCTGTAAACTTGTAAAATACCAACAGAAATGGAACTATACAATAAAAACCTACCAACTTGCAACAAGCGTAATTCACTCAGTTCTAAGGACAATGAATGACTTCCAAGGAGAAAATTCAATCATAAAACAGTTTTGAAAACTGAACGGCCTGATAATCAATTGATCGGAGAACGTCTAACACGGTTAATTTGTTATGGATCTCCTTATATATACCGTAAGTTCAGGAAGTGACAGATTAGCAGCCAAAAAGTTAAAGCTTGAGCAGACTCGGTTCAAAATTAAGAGTGAAGCAAACATATCCAAACATGAAGGTTATCCTCTGTACCCTTCATCATTCTAAAGACAGATCAGCATTATACTTCCAGGATACTAGAACCTATTGTAATAACATGTATATAATTATATTCATCTAATCTGGACGGACAGAAATATGTGTTCACAACTGAACATATACCAATCCACTTCAAAGTGTATCCATTTCTTCACGTAATAGAATGAACATTATGGCCTCATCTAGTGCTCCATTAGGTACGCAATTGACTATTCTTCATCATAAATGTATCAATATTGAAATATTTTACATGAGAGAGAGAGAGAGAGAGAGAGAGAGAGAGAGAGAGAGAGAGAGAGATCAAAAGACGAGGGTAGAGATGGAAATAGAAACATTATGTAATGAGAGGTATTTGCTATAGAAGTCGAGGAGCATGGGGTTCCATCACCCCAACTCATGGGTTCATATGTAAAACACCATCTTCAACTTAAAAGCTGGATCAAGACAGGCTTGCTTTGCCAAAAAGGTAAAATAGCATAGAATGCCTCCTTGATATAAGTTGAAAATGCAGAAGATAATGCAATTAGGATGGGAGAGAATTCCAAGGACATCATCCCAAACACACCTAACGTAATTACAGTTAGCGAGAATGCAATTCAAAGTTGTCATTCCACAACACAACCTCAGACTTGAGCAATCCTTGTTTCGAATATATACACATATATATATATATATATATACATACATACACCTGCAAGTCCCTTTCTCTCTCTTTTTTTTTTTCATAATTAAATTTGTTTAACTCTGGCCATCAATCGAAACCGATGTAAAAATCAAGGGCTTTAAGTGATGAAATATTATAAAGGGCCTAAAATGAAATTTTGAGGAAAATAGAGGGTATGAAAGTTTATTTCAGATCATCCTAGAATTAAGTAGTCCTTGTTTCAGATATATACCTGCAAGTCCCATTCCCTTTCTCATAACAAAATAAGATTAAGATGTAGCAAAAAAAAGTAAGGAAAATGATACCTTCAGCCTGTGATCACCACCAACAATCCTGATGCCGAGGATGTGCTCGTCATCATCAAGCAGTTCTAACCTCTCAGTGCTGGTTGTGGCCGGAAGCCCTGATTTGACATTCACCTCTCTAACACTCCCAATCTTAAGGTCACCCTCCACGACACACCTGCTTACAAAGGGCTTGTACTTCTGTGGCTGGTCAAATCTCCCCACCAATGACCAAACCTGAAACAAACACATTATAGCAGCAAAAAAAACAACTTTAGGCAGCTCAAAACCAAACAAACCATGTAAGAGAAAACAACAGCAACAACAATTAATCATAACCAGACCTCCACCAGTAGATTATTAACCTCTATTTCGGTGCTCAGAAAACCAAGAACAAGCAAATACCATAGAAATGTCAATTTTTCATTTCAATTTGTTTGGGTTTTTTTTTTTTTCAAGTAAAAGCATGGTGAACTAAGCAAAGCAGTTCTTCTTTTAGACTATCAAAGGACATAGAAATGTCAAATTTCCATTTTCATTTGTTTTGCTTTTGTTTGGGTTTTCTGAAGTAAAAGCTAGCTGCCAAAAAAAAAGGTTTCAAGTTATGCTGAAAATTTTAAGACTCAAACGTTCAGTTTTCTTTTGTTATATACTTTATTTTCTCGGTAACCAAACAGAGTTATCAAAACATAAGTCATGTTTTAATTAAAAATTACACAAAACTCAAATCCCACAAATATTGAAACTCAAAAGACTCCAGATTAACTTAATCTCTCAGACCCACATCCAAAAACCGACTCAAACTTCGAAAATCCAAACAAAAACCACATCAATTCAAATTAGAGAAGTCAAATCTCCAAAAGAAAAATAGAAAGTGTACAATTTTGCCTCCTTTTTCTCGCATTTTCGAAAGCTACCAAAACAGAAGGTAAAAACACATCAAAATCGAATCACGACAACAATATATATATATATATATACAGGTAATTAGGGCTCTCACGGTAAAGCTGCGATTTTTAATTTTTAGTTTCCATTTAATATAAGATGAATTCACTTTCACAAATGAAATCCCAAAAATCGCAACATTACGATGCGAGCCCAAGTGATTGACCGTCGATCTGTACATCATATATCACGATATATACATACATATATATATATAGAGAGAGAGAGAGAGTTGGAATTACGAGATTAACAGGAGCTTTGATGCGTTTAAAGAGAGTGGAAGAGCACTGGTTGTCCTTAGGTTCGTGCTTGTGGTGTCTCCGTATGTACTGAGTCTCCATTATCGCCTCACAACCATCAAAACCCAACACTCAACTCAATCAATACCCCTCCAAATCAATCCAATCGGACCACACAACCAAAACTAAACCTAACACTCTCTACAAAGTATATTCGATAATCGATACCGCTATTTCTAACCAGAGGACTAGAGGAGAGGAGAGAGAGAGAGAGAGAGAGAGCTTTTATTTTTTTATTTTTTATATATATTTTTTCATCGTTCAGTCTTCACTTATCAAAATACCAGATCTTATCATAACCGACAAGAGTCACTTGACTAATGACCCTAAAATGGCCCAATAAGCCAATAAAACTTATCTGCCCAATTGGACCAATTATAGGCCTTATATTAATCCAGTAATACTTATCTTAAATTTTCTAATCCAATAAAATAGAGAGCATTTTTGCTCACTCATTTTTTCGGTCCACTAGTATTCATACAGGTATTTATTGGGTGATATGTGTCTCACTTCAATAATTACGTTGATAGTATAGGGGTAAAATGGAAATGAATGAGGCACGTGTCACTAGTGAAGCCTATATGAACAATTATGGACCAAAAATGATTAAGCAAAAATGCTCTTAAGAAAATTACTTACCTTTAATTTTACAACAATGATAGGGATACACACCAAATGACACACTAAACGACACACTGTGCTTTAAATGCATGTACTCTGTGCTGTTTGAATTTTTCACACTTTTCTGTTCATCACTTACATAGCACAGGGTACATATATTTAAAGCTTGTGTGTCATTTAGTGTGTCATTTGGTGTGTATCCCTATCATTTTTGTTAATTTTATTTAGTTTCTTGTTTTTTTTTTTAAAAAGACATATTAAAGTAATAGCAATTGTAGTTGTAGGTGACACTTTTTTTTTTTTTTGGTGAATGTCCTATTAATTACCGGCCTTATAGCATCATTCTTAAATTATGTATCATAAATAGTTCTCAAATATGTGTGACAGTGAGATCACTTCAACATCCTTCAATCAAAATTAAGTGAACTCCACTATTAGATGTGTTGTGAACCATTTGGGAAGTACTCCAACATTAACCTTATAATAATAATAATAATAATAATAATAATAATAATAATAATAATACTTATCTTCAATTTTATTTAGTTTCTTCATTTTTTTTAAAACAAAGATTAAAGTAATAGCGCTTGTAGGTGACACTTTTTTTGGTGACTAACCTATTGTGGACCGCATTATACAATAAAGTTAGATTTTTTTTATTATTATTTTTTGCTTTTTACAAGGGAAGGACTGGGTCGAACACGCCACCTATGTAATGGAGCTATAATGACTTTGTGAAGTTAGTTTTACTTTACTATGTTATCCTTTCGGATAAATACACTTTAGGAGAACTTGCACTTCCACCCTATGTTCTTAACATCGTTTTCACCGCTATCCCCTGTAGCTTCAAACGTGTCACAAAATATTTCATGTACTTTCAACTACAATGTGACCGCTAGTAAATTTGTTAAATTGACATTACAGAAGTTTTCGTAAGATATTTGATAACCCAATTAAGTGGTAAAATTAAAGTTTTGAACACTTGTTTTTTCAGTGTTTGATAGTGTATAAAGACAAACCACTTAACTACGTCTAAAACCTATTGGAAACTTTGAGTAAATATAAATTTTTTTTATCAAACAAAAAGACACTAAATGCGATTTGTTTTCCATCTAAAATAATTTTCTCATTGTCTATTTCACCCTTAGCTTTATTTTTCAACACTTAAAATTCAGTTTTTAGTTTTCAAATTTGGCCAGTCCTACCGTGAACATATCCATTTATCTATTGCATTGAGGCAAACATCTCGGCTTGGTTGGAAAGCTTTTATATAGCAATAAAGCGGAATGCTCGGGTCTTCCTAAGGCCAAGCAAACGACGTAGAAAAGTAACCATTGTACACTACCAAGCTACAGTAAGCCGAAGAAAGAAACAATAATACCCCTTGAAAACAGAAAGATATTGCACTTCAAAAGCATTACTAGAAGCACTGCAAGCGCACATTTGAAATAGAGTTAGTTTGGTCACAATAAAAATGGTCTTAAATACATGGAGTGTAAAAAGTCATTTTGCCTAAAGTTTAAATTAGAAGCCTAAACTAAATTATTGTTAAACTCTTTTGAAACAACGATTAAATACCTAAAAGATAATACTTCATTACAATTTCTTATGTCCTTTTTTTGGTTGGAATGTTCTATAATGCTAATGATTCAAATATGTGTTACACATATATCACATGGACATACATGTACAAGTGTACCAATTACATACTAGTATATTAGGGAAAAAATCTAAAAAATTGTACGCAAGTCTTTTTTCACATAGAGCAAATTCCTAGAAGATACCAATAATAAATGTAATTATGTCCTTGCAATCCAAACTAGTAAGGGTATTGTAGATGTGGTGCTTACGGTGCCGTTTTGTCCCAAATTAGTAGCGAGCTAAGCATTTAAGCATAAGTCATGTCTCTCTTATGAGGGTCTTTTTGAGTTAAATTCCAACTAGATGAAACCGTGCAGCTCTGCCACTAGACTGGAAGCTTAGCTAGTCAATGGACTTGTATACCAAACACAGACAATACCTCTGGTGGAATGGATCGCTAATTCTACCATGTATTACAAGTAAATAGTAAAAAAAAATATATAAAAAAATAAATAAATAAATTAAGAATTACAGTATCAATCATACTTATCTTTCATGTTGATTTTATCTACTACTAGTTCTTTAAATAGAGAACCAAATAATTGAACTTGTAGGTGACAGTTTTATGGTGACTGTCCTATTATGGATTGAGTAATGATAGGCACACTACGAATTGCACAATGAATTGTACAAATGTGCAGCACATGGTTGGATTTTATACTAAAAAGCATGTATACACATTTTTGTGTGTATAAACTTTTCAGCACAAAATTCAACACTATACTACACGTTTGTGTAATTTATTGTGCAATTCGTTGTCCAACTATCATTATTGTTAAGGCTGAAATCGGTTTGGTTCGGTCGATTTTGGGAGTGATTTTCCACCGACTGATCGGTTCAGTTTCGGTCAATTTTTTCGATTTTAAGCTAATTTTTCGGTTCAATTTTACAGTACACTACTCTTATGAAAACCGACCGAACCGATCAATTCGATTCAGTGATTCAATTTTTTCGATTTTTGTTTCACCCCTAATTATTGTCATGGGTCATCATCTATTTCAGCGAAGTTGGGGTTGGTTAATGTAGGGTGTGGACTGTGGACCCGGCCTTTTAAAATATTTTGGTAAAGAGAAATGCTACACACACATTTCAAACCACACCCCCAACCACACCCCTTGCTTTAAATGCATGTACCTTGTGCTGTTTGAATTTTCACACTTTTCTGTGCACCACTTACACAGCACAGGGTACATGTATTAAAAGCAGGAGTGTGGTTTGGGGTGTGGTTTAGAATGTGTGTGTAGCATTTCTCGTAAGGTAAATGGACCTTATCTCATATGACTTACACCGACCATGTGATTTATTTATTCAGTAAAAATAAAACATGATGCACTAGGAGTAATGTAGGATGACTAAATACACAATATCTATACAATACTTTATTTGATAAAATGTTTATTAACTTTATCTTTCCTATTTAATTATGATTGAGTTGCTTTCATTGAAAATTACAGCCACAAACAAAAGCCCAAAAAAAAAAAAAAAAAAGCAAAAAAGCAAAAAACAAAAACAAAAACAAAAAGAAGATGAAGAAAAATAACTCTTTGTTTTCCTACTCAACGTCGGATGTTTAGTGAAGTTTTCCAACTATTTTATCAAAATAAAATACATGAATACAAATTAGATTGTCCATAATAATCAAACTCTTCTCATGGTTTTTTAAATTTTTTATTTTATTTTATTTATGACTTTTACTCAATACCTTTCTCTCTTGTTTCAATATTTAATACAAAAAGACAAAATAGGAAGTTAAATATAGGCGATCTAGAACATGCTATTAGATATTCGGTAGCTTTCAATTACGTTGTAATTTTTAGGGGTGGACAAATAGTTCAGTTAACCAAAATTTAAACCAAATCGAACTGAATTTTAAATTTCAATTCAGTTAATTCGGTTAAAAACTGAACCGAAATAAAATTTTCATTTCAGTTTTCGGTACCATATTTCGAAACTAAACTGAACCGAAAAATTGAAATATATTTTAGTTTATATATTATTAGTATATTTTATATACAACTATATATATTATAAAAATATATGTATTTTATATATAACTAAATATAAATATATATTTTCTTTGCAATATGAAAGAAAAATGGGGAAAAAACATTAACCAAAAAAATAAAGATAGAAAAGAAAAGAAACTATAGTTTTTTTAAAAATTCTGGTAACCGAATTTCCAAACCGAACCTAACCGAATTGAATTGACCAAAATCGAACTGAATCGAACCAAAATATAATTCAGTTCAGTTCTCATTTCTCTAAACCGAACCGAATAAAACTGAACCGAATTTGTCCAAATCGAACCGAACCGGCCGAATATCCACCCCTAGTAAATTTAGTAATTATAGCCATAAATAAATAAAAAAAATTATAGCCATCAACGTCAAATATTTTAGGATAAATTATAGCACCACCCCTGAACTACGTCTATTTTTCACTAACACCCCCTAAACTTTAAAACTGAACAGACTCATCCCTGAACTATGAACAAACTCACCCTCTGAAGAAGGCATTTTAGTGTCAAGAAAGGATAATTTAGGGAGTGAATTTGTTCAATTTTAAAGTTTAAGGGTGTTAGTGAAAAACAGTCATAGTTCAGGGAATGTTAATGGAATTTACCCAATATTTTATTAGCGTATAGAAACTTGTTATTTAGGCATGAAATAAAGAAGGAAATATAGTGACCGTCTTTTAAACCTATGAGTTCTTTGATTTTTAAACCTTGTTTGAAATCATTTCTCAAATGTAGGTTTTGGTTAAAACATGTTTCTAGAACTCAAAACGTGTATATTTGCATGTGTAGATAAACTTTAAGAAGCACTTTAGATTTTAAAAGTATGCTTTGGCTTAAGCAGGCCAGAGGTGCTTTTGTCCGAACTTAAGTTGATACATGAAGCAAATTTGGGTTTTAAATGATTTTTTTTTTTTTTTTTTTAATTCCCGCAAAACCCTTGTGATTAATGTCTTCTACATCTGTATCAACGCTTTAAGTGCCTTTGTGGGTATGTGGTTGTGTTGTTTGTTGTCCCTCTACGTGAGTCAGTGGAGTAGCCCACATGTATATATTTTTATGCTTAAAAGTCAGTATACATATATCAAAGATTCTCTAAAGAGGGTCACCTCTCTTTATTAAAGGGATGGCCTTTGTTTTGACCGTCAGATTGTGTTTAAAAACTATGAAATGACAAAACTGCCATTAATGAAAACACAATCCGACGGCTAAAACAGAAGTCCTCTCTTTATTAAAGAGAGGGCGCCCTCTTTAGAGCCTGACTGATACATATATACATATACATAGGGATAGGATCTAAAGTGTATTGACCCCGTGCACTGACTTTTAAGCCCTAAAAACCCGCGGGTCAGTGGTGCAGTAGGACGGTGCATTGATTTTTTTTAGGCTTAAAAGTCAGTGCGCTGAGTCAACTTTACCCAGTACACTTAAATTCTCTCCCTATATATATATATATACACACACACACTAGTTTTTTTTTCTCGTGCAATGCACATGACAACTATTACCATATACAACGGTGATATATAACATAGTGTAAAAAATAATTAAAATTTGTCAATCCAATAGATAACATAAAATCTTAATTTTCAAACATTTCAAATTCAACACTCATACTAATAAATTAATGGAGTTATTATTAGAGATTCAATGCTAAATAAGAAAAGGTGTTTGGAATAATTTAGTAAGCAAAATTACAAATTTTGCTAGCCTTGCCTCTCCTTATGGCACTTGAGGCTTCCATATTATTATAATATAAAAGATATATACAGTCAGGCTCTAAGGAGGGCGTGTAAACACCCGATTTTTGCCATTTTTGGGGCACGATAAGGCGCCCTCTCTTGAGAGGGCGTCTTTTTAACCGTCGGATCGTATTTAAAAACTGTAAAATGATAACACTGTCCTTAATGAAAATACGATCTGACAGCCAAAACAGAGGCCATCTCTTTTAACAATTTACCTACCACTAAGAAGCATTCACAGATCACCAATTCTATATTTGAAACAAAGGAAAGATTCTAACCAAAATTGGATTGAACTTCAAAGGTTCTTTATAGGTGGCTGTCAATCACATTATGCTCTCTCTATTCTTTTTTTGACAATTGGGTACATTCAAGTTCTTTTGATCGACTCCCCACTTCTACAAAACGAATTAATTAATCATACTCAAGAAATAATGCGTTTGGAGTAACATTCAATTCTAGTACTGGGACTACGTGAATTTCATTAGAAATTGTGCTGAACGGTCCCAATAACAAATGATTTGAAATTCAAGTTGGGATAATTGTTTAAAGTAAATCATAATAAGTGCATGCAAGATAAAGTCTGCATCCTTACTTTTTAAACACAATAGATTGTTAGCGTGAACTTAATTTCAAGTGAACTCCAAGGTTTAGTTATTTCTCTTTTAATGACAAATTTATCCCTTTAAAAAACAAAGGCTAGAATTTTGTGACAATACTTAACACTTTTTTTTTTTTTTTCCCAAATATCTCAAAATTTATGAATTTCAGTAAACAAATTCGTTTTCATTAAATTTATATTTTTAGAATCACAAATCGAGATATATTTAACAAGATCCATGATGAATATGAAATTCTTTTTGAAAATTACCACAAATTTCTTTATTCATTGGACGGTAAAATTTCAAACTATTGTATAACCTGAACATCAAATGGTCATAACTCGTCAAATCATTTGTGATTAATAGTTTATATTTTATGTAGCTTTTCGAGATCTATATCCTAAACGTTTCAATTTTGTTAAAAGGACCTTTTTGACAAGAAGCAACTAGTCGATTCTAGACTTTTGGGGTAAGAGCCCCATTAAAAAAAAATCATTAATTTGGGAACCATCTCGAATTTGAATTTAATATTTCAAGCTCACTGGTTAGTTTGCAGTTTACATATAAGCTTGTCATATTCTTTAGAGGATAATCAATGTAACCCATGATCTTGCTTGTGAGATTTAAGAGTTGAAACATAAATACTATTTGTAAAGTTTGGGACACACCTATTCACACAATTTTTGAGATACAATTCAAAATATGTGTATATCTATTTTTTGTGATATCAATAGACCCTACAATAACACAAGAGAAAGATATATATATATATATATATATTTTACGAAAATTGTGTGACTGGTGTGTCCAAATATCACCCAAATTACATATCAATATCCTTGGGAGTATGTAGCAAACGAGAGATGCCCAAATCTTGTCTCTTGTGCATCTCAAAAAAATAGGAACTAGCAAGTTGACAACATAGCACAAGGTTCTATCTAGTAAGCTACCACTCTAGTTTGAATTGTGAGCCAAAAGTGGTACGACGCTGTCCCCACTCCCCCCAACTGGTCTTATCACTTATGACTTGGTGTCCCCACTCCCCACACACAAAAAAAAAAAACCTTTGGGAGTACCTCTGTATGAAATTTTTTAGGCTAAAAAACACTTTGGTACCCTGTACTTATAGCGAAATTTCACTTTGGGCCCTACACTTTTAATTGCAACACTTTGGGCCCTCAATTTACAAACTTGTTTCAATCAAGGACAATCGTTAACGGCATTAAAAAGCATAACAGAATGGACTATATGGAGGGCCCAAAGTGAAACTTCGCTAAAAGTACAGGGCCCAAAGTGAAACTTCGCTAAAAGTACAGGGCCCAAAGTGAAACTTCGCTACAAATATAGGGCCCAAAGTGAAACTCCATGAAGTCCATTCTGTTAGTCCTTTTTAACGCCGTTAAGGATTGTCCTTGATTGAAACAAATTTGTAAATTGAGGGCCCAAAGTGTTGCAATTAAAAGTGTAGGGCCCAAAGTGAAATTTCGCTATAAGTACAGGGTACCAAAGTGTTTTTTAGCCAATTTTTTAAATCAACTAAATTGGACGGATCGATTTGCTTACACAGTCAGGCTTTAAAGAGGGCGCCCTTTTTTTCTTAAAGAGAGGGCCTTTGTTTTGGCCGTCAGATCGTGTTTTCATTAATGGCAGTTTTGTCATTTCACAGTTTTTAAACACGATCCGACGGTCAAAACAGAGGCCCTCTCTTTAATAAAGAGAGGGCGCCCTCTTTAGAGAATCTTTCTTTGCTTACACACTTATATGGAATTTGTTTTGTGCCCATATTATGTTGTCACTGTTGGAATACTGGCTTAATTTGAAGTACTTTAGGAAAAGGGAATCTAGGTAAACATTACCACTCGGGTGGGCCCCGCCCGAGCGAGCTATGAAACGAGCTTTATTAGTAACTTTCTGAAAAGTCGCCCGCCAGGAATTTCGCCCGAGCAGAGATCGCCTGACAGGAATCTTGCCCGAGCGAGCGAGCTATTCGTTGATAGTTGGTTGTAGAAAGTTCTATACGATTTTAGATTCCTTATTGGATTTTGGCAATTCTACTATAAATACCTAAATCTAGGTTATTATAAAGTGTGTGGGAATATTATATCTTTCACCTTTTGACCTAGAGAGCTATTGAAAGGCATTGTAAAGCTCTCTAGATTTGTTTTCACCATCATTATAGTGCATTGATTCAACTTGCTATGGGGGTGTGGACGTAGGTCTCATTGGCCGAACCACACGTACATCTTTGTGTCTTGTGTTTGTGATTGGTTTATTGTTTTCTTGTTATTTCTTTCTCGTTTGGATTCTTTGTTTGTGTATTGAATCACACGCTTCCGTGCAACAAAGTAGTATCAGAGCATCCAGGTTGAGATCTTGGAGATATGGAGGGAGAAGACAAGAGTCCGAAGAATGATGGAAAAGATGCCAAGGCATCCGGTTCAAGCACGAAGGCAACAAAGATGACGGTTTCGAATGCTAAATTCAAGTTGGAAAAATTTGACGGATCAAATAGCTTTGGAATGTGGCAGTGTGAGATGATGGACGCTCTTGTTCAACAGGGCTTGGACATAACTCTGGAAGGGGAAAAACCGGAGGATATGATTGAACAACAATGGTTTAAGATGAACAGATTGGCATGTGGGTCTATTCGTCTCTGCCTTGCAAAGGACGTCAAATACTTTGTGATGAGGGGGAATATGGCCAAATTGTTATAGAAGAAGCTTGAAGACAAGTACATGACGAAGAGCATTGAGAACCAGTTATATTTGAAGCAGAAGTTGTTCCATTTTCAATATAAGGAAGGTACGCCTATGTTAGATAACTTGAATGTCTTCAATAAATTGCTAGCCGATTTGCTGAATTTGGATGAAGAAATTGAGGATGAGGATAAGGCCTTAGTGTTGTTGAATTCGCTACTCGATTCGTACGAACACTTGGCAATGACCTTAATTGTCACAGCCCGGTCCCACAACAGCGAAACCGAAGCCAGTGGCACGCCACCGAGGCTAAACCAATTCATTAACGTTCCCAAAATTAGGTTTGAAGAACACACGCAGCGGAAAAACAAAACACATTTTCGAAAGCAGAGGTTCAGTCGACTGCTCAGTCGACGGGAGAAGGCAGGGAGTTTTCACAATGTTTAATAGCAATTCCAGTCGACTGAGGCTGGGGGTCCATTCGACTGAGGCGGGGCCCAGTCGACTGCTTTTTCTATAATAAGAAGCAGTAGCTAACAGATATAGGGGTTCAGTCGACTGAACACAGGACCAGTCGACTGCTCCCCTGGCAGCAGCCCAATCTGCAGAATTTCAAGTTTAAAAGCTTTCTAACTTTCACCAATGATCAACCACCCAATCCAAACTCAATCCAAAGTAATCTTAGTTGTATTAAAACATTTCTAAAGCAGGATTACAACATGACTCTAACTATTATAACGATTTAAAATCCATTCTATCATACGAAGTTAAACATAAGTTAAAACGATAAGAATTCTTATTACAACATCCTATTATCCCAAAACTACAAGGTTAACATTCAAGTTGCCTCCCAAGCGAACTCCCAACCCTCGTGCTCACTTCTGCGATTCCTCGCCAGCATTTACACCTGCAATGGTTATTTGAATAACCACACATATTTCGATTTGTTTAAGCTAATGCTTAGTGAATAAATCAACATATGCACATGAATGATAAACATGTCCGCATTCACATCTCTACATTTCATACTAGTCGCCGGAGACTCACGTGCCCGTCCATACTCCCAATCCGCGACTCCTCGCCAATAAGTCCACGCGAAAGGGTAAGACCCACGATTCTTCTCTTCAATCGTGCGACCTTAATGCCTATATCGGCTCCACAAAATGGCACGGTGACCACGTGCTCCTTCTGACCCAAATAAGCAACTTAACATGCTCAAATACATATCACCATACTCGCGGTAATCAAAACATATCACCATGCTATTGGGCCTACTTATCAATATAAATGCCCAATATGAACTACACAAGATATCTCTATGAATTAATACATGTTATTCAAACATAACATGAATACATGCCAAGAAATCATTCCAAAACATAGTTGAATCACTCACCTCCAAATAACGCTCCTATAATTCAATCTGAAGAAAACTCGTGCACAAAGAACGTGCAGAAGTCCGTCTAGTACAATTCCTATGGATCAAAGTTCCATTTATCAACTTTTATGAAAAATTCTAGAAAATAACTTTTCGGAAAACTTAGCCAAACAGGCCCTAATAGGTATCAAAACGAAGCTCTTACCTCGAGGAGCTCGAATATGAAATCTGGGAGAAAACAAACTGACGGAAGGTCGTCGTTTGGCGTCGCAAAGCTCTAAGCAACTAAATCTCCCTCTAGCCCCCTTTGGCCTCCTTTTGGAATTAGGTCAAGAACTTATGAAAAACCTAAAGTCATCACTTCCTATATATAGGCAAGACTATTGGGAATTTACGTTTGCCTCCCCACGAGTTTTCAAAACT
Source organism: Hydrangea macrophylla (assembly GCA_033977485.1). Classification (NCBI taxonomy): domain Eukaryota; kingdom Viridiplantae; phylum Streptophyta; class Magnoliopsida; order Cornales; family Hydrangeaceae; genus Hydrangea; species Hydrangea macrophylla. Next base: position 5,476,681 of record CM066997.1, on the reverse strand, counting down.
CCTAATCAGTCTCTGAAACTTTCTATACAGCTTAGTCATAGCTTTACGAGTGAAACTTCAAAATTATAAAAGTTTTCGACTAAGTTTCGTTTGGTCGCTAAAACGCGAATTTCTATATGACGTTTCCGAAGTTGCTAATTAGCCTACCAAATTAATAGCGTGTTCATTCGTTCTCACCAGGATACTAAATCTAACAACAAAAATATATTCTAAGCCAGAAAATAATACAGATATTGCAATACACAGGTAAACATTTATTTTCAGATAAACATTTAAAATGTTCCACAGTAACCATCTCATACTCGGAGAGACGTCAAAACAATAAATCCTCAATCACAATAGTTTCAAAGGGTTCTCTAATACAGACACCCAAATCAACTCGTGAGTCAAAACTCACCCAACCATGTGCCAAAAGACACGCCACATCACATTACCATGCATGACAATGTAATGCAATTGTAATAACACAAATGCGGGTGTTATATTAATTTATGGGAAAGATTCAATAAAGTTCGAGGATGTGTTGAATGCCTTAATGAACAATGAATTATGCAAAAGAGACAAACAAGCCCAAACCGATACATTCGAGGCTTTGATGATAAGGGGTAGATCGGAGAGTAGAAAGCAAGGAAAGGGCCGAGGCAAATCTCGTTCCAAATCAAGAGGAACTTTTGTCAATGGAAGAAGAATTCCGGCGAAGGATGAGTGTGCTTTTTGCAGAGAATTGGGTCATTGGAAGAAGGATTGTCCGAGGTTGACAAACAAGGAGAAGACTAATGCAAACGTGATCCAAGTTGAAGATGATGAGTCAGATTTTGTTTTGGTTACCACGGTGAGTACTTGTATTGATGAGTGGACTCTGGATTCGGCGTGTTCTTATCACATGTGCCCTACTATGGACTATTTTACTACATTGGATTTTATGAGTAGTCGAATAGTCCTTATGGGAAATGATCATGCGTGTGAGAAGAAGGGCATTGGAGTAGTCAAGTTGAAGCTGCATGATGGAGCCACAAGGGATTTGTCAAACGTGTGGTATGTGCCTGATTTGAAAATGTCATGCCCCGGAGTAGCCGAAAATAGGAAAATTTTAAAATTTCCTTTTTGAACCCATAGGGAATGACTTGATTGAAAGCCGTCCTATTCTCGATCTCTACAAACAACATGAAAGTAAAGGGGGAAAAAAAGCTATTCATAACATAAAACTTTAATCTGAACAATTTAAATGATTACAAATCATAGGTCCCGGTACTAATACAACAGACTATTATAAATGCATGATACTGGCGGCTATCTTTGGCCTTCAGTCTAGATCTACACTTCCAGTGTTCCTTAGCATCTTACTCTCAAGACTGAATTGTTCTCTGACCAACCTGCAAGAAAATCTGGACATTGGATTGTCCAGGCGTAACATGCCGTCAGCTTTGCAATAAAGCTTAGTGGGCGTTCATAACCATATTCACTACCAATATACATACACTAACTACTCATCTTACGTCATTACTTTGCATCTTAGGATGCGGTTAGTCCATTATTGATTGACGTCGCTCACACGGACATAGCAAAGGTATCAATTAACATATAATGCAATTAATAAACATCTACCATTAACTCAATAACAGGATCAATATAATTCATAGCATGTTTGTTTGGTTCTTGTAATCATATCAGCATATTCGTACTAATCAATTTCTCATTTCCTTTATGTTTGTGCATGTAAATACGTACCCAATGAACCCAAAACCCAAACTCTGGGATATGAAATCCTTTAACCAATCAATAACATTGGGTTATAGAACCCACAACGACAACTTACTCTGAACTTACTTTCACAATACAAACCACACTTGTACTACTCACTCTGATACTCATTTCATACTTAACATCGTCGCCTTACGGCATCTTAATAACATCGTCGCCTTACGGCCTTATAGTAACATCGTCGCCTTACGGCCTCATAGTAACATCGTCGCCTTACGGCCTTATAATAACATCATCGCCTTACGGCTTCATAGTAACATTATCGCCTTACGGTCTCATAATAACATCGTCTCCTTACAGCCTCATAATAACATCGCCGCCTTACAGCCTCACAGTAATATCGTCGCCTTACAGCCTCATAATAACATCGTCACCTTACAGCCTCATAGTAACATCGTCGCGTTACGGCCTCATAGTAACATCGTCGCCTTACGACCTCATAATAACATTGTCACCTTATGGCCTCATAATCCAAATAGCATAATGGCGGAATTTGCTTGATCGTCTATACCCTCGTTGGTGAATCACCACCCAACGAGTTGCACGTCAGAATACTAACTGCGAAATGGCAAGCATGGCGACAACCCACACATCATGTGTACTATCACGGTAATCCCACCGTAGAGGACAGTACATTAGTAACTAACTAGCGCATGATATACAACACGATGGCAACCCATACAATGTGTGTATTATCTCCGGCAATCCACTCGGACGAATAGTACATTAGAGTGCTAACTACTAAGCAGTATGACGTTAAACCCAAACGCATGTACCATCTCCGGCAATTACACGGACGATTGGCACAATAGCAGCTCTAACTGTTCTCTTACTATTACAATCACAATATCCAGTATCTCAATCATACTGTCCCGTTATCACGTCTCTTTATCATCTTGGATGCTTTCCAAAGCGTAACGACTCATGACTCACGACACAAGAATCTCAATCGTATTAACTCCCAATTTCCAAGACTCCCAAACATTTCAACTCACGACCTCACTTGGTCGGAGTCACTGACACTGACACTGACTGCATGTACGTACACCGTGATGTGATTCTTCAATTACATGATTCTTGATAACATAATTATATTAGGTAAGACATATAAACAAAACCCTTAACATGCTATTTATTCTCATTTGCACGTTTATGCATAGTTATCAAAGCAATAATAACAACGTGCTCATATGATCAACATTGATGTATAAAACGTACAAACTAACGTTCCATAATTGATTATTCATCACGACTATCACATATAGTTCTTTTCTTTTACTTCTTATCAATATATCATAATAATATCTAACATGCTTGTCTCATAGCAATCAATTCCATATATATAACGTAAACATCAAGGCGCATCGAATAACCATCATAAGTACGGTACATACATACAAATACTCTGGTAGTCATTATGTATATTGAGAGTGAGGTTAGAAACACTCACCTAGATGTCTTGTCAAGCTTAGGACTCTCCGAACAGCGGGTAAGTCATAGTCCTACAATGTATAACAGAATAACGTTGATGAAGCGTATGTGTAAATGATAAGGGCATAATGGTAATTATGCCAAATGAGGATATAAACTTCAAGGTTGTCACGCCCCGACGTAGCATAAATAAGGAAAGCGTTTAATTTCCTTTATGGGCCCGTAGGTCGTGACAGTTTGAAGGATCGATTCCGTCCCAAACATCAACAACAAAAACATAATAATCAGAGCAGAGCAATCAAGGCTTACAATATTTTTCTAGCTTAATAGTTATTACAATACGGGGTCTCTAGAGGCACAAACCACCTTAAATCAAAACAATACCTTAACATCTATTACAGTCATTCTTATTACAAAACCGTTCATAAATTAAAACATAGGAATATGATAAAAGTTTTATCTTCCAAAGTAGCCGTTCTCAGTTAGCGTAGTCATAATGTTCAGCTTGATCAAAACCTGAAAAGCCTAGACACGAATGTCCAGGACGCATCAATGCCGTCAGCTTCAAGAAGCTGGTGAATATTAAAAACATAACTTTGAGTGTAACTGTCATACCCCAACCCGCCCCCGCGGGCTAGGACACGTGTAACAAAGCCAAGGACCAAACAATTATTTTTTTAATGTTCTAAAAATACCATTTTTGACTGAAATGTCAGGGGTAAAATATCATTTTATCAAATAAATTAATAAAAAGGAATAAAATAAAGTTTTAAAACCGTCAAATGGTACTTGGGCAAAGTTTCCTCTATTATAGCACCATTCACCCTATTTTCATAAACTAAAACATTTTTAACCCCTGCTACACTCATTTATTTAAATATTTTCTAAAACACATCAAAATCCAACTAAATATATAGATATTACAAACTCATTCTAACATTTATTTCTAAACATATTTAAAGTATAAACTTTAAGTTTATTACAACTTTATTCAAATCCTCACATATAAACATATAAGCAAGCTAGACCCAGCCCCGTAGTCTCGATCATTTCTTACTATGGTATTCATCTGAACCTGCGTGGTTATTAGCCACAAAAATCGAATAAGCTTTCGCTTAGTGAGTACGTGGTGCTAATCATGCAATTGGAGTATTCAATGATTCATAACACCAATTAAACATTCACAACACTAAATGGTCGCCGACGTGTCAAGTAATCAATCACCATCGTTCTGAACCCCTGATCCGGGCCATTCTCATTTTTTCCGTCGCATATAGCAAAATCACTCATTCTCTCGTGACCGTAGTCAATTCGTTGTGGTCGTCACCACCGTCCCCTTTTCTCTGAGGACTTCATCATCATCCCCCTTTTCTCTGAGGAATGGGCATCCCTTATATACGGGCTAAATAATGGTGATTATCAATTGACACCCTTTGACCCAAATAAGCACATAAGCAACTCAACATGTCAACATGGCAATTCAACATTTTTGGACATGTTAGATAATAATTAATCACATGATTTTCTACTTAATCACAATTAAGTAATTTAAGCATTCATTAACAAATAAATAACATTAAGCATCCAATTTTGAGATTAGGACACTCACCTTACGAATAAGTCTAGAATTCCCAAATTCCTTAGCAAAATTAGCTACTAATAATTCCAATGATAATCCTATATAATTTTGGTAAACTAAATGTTACCAACTCATTTGGGTCACGAAAAATTTATCAATTAAACTGAAAATAAATTATACCAAAAGGTTGGGCTTACCTCCATGAGTCCAAATATGACTTCGTATCGCGATTTAGGCAGCGTACGGTGGAGTTATGGCATTGGGAGGGCCGAAACCCACCCTTCCTCTCTCGCGTCTGTCTCTCTGGTCTCTCAGTTCTTTCTTCTTTTATTTTTTTATTTTTTATTTATTTTTATTTCTTAAGGTATACTAATGAAATAATACAATATTATAATATATATATATAGCAACCGCCAAACACAATACACACTTTCACATTTTGTTTTTTTTTTGTTGAGACAAAATAGAATGTTCTTTAAAATATTCTCCACCTTAGATCTATTTCTATTTACACCCCCAATCTTTCTAAGTTATATTATGAAAACCCCACACGACTTAATATTAACTATCCAATATCTAAGTGGGTCTATATCTATGTCACGAATAGGTCCCAAACGTGGTCCAAAATATCATATGAAGGCACTAATTAGCCTACCAATTATGCCACGTGTCTCATTACGCCCTTACAAGGGTACCCAAACTGGTCTCATAAATAATCACGAACAATCATAACATATTAAAACACTTAATATTTTATCAATTAAATAATTATATGGCATCAACATGTATTATAATATACACATTTAATTTACATGTCTACCATTTAATCACATAAATGCAACTAAATGTAATTTATCCAATCTGCACCTCCCATGGGTCCCATTTCACATTTGTCCAATTGTGCCCTTTATCAAGCACTTATCACATGGGGTAACTGAAACTTACCCAAATCATCACATGCAATTAATTATACTAATTAATGCATGCAAAATAGACATTACTACCTTTTTTCGGGTACGGGTATTACATCTCTCCCTCCCTTTTAGGAAGTTTGTCCCCAAACTTTTCTCACTTCACGAATCAAATAGATATAAGTATTTCTTCTCAAACATTTACCGATTCATATGCAGCAACATGATTGTCGCGCCCGCGCCCCCGGAGCGCCAGGTGTTGGGAATTTAACACGCGGAACCAAATTCCCCCAAATAAATACACACACATGAGCAATAATTAAACATGCACACCAAAGAAAAGACACACAGATTTCTACGTGGTTCGGTCAAACACCTGCCTACGTCCACACCCGAGAGATCCATTCTTTCACTATTGAGTAAAATCTAATACAAGTTACATGAATTAAATCTCATAACCCAAATACAAAACCCTTGTACTCTCCCCACTCAATACCCCAAAGAACCTGACACAATTAATCACTGTAACATAGAGAAATCCCAAAGATAAAGAAATACCCATCCCTACCTCACATCCCTATCATTGTGAACAACCCTCACAAAAAACCCCAATGATTAATATCTCTCTCACCCTAGACCATGCACCCCCACAAGGGGAGACCCCCAACTTGGTACACCAAGGGCTACTTAAATTCCTATACAATATCCCTATATATAAAGTTTGCAACCCATTACTTATTGAACAAGTAATACAACTCTATCATAAAGGAAACCAAATCATATTAGGAATCTAGCCAAATCACAATCCCTAAATTAATGGGATTATCCCACATGTGATATAACCCCAACAATCACCCCCTCTATCACTTGTGGGGAAATTGCCCAACCATTCTATCACACATGACCAACACTCCCTCAACCGGAGCACCCACAAAGTTGACTACTTTGCAACCGTTTGCCATTGACCGTCTTCCGTACCATCGTGCACACCCCGAATCAATATGGTATCAATACCTCCGATTCATCAAACCGCGGCCAATACATGTGCAGCTACCCCGAGTTAATACGTATTAACTCCACCAGAGAAAAGACTCAATACCTTCTTCTCTCCAATAGGATTTTCTCCCACCATCGTCTGAATCGTGAACAAACCATCCACGCACTCGCTTATATAAGAATTTTTCATCGAGGATTTGGGAGTACAACTCTACCAACCTGACGACATAAACCATCCACACTTCTTTCAACCGCTGTGTGTGATTTCAGCAACAATATTAGATTCCTCCGCAACTTTGGGATCAATATCACACCACCGAAATAGCGAAACTGCTCCAAAAAATATTTGATCAACGTTCCTACGTGCAGTATCCTAACAATTACCTCTGTCAAATAATTGCGCCTGTGTCTGCCCCCGTCTTCTTGGAACCCATCAAATTATTTTCTCCAGAAGCATATACTTACCGTACCCAGAATCTAATATCCGAGAGAAATGGACGTATGAGTGGAATGTGAGAACCTCTCCACAGTACGTAACCTGCTACAATCACAGTAGCATCAAAATTATTTTTTGTGCCCTAGATCCCAACCTGCTGTTATATATATAAGATTTATCACCAAGAAAAATAAATTCCAATTTGTGCAGAATCTCAAAAATCCGCACCCACCAGATGAATATGCAACACCTAAAAACCGTAGGAACCATCTCTGACCCAAATTCCAAGCAACATAGCTTATTCCCACAAGCTCCTTGAAATTCAACCAATCAGATTCAAGTTTCGCTACACCATGCCACATGCCACATGGAATAATTTACCATGACAAACATCAAAAAATAAATATGAAGCCTATCATTCACGGGACCACGACCATAACCACCTTCACCACGCTACTAGCATGTTCACCTGTTCCCTTTTTTTTCCCTTCATCCTGTGTTATCTTTTAACCACCGTGCTGCTAATCTCCACTGTCTCCGTGCGCCTCTGTCACCATGATCTGACCACCATAGCTTTGATACCACTTGTTGGGAATTTAACACGCGGAACCAAATTCCCCCAAATAAACACACACACACACATGAGCAGTAATTAAACATGCACACCAAAGAAAAGACACACAGATTTCTACGTGGTTCGGCCAAACACCTACCTACGTCCACACCCGAGAGATCCATTCTTTCACTATTGAGTAAAATCTAATACAAGTTACATGAATTAAATCCCATAACCCAAATACAAAACCCTTGTACTCTCCCCACTCAATACCCCAAAGAACCTGACACAATTAATCACTGTAACATAGAGAAATCCCAAAGATAAAGAAATACCCATCCCTACCTCACATCCCTATCATTGTGAACAACCCTCACAAAAAACCACAATGATTAGTATCTCTCTCACCCTAGACCATGCACCTCCACGAGGGAGACCCCCAACTTGGTACACCAAGGGCAGGGCCGTTCCTGACTTTTGGGGGGCCCTAAGCGAACTTCGAAAATGGGGGCCCTCTTTGAGTTTTCATTGAAAAAAAATGACAAAAAAAAATTACTTATAATAACAAGCAAAATCTGACTTACATTAGTAGAAGCATTACTTAAATATTGCTCTTCATGCATTTTTAGCGACAAACCCACTAATTACACTTGTATAATCAATTTCCTTCACCATATCCTTTTCAATAGATAACAACATAGCTAACCCGTTCAACCTTTCTTGTGACATAGTTGATCGAAGATAAGACTTGATCAACTTCAACATTGAAAAGCTTCTCTCTGCAGAGGCAACTCTAACTGGAATAGTCAACAAAATTCTTTAAGCAATCCATGCATTTGGAAAACAACCATCCATCGCTTGCATATGATTCAACACTTCAATTGGCTTATTTGTTTCTTTTGGTAAAATTGTTCTCAAGACTTTTTGTTTTGAAGATAAATGTCACGACCCATCCCACTACGCGTGGAAATAGGACACGTGGCACGCCACCAAGGCTCATCCAAACATCATCTAATAATACGCAGCGGAAAGAACTTCTATAAAACAACCCTGGTAGTTTAAAACTTAGGAAACGTTCCCCTCTGTGTTTGTAAAATCTATTGAAATCAGAGTTATAAAAAGTTTTGGCCATTGAAAACACATTCAAAGAAATTAATTTTGAAAACAGAGGCTCAGTCGACTGCCCCGTCGACTGCACTAAGGTCCAGTCGACTGCTCCGTCGACTGTGTTAAGCAGAACCAAAAATACATCATATTGCACAGGGTCCAGTCGACTGATCTGGGGATCCAGTCGACTGCTTTTCAATTAATGGAAGCAGTAGCTAAAATCAACAGTATTCAGTCGACTGCCCAAGGGGTCCAGTCGACTGCTTCTCTTATAATATACTATCAGTGACTCCATCCCACGAGGTCCAGTCGACTGATCTGGGGCCCAGTCGACTGCTCCCCTGCTGGGCAGCCTGAGCTGAAAATTTAACAACCCATGCTACTCAAAACCAACAACACTCCAACCACAACTGATTTCAACATACTAAACCATAACTACAGACGTTCAATTACAAGATTACAATACTGCGAAACTAATCTATGGTTCTATTACAACATATTACCAATCCTTACACAAATTCAGGATTTAAAATAAAACAACAAAACATATATAAGTGTGAAATCCCCGGCGTTCCTCGGCCTCACTCCTCACGATTCTTCTTGTCTTTCTTCTTACCTGCAATGGAGTACATCTCCACTGCTCAGCTATATGCTGAGCGTACAATTCTAAATGTATGCTTATATGACAATTCATGGTTTAAGCATCTAAAACACATAGAAATAGTCTCTGGGGTGAGTGGTACGCATTCATCCGGTCGATGCCGTAGGAGGCCCACCTCTCCCACGCATCTCGTACACTGGTTGGGCCTTCCTCCATACCAGGTACCGTGTACTGGTTGGGCCCACCTCCAATCCAGACACAACCACAAATTCCAATTCCAACAAGATCACAATCCTCAAGGTTCGAGGAGCTTACTCCGAATGAATTTGCACCAAACTCCCCTTTGACCCAAGTAGACACATAACGTGCTCACATAAACAGTTATACGTGCTTTTATCATAATTTCACGTGCATAATTAACGGGCCTAACTAATACATGAATTTCGCCCGGATCCAAGAATATCAAAAGTGATGTCCAAAACATGAAAATCCATATATTTCATAGATCTAGAATTCATACCTCGTGCGAATCTCTTCAAACTTTGAAGGATCTTCTAGGGGAATAAATAATCGTCGGATTCCGAATTATACGCAATTCCTACGAGTTTTACCTGATTTTTCCCAAAAGTCTAAAATTACTATTTTTACAAAAGTTGGCCAAACACGGCCTAAGTGATATCAAAACGTAGGTCTTACCTCCACGAGTTCAAATCTTGAATTTGGAGAAAATCTGACGGACGAACGGTCGTCGTTTGTCGTCGCAAAGCCCGAGGCAACAAAATATCCCTTCTCTCTCCTCTCTCTAGATATTTAGGAGTTGTGGATGAGATTTCAATCTCATCCTCATCTTTATATAGAAAAACTCTTGGGAAATTACGTTTACCTCCCCACAAGTTTCTCAAACTTCTAATTAACTCTCGAAACTTCACACACGTTCATTTTATAACTTTACGAGTGAAAATTATAAATTTCAAAAGTTTTCGACTAGGTTTCGTTTGGGTCCAAAATAACGTCCGAAAACTATATTCTGTGGAAATCTCTACACAACCTACCTTTTCAATTAACGTGACACTCACGTTCTCACCACAGTTCTCAAATCAATATATAACAATATCAAAGATTACCACAATTTACCAATACAGGTAAAATTACTATTCACCAAAATACCAGATAAAGTCATATAACATTTAAGTCATATAAATGTCATTTAATCATGCCAATGCAACAGGCGTTACCAAGTCTTCGTGTCTCCACTAGACACCTCACCGTTGACTCACGTCAACTCAACTCAAACAAATTATTAATAACATTAAAAATTCCACAAATCTCAATTTATGCATGTTTAAAACCATGAAATTCTGGAACGGGTGTGACAATAAATTTCTTCCATCAATATCATAACTATCATGTTTCAAGAAGTCTTCAAGATTGGCACAATTAGTGTTCAAACTCTCATCATTAATAGATTGTAACTTCTTCAAGTCGAACAAAAACCCAAAAGTCTCTCCATATACTTGAAATTGTTCAAACCTGTTATTGAGTGATGAAAGGGCTTGATCCACTATATAAATAAAGTAGGTAACTCTAAAGGATTCTTCAGCTGAATGTGCCATATCTTCAGCTATACTCTCATCAAATTGTCTTTTTCTATGAATTATATGTTTCTCACAAAATACAGGTTCAATTCCTATTGTATTTGCAATTTCCTTATCTTCAACCATGGCCTCCACAAATCCAGTTTCTCTATATTTTTCAGAAAAGGAAATGAGTCCTTTCAATTGATTTGTTGCAATATCAATATCCATATTTTCAGCTTGAAGGGTTTTACTTGCAGCATTAATAACAAACAAAAGATTATGCCAAATAACCATGCCAAATAAGAACTCAAAATTCTCAATCTCATATGTTGCTAAACATTTAGCTTTACTTATTGTCTTGGCATCCTCCCTACTATTTGCCAAGTCAATCAAAGCATCTCTTATTTGCGGAGCTTGATATCTTATTGCTCTAAGACATTCAACACGACTTTCCCAACGTGTTTGTGACAAAGGCTTAAGTGTGAGGTCTTTCACATAATGTTTCAAAACATCCCACCGCTTAGTAGAAGATGCAAACATTGTATATACGTTGTACCACTCCAAAAAAAGATTCAGCTTTAGTGCAAGAGTTGGCCATATCACAAAGTGTAAGATTAAGATTATGACAATCACATGGTGTGTAGAATGCTCTAGGATTCACCTCAAGTAGTCTTTTTTGTACACCTTTGTGTTTCCCGTTCATGTTAGACCCATTATCATATCATTGCCCTCTTATATCATCAATATCACCATATCCTTTTTTTTAGGAGGATTTTAGAATTGATTGGGCTTTAGTTTTATTTTTTTATGGAATGTTTATGGGTCAAAAATCTTATGGGCCTTGTACAATTATATGCATACAAGGGTTTACAAACATGGGCTTATATATAAGATAGGGTTAATTTTAATTGGGGGCCCTTAGAATTTGGGGGCCCCAAGCGATCGTTTACTCTGCTTCCCCCCAGGACCGGCCCTGACCAAGGGCTACTTAAATTCCTATACAATATCCCTATATATAGAGTTTGCAACCCATTACTTATTAAACAAGTAATACAACTCTATCATAAAGGAAACCAAATCATATTAGGAATCTAACAAAATCACAATCCCTAAATTAATGGGATTATCTCACATGTGATATAACCCCAACACCAGGCTATTGGTGTGGGCCCAGCTTCCTGAGAGTGGGTGAATTACGACTTGATTTTTTATTGGGAAGGGTGAAAAGAGTATGGTAGGGCCTATTTGAAATGTTCAGAGTCGCCACCTAACATTTGGGGTGTTAGGACCTCTGCAAAGACAATTAAAGTAATTTATCTTTGACTTTTGAAAAAAATAGTTTTGAAAAAAGTGGGCCCTTTAAAAGTGTGACTCTGAATAGCCATGCAAAAACTAGAGATTTTGAGTTGGGTTCGGGGAACTCGATTATGTCGAGCAAAGGTATTAGGCACCCTCGAATATCCGTGCGAACTCGGTTGCCAATTTTAGTATTTTTATTAAAATGGGGCATTTTATTTTGAAAAAGAAAAGAATTTTTTTTTTAGAAAGTGAATAGGACGGAAAATTGTGATAGGTATGGCAGCACTCTTTGAGAGTTGCTTACGTATCCCAAGTCGGAATCAGGCCAAACGTAGTTCTGACCTGTGTGTGACTGTATGCGTAATTGTTTTAGAGAAAGAAAAGTGGTCTAGTTTGAATGTGCATGTGTGACATAGTGATTTGAAAAAGAGTTTGGTGTAACTAGGAACTTTAACCCACGTGGTATAGTCCTAGATTTTAACCTTTGGAAAGTGATTGAGATTGAAATGAGATTATGCAAGTGGATGGAGAATGATGCATTTTTTTTTGTACTTTTCTTTTTATTTTTATTTTTTTTCCTGTGCTTTTATTCCTATGCTGGAAATAAGGATATGTGCCCATATGATTGAAAAATGTACCGAAAGTAAGGGTCGGTGCCCAAAAGAAAGAAAAGAAAAGAGAAGAGATTTTTTTTGTATTTTTTTTTTCTGTTCTTTTATTCCTATGCTGGAAATAAGGATGTGTGCCCAAAGGACTGAAAAATGTACCGGAAGTAAGGGTCGGTGCCCAAAAGAAAGAAAAGAAAAGAGATTTTTTTTTGTATATTTTTTTTATGCCGAAAGTAAGGGTCGGTGCCAAAATGACTGAAAAAGTGTACCGGAAAGTAAGGGTCGGTGCCCAAAAGAAATAAAAGAAAAGAGAATTTTTTTTTGTATTTTATTTTTGTGCCGGAAGTAAAGGTCGGTGCCCAAATGACTGAAAAATGTACTGGAAGTAGGGGTCGGTGCCCAAATGACTGAAAAAGTGTACCGGAAGTAAGGGTCGGTGCCCAAAAGAAAGAAAAGAAAAGAGAATTTTTTTTGTATTTGTATTTTTATGCCGGAAGTAAGGGTCGGTGCCCAAGTAAATGAAGAAGTGCCGGAAGTAAAGGTCGGTGCCCATTAAGAGTGAGAAGACTTACCTGTCTTACCTGTATTATTTGCAGATTCCAAGCAAAGGTGGCATTGGAGTTTTATTTTTGAGAAAGTCCACTTTTTTGTGTTTTTCTTTTTGTCTTCTTTTTTTGTATTTTTGATTTTATACCGGAAGAAAGGGACGGTGTCCAAAAGAAATAAAAGAAATAAGTATGTGTAGGATAAGAAGACTTACCTGTGAAAGTCTCAGAATGCAAAGGTGGTTGTTGAGTCTGATTAATCCCCTTTTTTATTATTCTATTTATATAAGTTAAGCAATTTTTCTAATTTAGACATGAATTTATGTGTTAGAAAAATCACGTAGTCCCCAGTAAAACATAGATCTCCGTATTAGCAACCACGTCATCCCCAGTAGAACATGGCTCTCCATATTAGAAACCACGTAGGATTTTCGTATTGGGAACCATGCAATCCCGAGTCGGGCGTGATTTTTATATTGGAAATCAAGTAATCCCGAGTATGACGTGGATTATTATTTTTTTTATCAAGAAGGAATAAATATGATATGTACAAGAAGGAAAATAATAATAATAATAATAATAAACCTGAGTTATTAGAGGAACTCGAGAAATCTGCTAGAATATTGATGGCAAGTGACTGGGATGTTGGGTGGTGATTTGAGGTGGTATGATGATAGCGGTAGTACAGTGTGTCACGCCCCGACGTAGCATAAATAAGAAAAGAGTTTAATTTCCTTTATGGACCCGTAGGTCGCGACAGTTTGAAGGATCGATTCCGTCCCAAACGTCGAACAACAATAAACAATAATCAGAGCAGAGCAATCAAGGCTTATAAAAATTTTCTAACTTATTACATATTACAGCACGGGGTCAACTAAGGCACAGACCGCCTTGAAACAAAACAATAACTTAGTGTCTATTACAGTCATCCTTATAAAACAAAACAGTCTAAAACTTAAAACATATAACTTAAAGCAGATAATCAATAAACAGTTTTCTCATTCCAAAGGCAGCCATTCTCAGTTAGCATAGTCATAAGGTCCTTCCTGATCATAACCTGAAAAGCCTGAACACGAATGTCCAGGACGCATCAACGTCGTCAGCTTCAAGAAGCTGATGAGTATTAAAAACATAACTTTAAATGTAAAACATACTCATTTACCATTTTCCAATTCCCATTTAAATTCCCAAGTTTATATTTAAGATAAAGAGCTTGTTTAGAAAACAACCACAACATTATTCCAAAGATAAGTTCACACATATGTGACCGTGTATGAGAACGATGCACCATCTCATCTGACCGACTCTTTTCTCTCGACAAAACCCAACAACCCACTATCTTACTCCTGGTATCTTTGAAACACTAAGATAGCCACACTTTAGCAACGGGGCGCCAGGGAGTGTCCAGTTTGCCTCACACTTTGGTCCGGGGTACCAGGGAGTGTCCAATGCCTCACACTTTGAATACCCTAACCGCCATGCAAATACCGGGGCAACCCCTCACGCAGTATCCAGACTCGAGTATCAGGGAGTGTCCGTAGGCCACACTTTAGCACTTCCATGGGTGCCAGGGAATGTCCAAGTTCGGCATCACACACTTTAACGCTTCCATGGGCGTCAGGGAGTGTCCAAATTTGCCACCGTCGCATTTCAAAGATACCCTCATCGCAATCGCAATCTCGACCACAACCACAACCACAACCACAACCACAACCACAACCACAAACTCAAACTCATACTCTTTCTACACTACCATTACTCTTTTCCATACTGACTGACACCCACATGCATGTACCACTGACCCCACATGAATGATATACACTTAAACATAAGCAAAATGATGAATTAAATGAACAACACGCGTACGGGGATTGATAACTTATAATTCATTTCCTTAATCAATTCAAACATAACTAATAGCATTCTGTATTAATAAAATTTCCAAACAGAACCTTAACAGTACTTAAAAATTGAACCAAACAGTCCCTAAATACAAAACAGACAAAAACCAGAATCTGCCAGAGGCCGCGCGCGCGGGCCGCTCGCGCGATATGCCCAATTTTCATTTTATATATAAACTTTTCTGTCTGCCTGAACAAGCCCAGGTCGCGCGCGCGGATCGCTCGCGCGAAGGGTTCCTCGCGCGACCCTCGCTCGCGCGATCTGCCTAAATTCCATTTATATATATAAACTCTTCTGTCTGCCTGGGGAAGCAAGGATCGCGCGCGCGAATCGCTTGCGCGACGGGTCGCTAGCGCGGTCCCCTCGCGTGATCTTCGCGCGCGCGATTGTGGCGCGAGATGAAGCTGAGGCTTCTTCTTCCTCGCAGAAACTGCTCTGTTTCAGCTTAATGGGGTCTTTTTGACCCATTTCCAAAACTGAAATTAACTAAGCCTTATAATATATGATTCTCTTTGTTTTTCAACAAGGATTAAGAATCCATAAACAATTAAACACCATTTGATCCATAACTCTCCAATTTTATGAAAAATTAAAACATGTCAAAACTTAATTTCTAATATACTTTCTCATGTGAACAAATTAAGGTCTAATATTTTAAACATGGCATGTAGGATGTATAATCTTTCATATTTCATTCTAAAAACGGATTTTGGTTGAGTTTGGAAAATCTTAATTTTCAAGGCCATGGAGTTCATATGTAAGAGCTTCAAGGGTGATATACAATTATACACATACAAGCAGTAAATGAACATGAATTACATTGGGAGTGAGTTAATAATACTCACTGTGATATAGATTTGAAGTGTGTGTTGAGAAAGATAAAGAATTAAGCAATCCCAAGTGAAGCTCCTAGCTATGGTGGTTGAGCTCCTCTCTCTCTAAAATTTTGAAGAACACACTGTGTATCTCTCTCAACTCTCTCTGCAATACTAAATTGAAATTGTGCAGATTGTGTGTATGTAGTATACATATATAGAGAAAGCCAATTGAAGGACTTGGAGGCCAAGATAAGTCTTCTATACTCTACAAATTCATTTTAGATAAATAACTAATATACAAGAAATGCTTAGCCTATACATGAGCTGATATACATACGTATGTATACATTCCCAAGTGCTGAAGGGGCAAGTGTAGGTGTGTAGGGGTCAATTGCAAGATGTTTGGCAATTCCAGCTTATGGCACAACAAAAGCACACACAAGTTATACATTCCCAAACAAGTGCAAGGCAATTATTAGCAACATTAAATAGATATAAAGTAAATGCCCAATCAGTCACTTCCACAATCTGTGGAAGTTCAACACAGCGTGGACAGTTTTGAGTATAAACTGGTATTTTCGGGGTGCGGTGTTCACCACAAAAATACCGAAATTTCATTTTTGTGTAAGAATTGATTTTCCGATTTTATAAAAATACAGTTTGAATTAAAAGAAAACATTCCCACCGTTTTAAAATACAGTTTTAAAATTCAACACAGGTATTGCTAGCTTTATAAAAATTACAATTTGGCTCCAAAAGAATTTTAATTATGAAATAAAACAAGAAATCAGATTTAACATATAAGACTCGTAAATAATAATAAAAAAATGAGATTAACAATACAGATTACTCATGGAAATTCAAATTGAATTTAAATATGTCAAATGCAAGTACAAGTAATTAAATGAAAATGCAGGTTATTACACCCTTCCTCCCTTAAACAGGATTTCGTCCCCGAAATCAAGACTAACTAGTCCTGAAATAACTCCGGGTACTTTTTCCTCATATCAGCTTCAACTTCCCACGAGGCTTCATTCTCGTCATGGTGATTCCATTGAACCTTCACCAACGGGATATCTTTATTCCTCAGCTTCTTGATACTCTGATCTAGAATCTTCACAGGTCTCTCCTTATAAGAAACGTTATGACTCGTCTCAATATCGTCATAACTAACCACGTGCGAGGGGTCGCGTATGTACTTTCTTAGCATACTCACATGGAATACATTGTGAACCCCAACCATCTTCGGTGGTAGCGCCAGTCGATAGGCTACTTTCCCGACACATTCCAAAATCTCGAACGGTCCGATGAAACGCGGAGCTAACTTCCCTCTCTTGAGGCCGAAGCGTACTACTCCTCGGGTTGGTGAAACTTTAAGGAGCACGTGATCTCCAGCACTGAACTCCAAATCTTTCCGACATCGATCGGCATAACTCTTATACCTGCTTTGAGCGGTTCTCATCCTTTCCTTGACCAAAGAAATCTTCTCGTTGGTTTCTCTAACCAAATCTGGTCCCAACAATTCTGTATCCCCAACTTCTGCCCAACACAATGGAGAACGGCATGGTCGTCCGTACAATGCTTCGAACGGAGCCATCCCGATACTCGTGTGATAGCTGTTGTTATAGGCAAATTCAACCAACGGCAAGTGTGTCTCCCAAGATTCTTCAAAATCGATAACACAAGCCCTAAGCATATCTTCCATGATCTGATTAACACGCTCAGTTTGCCCGTCGGTCTGAGGGTGAAAAGCAGTACTCATCTTGAGCGAGGTTCCCATAGCTTCTTGCAGACTTTCCCAAAATCCAGAAGTAAAACGTGCGTCGCGGTCTGACACAATTGACACAGGTGCACCGTGAAATCGCACGACTTGTTGTATGTACATCCGGCTCATCTTTTCTACCGGGTATGTCATACTGTAAGCAATAAAATGAGCTGATTTCGTCAATCGATCCACGATTACCCAGATAGCGTCATGATTCTGCTACGATCGAGGCAATCCTACTACAAAATCCATCGTGATGTGCTCCCACTTCCAACCAGGAATAGGTAGCGGTTGCAACAATCCTGATGGTCTCTGATATTCAGCTTTGACTTGCTGACACGTCAAACACTTGGATACGAATTCGGCCACATCCTTCTTCATACCTTCCCACCAGAAATTTCTCTTCAAATCTTTGTACATCTTAGTTCCTCCCGGGTGAACTGTATACCTTGACTTATGTGCTTCTTCCAGAATATCCTTCCTTAGCTCTCCATAATCTGGCACACATAATCTATTCCTGCAATGATACCCTCCATCGATTCCTACTTTCCATTCTGTCGGGTCTTTCTCTGACATCTTCGCAAACCATGTCTGAAACTTCTCATCTTCTTTCTGAGCTCCAAAAATGCGGTCGATAAGAACAGGCTATAGGATAAGACATCTGAACAATTGTCCTTCTCCTTCTTCAGCACTCTGTACATCGAACTCCGCCAAGATCTCCAACGCTCGCCACTCTCTCACCATTAAGGTGGCGATCGTCTCACGAGTCTGTCGACTCAGGGCATCAGCAACCACATTGGCTTTACCTGGGTGGTATTCCAATGTGAAGTCGTAATCTTTGATTAGCTCCATCCATCTATGCTGCCTCATGTTCAACTCTTTCTGTGTGAATAAATATTTTAGGCTCTTGTGATCGGAGAATAAATCAAACTTCTCACCATATAGATAATGTCTCCAAATCTTGAGTGCGAACACTACTGCCGCCAACTCCAAATCATGAATAGGATAGTTCAACTCATTCGGCTTCAGCTGTCTGGTTCCATAGGCAATAACTCTGCCATCTTGCATAAGTACACACCCTAACCCTTGATATGATGCGTCACTAAAGATAGTGAACTTTTCATCAGGCTTGGGTATTGCTAGTACCGGTGCGGTAGTGAGTCTCTCTTTCAACTCTAGAAAGGCTCGCTCATGCTTCTCTGTCCATTCGAACTTTAGATTCTTCTTCGTCAACCCAGTCAATGGTGCGGCTATTTTAGAGAATCCCTCAACAAATCTCCTGTAATAGCCTGCGAGTCCAAGAAAACTCCGAACTTCTGTAGGGTTGCTCGGTCTAACCCAGTTGGACACAACATCGGTCTTGGACGAATCCATAGAAATTCCTTGAGAAGACACCTTGTGTCCCAAAAATTTCACTTCTTGTAACCAGAACTCACACTTACTGAACTTGGCATACAACTGATGGTCCTTGAGCGTCTGCATCGCAATCCGTAGATGTTGCTCGTGTTCTTCTCCTGACTTAGAATAGATCAAAATATCATCAATAAAGACGATGACAAACTGATCTAAATAAGGCTTGAACACTCTGTTCATCAGATCCATAAACACTGCCGGGGGCATTCGTCATTCTAAACGGCATCACCAGAAATTTATAATGACCATATCGGGTTCTGAAAGCAGTCTTAGGTATGTCTTCCTTTCGTACCCTCAACTGATGATATCCCGACCTTAGGTCTATCTTGGAAAATGTCGTAGCTCCTTGTAGTTGATCAAACAAATCATCAATCCGCGGTAAGGGATACTTGTTCTTGATAGTCACTCGGTTTAATTCTCTGTAATCAATACACAGTCTGAGTGTCCCGTCCTTCTTCTGCACAAATAACACTGGTGCTCCCCAAGGCGATGTACTTGGACGTACAAAACCTAGGTTCTCGAGCTCTTGTACTTGTTCCTTCAATTCTAATAGTTCGGTGGGGGCCATTCTGTAGGGAACCTTAGTGATCGGTACGGTACCCGGTATAAGCTCAATACAGAACTCTATACTTTTCTCGGGCGGCAAACCAGAAACGTCTTGAAATACTTCTTCGAAGTCCTTGACTACAGGTATAGAAGACGCTGTCACCTCTGTACTGACGACTTCGATGTTGGCTAAACATCTTGTGAGGAACATATCTCCCGAAGGGTTGCATTGAAAATCAAAGGGCTGATTCTCATTGTCGGGGAATGTAATTCTCTTCCTCGCACAATCCAACTTCACTTGATTCTGTGAGAGCCAATCCATTCCTAGGATTATGTCGAACTCCTTCATCGATAGGACGATCAACCTTGCAGGGATTTCACGGTCTCCTAACCGTAGAGGACAATCCTTGCACACGTGTCCTAATCTGACTGCGGCTCCTAATGGTGATGTAGCCTTCAAAGCTTTCTCTAAGCGATGAGGTAAGATACCCAATCTCCAAATTGTATTAACAGATATGAATGATAGAGCAGCACCCGTATCAAATAACACTTTAACATGGGAGTTAAACAGAGTTAATGTACCTTCCACTGCTTGCTGATCAGGTTGAGCTTCTCCATAATCTCCTTCTTCGTACCCAGTTCCGTCATATCTAGCGGCATCAGGGATAACAGCATTCAAGCGAGTCTGACCCTGTTGACCATAAGTCACCTGCTTAGGAGCGGTACAGAACCTACTAATGTGACCTGGTTCACCACAGTTGAAGCAAACTATCCCTTGCTGAGCAGCACGCCTTGGTGCCTTGCAATCTCGAGCCAGATGACCAGGGTTGCCACAGTTGAAGCACTTTCCACTACTACTTCCTTCTCCTACTCGGGGTTAAGTCGGATAGGTAATAGCCTGGGTCTTCTTGCTTCCGTCGAAATTCCTCTTCTGCCCTTGGGTACGATTCATTGGTGGTCTATTCCCAAAATTACCCCTCTGAGGCGGTCGGAAATCAAATTACTTTCGGTTTATCCGAGCATCCTCTTCCAGATCGGTAGCCAAACCAACAAGTCCTTTAAACGATTTATCTAGGTGGCCGAGAGTTAAGCGACGAATCTGCGGTGTCAGCCCTTGATTGTACTTACGGATCTTCTTCTCCTCAGTATCAACCAGGTGTGGAGCGAACCGAGACAGTCTCTCGAACTATGTGGTGTACTCTTGCACCGACTTGGTTCCTTGCGTCAGATCCATGAATTCCTTCTCTCTTCTGTGCCTCTCCGTAGCCGGGAAATACTTCTCCAAAAATCTCCCCTTGAACGCAGTCCACGTCATCCCCATTGCAGCTCCATTCCCGATAGTAGCTATGACCGAATCCCACCAATCTGCGGCAGCATCGGTCAACTGAAACGTAGCCAACCTCCTCTTGTCCATCTCGTTGCACTGGACAGCTTTGAACATGCGATCCATCTATCTTAACCACTGTTCCGCTTTCCAGGGTTCCGCGGTACCCGCAAACTGCTCGGGCCTTAGTGCACGGAATCTTTCCAACAATTTGTCTCCAGTTTGACGGTCTCGTCGGTTGTCATTTGTATTATCGATTCTTTCCAACCGTCTGATAAACGCTTCGAACATCCCCGTAGGATCGGCAGCCTCGGGTGCTCCCTCGATCAAGTTCCTGTTCCTCCTTAGTCCCCCGGCCATTCTATGCATGATAGTGATAGTAGAATGAGAAACATGCATGCAACAGTGCTATGAAGTAATTCAAATGACGACAATATTCAAAAGAGTATATCTTATATATATAACTTCTTGTCAAGTTGATACAAAAAGCATGTATGGTCAGATCAATGCCTACCCTATCTGTATGGGTTAGGATGCATGTAAGAGTTAATGTTACAAAAATGGGTCATTGCCCTACACTCTAATGCATGTAATTACAGCTTGCAAAAAGAGATAGAGCTAATAGTCAAAACAGTCAATATGTACAAGGTGACATCTAAACGGTCAGTCATCGCCGTAGGTAGCCATCAACAGGTCAAGCGAGTCGGCCTGATGAAGTCGCTGAACATGGGAGGGGCCTGCCCCAAAGTTACAGCTGTGAGAGGTCATCAGTGAAGCAGGTCCAGGGACATCTGCCTCAGGCAAGGCTGGCTCAAGTACAAGTGCCTCCTCAAGGTCGACTGCAAAGTCGTCCCATCCTAAGCCATCCTCCTCGGCGTCCTCGGAAATAGGAGCGAACACAACGTCAACGTCACCGTCATCCTCAAAAGTGGGGACGACCGGTGGAGGCACCTCCAGCTGTGCAAGGTGGGCTTGCACAACCTGAACCTCGAGAGGAAAATAGAAGGCATCGCTGTTAACCAAGCAAACCATGTCAACGAGTACTAAGCGCTGAATCTCTATAAAGTAAAGAATCTCAAGGCGAGCACGGGACAGGTCGACCAGTCCTAATATGTGAATCTGATGCCAGAGGTCCAACTCGACGGTAGCAGCTGCACGCTGCCCAACAACAGTGAAGTAAAGGGTCGTCGAAGCCGGCACTATCGCTCCCACAGTAACCCAATGCCCTCCAAAAGCATCAGGTACAAACAGGGGCTGAGCTGGATCCATACCTGAAAAAGTACTAACTTAAATCAGGACAAAGATAATCTTAGGCGTTTGGGTTCTGAGTCTATCCTCCCTGTCGTATCATCGGGTGTGTAACACTTAATGGAATGTGGAATCGGGTCTATACTGGTAAACCCTAACCTGGCTAAACTATCTTGAGATAAATAATAACCTGGCTCTGATACCACTAAATCCTGTCACGCCCCGACGTAGCATAAATAAGGAAAGCGTTTAATTTTCTTTATGGACCCGTAGGTCGCGACAGTTTAAAGGATCGATTCCGTCCCAAACGTCGAACAACAATAAACAATAATCAGAGCAGAGCAATCAAGGCTTATAAAAATTTTCTAACTTATTACATATTACAGCACGGGGTCAACTAAGGCACAGACCGCCTTGAAACAAAACAATAACTTAGTGTCTATTACAGTCATCCTTATAAAACAAAACAGTCTAAAACTTAAAACATATAACTTAAAGCAGATAATCAATAAACAGTTTTCTCATTCCAAAGGCAGCCATTCTCAGTTAGCATAGTCATAAGGTCCTTCCTGATCATAACCTGAAAAGCCTGAACACGAATGTCCAGGACGCATCAACGTCGTCAGCTTCAAGAAGCTGGTGAGTATTAAAAACATAACTTTAAATGTAAAACATACTCATTTACCATTTTCCAATTCCCATTTAAATTCACAAGTTTATATTTAAGATAAAGAGCTTGTTTAGAAATGTAATAACCTGCATTTCCATTTAATTTAAAAGTCATGCCCATATTTAATTTATGTGTATTTGCATTGGCATATTTAAATTCTATTAGCATGGTCTGCTTTTATTTTAATTCCAGTCACTTGTTTGGAATATTAATGTCTTATCTAATTCACATTTAAATTCTATTAGGGGCCAAACTGCAATTTTACAAAAGTTAGTAATACCTGTGTGGATTTCAAAATCTGTATTTCAAAACGGTGAAAGTAACTTCTATTGACTCAATCAGTATTTTTATAAAACCAGAAAATCAATTCTTACGTTAAAATGAAATTCCTGTATTTTTGTGGTGACCACCGCGCCCCGAAAATACCAGTTTATGTCCAAAACTGTCCACGCCATGCTAAACTTCCACAGATTTTGGAAGTGACTGATTTGGACATTTACTTTATTGCCATTTATGGCAAGTGATCATTGGCTTAGGCGTTGTTTGGCAATGCTTTATGTGTGTGTGTATTGTTAGGCCATAAGTTCCATTTTCCCAAACAACTTGCATTTGACCCCTATGCATCTACATGGCCCCTATAAACTGATGATATACTCTTGTACGTATGCATAGTTTGTTTATGACTAATGTTAGTATTGTAAGTTAGGAAATTAAGATTAGATTTTAGTTTGTTGAGTAAAGCTCAATGAACTTGGGCTCCAAGATTGTAAGTTCTATATATATCCAACACACAAACACACACATTCTGCACATCACTAAACACAGAGAGTTGAGAGAGAAAGATTTCACAGAGAATTTCAGAATTTCATAGAGAGAGCTCTTAACCTCCATAGCTTAAAAGCTTGAGTTGGAATCTTCTTATCTCTTATTTCTTTCTCAACAACATCTTTGCTCTTAATCAATCAGTGAGTATTCTAAACTCACTAAGAATGTAATTTCATATTAATTGCTGTGTAATTGTTAATGTTGTAAATCACCATTGATGTTTGTACGTTGAAGTTCATGGCTTGAAAAATGGAGATTTTCCAAACTCAACAAAAACCTGTTTTGTTAGATGAATATGATAGATTACATGTCATATATACTATACCCAAAGTTTTAGAGCTTAATTTGTTCACATAAGAAAGTATATAAGAAAATTAGTTTTGACACTTTTTAGTTTTTCATAAAATTGGTAAGCTATGTGTTGAATCATGTAAAATTGACTTCATATTCGAAATCCTTGTGAAAAACTAAAGAGAATCATATATTACACGACCTATGAAGTATTGGATCTGAAAATGGGTCATTTTAGACCCTGAACTGCTGAAACAGAGTAATCTGACGAAGAAGACGAAGCCTCAGCTTCATCTCGCGCCACGATCGCGCGCGCGAGAATCGCGCGAGCGGCCCGCGCGAGCGACCCTTCGCGCGAGCGGCCCGCGCGCGCGAGGTAGGCTTCCCCAGGCAGACGTAAGAGTTTATATATATATAATTGAAAATTGGCTGGTCGCGCGAGCGAGGGTCGCGCGAGAACCCCTTCGCGCGAGCGATCCGCGCGCGCGACCTTGCTTTCCTCAGGCAGACAGAAAAGTTTATTAATAAAGGAAAAATGGGCTTATCGCGCGAGCGGCCCGCGCGAGCGACCCTTCGCGCGAGCGGCCCGCGCGCGCGAGGTATTGCAGTTTCTGTTTTTGTCTGTTTTTCTGTTAAGGGACTGTTTGGATGAAATTTATATACTGTTGAGGTTCTGTTTGGGATATTTAGTTAATCAGAACTCTATTTGGTTATGTTTCAATGATTAAAACATTGTAGTATGACTCATTAATCCCCGTACGCGTGTTGTTCCTTTAATTCAGCATTTTTGTTTTCACTTAAGTGCATACCATTCATGTGGGTCAGTGGTACATGCATATGGGTGTCAGTCTGTGTGGAAAAGAGTAATGGTAGTGTGGAAAGAGTATGAGTTTGTGTTTGTGGTCGTGGTTGTGGTTGAGTATGAGTTTTGTGGTTGTGGTCATGGTTGTGGTTGTAGTTGTGGTTGTGGTTGTGGTTGCGATTGTGGAAGAGGGTATCTTTGAAATGCGACGGTGGCAAACATGGACACTCCCTGACGCCCATGGAAGCGTTAAAGTGTGTGAAGCCGAACTCGGACACTCCCTGGCACCCATGGTAGTGCTAAAGTGTGGCCTACGGACACTCCCTGATAACTCGAGTCTGGATACTGTGTGAGGGGTTGCCCCGGTATTTGCATGGCGGTTAGGGTATTCAAAGTATGAGGCATTGGACACTCCCTGGTACCCCGGACCAAAGTGTGAGGCAAACTGGACACTCCCTGGCGCCCCGTTGCTAAAGTGTGGCTATCTGAGTGTTTCAAAGATACCAGGAGTAGGATAGTGGGTTGTTGTGGCTGTCGAGAGAAAAGAGTCGGCAAGATGAGTGTGGTGCATTGTTCTCATACACGGTCCCATCTGTGTAAATTTACCCTCTTTAAATAATGTTGTGGATGTTTTTCTAAACGAGCTCTTTAATCATAATTATAAACTTGTGGATTTAATCTTGAATTGGAAAAAGGTAAGTTGGTATGTTTTACATTCAAAGTCATGTTTTTAATACTCACCAGCTTCTTGAAGCTGACGACGTTGATGCGTCCTGGACATTCGTGTTCAGGCTTTTCAGGTTACAATCAGGAGGAATCATACGATTATGCTAATTAAGAATGGCTGCTGTTGGGACGAGAAACTATTTATTATATGTTTTAAGTTTATCTGTTTTAAGTTATGAACTGTTTTGTTTCAAGGATGACTGTAACAGACTCTAAGTTATTATTTTATTTTTAAGGCGGTCTGTGCCTTAGTTGACCCCGGTTCATAAGATGTAATAAGATAGAAAATTTTTGTAAGCCTTGATTGCTTTACTCTGATTATTATGTTTTGTTGTTTGACGTTTGGGACGGAATCGATCCTTCAAACTGTCGCGACCTACGGGTCCATAATGGAAATTAAACGCTTTCCTTATTTATGCTACGTCGGGGCGTGACAAGAAAACAACCACAACATTATTCCAAAGATAAGTTTACACATATGTGACCGTGTATGAGAACGATGCACCATCTCATCTGACCGACTCTTTTCTCTCGAAAAAACCCAACAACCCACTATCTTACTCCTGGTATCTTTGAAACACTAAGATAGCCACACTTTAGCAACGGGGCGCCAAGGAGTGTCCAGTTTGCCTCACACTTTGGTCCGGGGTACCAGGGAGTGTCCAATGCCTCACACTTTGAATACCCTAACCGCCATGCAAATACCGGGGCAACCCCTCACGCAGTATCCAGACTCGAGTATCAAGGAGTGTCCATAGGCCACACTTTAGCACTTCCATGGGTGTCAGGGAATGTCCAAGTTCGGCGTCACACACTGTAACGCTTCCATGGGCGTCAGGGAGTGTCCAAATTTGCCACCTTTGCATTTCAAAGATACCCTCATCGCAATTGCAATCTCAACCACAACCACAACCACAACCACAACCACAACCACAACCAAAAGCCTCTTTGTTTTTTTTTTATTTTTCTATTATTTTTTTTTTGTTTTCTTCCTTTTCTTTTTATTTGGTGCTTGCTCCACCAAGATTTGTTGCCTTTATTTTTTTTGTTTTTTTTTGTTTTTTTTTTTTCTTTATTTGACTCCACTGAACTTGCCTACACAATGAGTTTGTGGAGGAGGAGAAATTATTGGGTGTGGTAGGGTGCATGCGGAATTGTTGACCCTTTGATCCCATAGTCTTTGACTTGTAATATCTTTATTATTCGAGGTCAGATTGGGATGATTTAAAAAGTGATAGGCTCATGTCAACGAGTACTTTATTTTTTTGAAATGATTGGGTTGGGCAAAAATGGGGTGTCTACAATGATTATAAAATACACTATACCCACTGGTGTAATCACAATCACAACCAACTGGTATCCACTCTTTTCAATATTTCCAATTGTCGTATTGGAATTTCAATCTCACTTGGTTCATCAAACTATACCCTTTTCTGAAGATAAAACTTCAAGAAATATTTTTCTTCCCACATTATTCATTTCCCCTAGTTATTCTGGAACATATCTCACTTGTCTTTATTATATTTCCTGACCAGATATCAGCGGGCAATAATATGTCTCGCGAAAGTTCAGTTCCATTTCCATTGCTTTTTGCAAGATTCCAGAAATTTCTGCATAATTGACTACTTCCTTCTAGGATGACAAGTGCTAGTACCCACATAATTGCGTAATTTCTTTCACATATAGATCATTTAATCTCAGTAAATTCGCAGTTTCAATCAATACCCACAATCTGATTAGATCAACCTGTCCACAAATCATTTATATGACAACACCTAAGTTTTGTTGACTTTGGCAATCCTGTCATGGAAGTTAATACGATAAACATTCAATTTCAGATTGTCAATAATATCAATCACAATAATCCTACGAACCTTCATTATTTCTGCCATAATACTACATATCGTAAAGAATACTTTACATTTCCTATCTGAAAGCAGCTTTCTCGACGTCTCAATCTTCAAGAAGACTTGTGTCCATGTAACTAATTACTAAGTCATCATATTAATCAAATACAATTAGTAATATCGCTTACCCAATTACAAACGTATTATATTCTCAAATCTCATTATATACTTCAATATTTATTCTAAACCCATTTCCTTGAGCTACCTTCACTCGAAGTAAATGCTTGACTTTGAGATTCTGATACATTTTACTGTAGAGCAGAGCTCAATCACTTTCCTCTCAGTACTTTATCACAAATTTTTAAAACAGAAGCCCAAACCGAACTTTAAGTCAATTTTCGTTCAATTGTTACAGTAATACTAGTTGACCTCAATTTATTATCATCATTCCTTCCCCAACTTTCGGAACAAATTTTAGTTTCTAATAAATTGAATCTTGACTCAAATCATTTCTGAATAGTCAAAGCGCACACCGAACCCTCGTTGATCTCCAATTCGAGCACCAACAACCATTTTGTCTTCACCTGATTAATACAAAATTTCAAATGTAACCATCATGAGTTCCAACTGTCCTTCGTAGTATGTATTCAACTGTCGTTGTATAACTAAATATTCGAAGTCATGACAATTAATATAAACTTCGGGCTTGTGAGAACATTACTGCCACATGCTCAATATAGAAAGAATACTATGAATTTTCAATCTTGTATCAGATAATTCATTTTATGAAATTTCAATCATATGCAGCATAAATTACTGTTGTATCAATCATATACCCCAATCTCAACACAAATCTTTGCAATAATAATATCAATATCATTATAGATCGAATTTCTTCGATCATTGAGAACTTCACTGTAATCGATATAAGTTTCACATGTGTTCTTGCATAGAAGAGAAATCTTTAACAAATTTTCAATAATACCCAGTGTAATACTTGTAAATTTCTTCCTATTTTAGTAGTGTAATTTTTGGACTGTAATTATAAACTGCAATTTCTAATTTCGGTATAATTGACTATATCAGAGTTAGAGTTTATTGTATATATATTATCGACACATTTTAATTTAGACCTGGACTGTATTTAGACCTAGACTGAAATTTACACGCGAACCCGTAAAAATACTTGTGTTTACACAAAATTCTATGCATGCACGCTCAACGAGACAAGTCGCATCAATCACATCGGTCACATCACCTAGTCATATCCCCCCAATTTTGGAAAGCAAGCAACCACCCATGCCTCCCTTACACCCCCCAACCACCTTCACCACCTTAACACTCTACCTCCATACCTCCCCAACCAACCATCTTACACCCTAATCATGTATATGAGTGTAGTGTGCTTGTGTATGTGTACCGTGTGTGTGTCTGTGTGTGTGTGAGTGTGTGAGTGTGGCGTGTGTGCAGTGTGTAGCAGTGAGTAGTAGTGGTTAACTTGTGTGGTGTGTGTATAGTGTATGTAATGAGTATTGTGCATGCATGTTATGAGTGTCCATGTGTGCTGTGTGAGTAGTGTTTATATGATATATGTGTAGTGTGTGTCGTGCATGTGCGTGTCAGTGGAGTGAGGTGAGGCATGTTGTGTGTGTATAATATATATAAATATATATATTAATACCCCCCTATAAATATAACTACCTCCCAATCTCTCATCCTTTACAACAAAGAAAAGAGTGAAAATAGAGAGTGGAGAAAAGAGAGTTGGCCGAGAGAGAAAGCTTAGCCCCCGAGCCACACTGCGACCCCGACCCTACGGTGAGTTCCTAACTCACTCGGTATACTAGAATAATGCCCGCATTATTTTTCGTTTATTATTATTCTTTGATAATATTGTGCTTAACATGTGGTGTCCCTAATCTAGGCCCGTATTCTCAGTCTGCTTTTATTGTTATTATCTTGTTAGTAATTTCTGGTTGATACCATGCTTAAACCAGTGGTACCGGATGAATGCCCGTGTTATGTGTTCCGTTGTTATTATTATTATTATTATTATTATTATTATTATTATTATTATTATTATTATAATTATTATTATTATTATTATTATAAATTATTATCATAGCCCAGTAAATTTCAAGTTTAACATATGTACCCCGAAGATTTATGTCCATCTCGTTATTCTATGAAAAACATTATTATTATTATTATTATTATTATTATTATTATTATTATTATTATTACTATTATTATTATTATTGTTTATTCTAAATGAACATCCTGCTTTAATATGTTGTACCCCGGAGATTAATGTCCATATTATTATTCTGTGAATAATAATATTATAATTCTTATTATCCTTATCCTTATTATTATGATCCAATAAACCTCATACTTCAATAGGTTGTACCCCAAACATATTAATGTCCGCTTTATTATTACTCTGTTAATTATTTATATTATTATTATTATTATTATTATTATTATTATTATCATTTATTCCAAGTTTAGCCTTATGTTAATATTAATATGTTGTCCCCCAAACACATTATTTCCGTTATTATTATTATTATTATTATTATTATTATTATTGTTTATTATTATCAGTTGATTTACCGCATGCTTTAAAGTATTGTACTACGAGCTTAGGGCTCGTACTATATTTCAATATTAGCACCTGTTTAATTAACTTGTACCTCGTGCATGTCATATAAAACACCTCACGTAGAAATCGGTGTCGTAACGTCAAGTCGACGTGTACGGGTATAGAGTCGGACGGTCGCGGAGACCAAGTCCGTATGCATTTGGAAATATGTGTAGTCGACCGCGGAGGTCTGAAAGTTGTTATATAGTGAGTTGGTACTGTCAAATGGAATTACCAGATCGCATGTTGGCGATGTTGCTACTATGGCCACGGAGAGGCAAACACGATAGCAAAGTAACCACGTTGATAAGCACAAATCGAGAAATGAATAAACAAGGTTAGCCTGTAAGGCGAGATTACTGCTGCGGTCGCGACGACCAACGATAGTAAAGTAACCGTTTCGCAAATCGGCGACGATATTCATAAGGCAAGGTCCCGGGGACCTAGAGTATTTGGTTAGCTTGTAAAGCGAGATTACTACTGTGACCACGAAGAGGCAAACAACGATAGTAAAGTAACCATAGCTCGACCCACTGGGCGAGTCACTCTAAGCCAACGACGTTACACTGGTAATGTAACAAGGTCAAGTGAGTCGGATGTTAAGTCGAGTGAAGTCGAATATATCGATGATGCATAGTTCACGCACGGTCTCATTATAATTCATTCAACAGTCATAATTATTCACTATGTACTTTCGGATACGTATTTTAGATTAGGAGTGTTTAGTTAGGACGCTCACTTAGCTTTTATTAAAGCTAACGGCATACTACGCCCTGGACATTCCCACGTCTAGGCTTCACAGGATATGACTACCCGGAGGAGCACTATTCAGAAGGAGCCTATGAAGAGGAAGCCTACAACGATGAAGGGTACGGCTACGCCAGTTAGAGGCGCGACTTCAAGGAAGAAGACTTAGTTGTCCTTTATAGATTTTTGTCCAGTTATACTAAGTTGTATATTGGCGTCACACGCCTTCCCTTAACGATCTTACACTTTCTTTTGTCCTTACATGTAAAGATGTAAACGACGTCCAACGCCTAATCTCTTTTGTTATTTTATCTTTTGAAACCACAAACTCTGATGTAATAGTTAGTAACCTTTTAATGTATATATTTAGTTTATGCTTCCACTTAAGTCATTCTTTTGTTATCTAGTGTGTTGTGGACAATTAGTTAATGTAACTAGTCATAGCTTACGGACCCAGAAAGGAAAATTTTAATTTCCTCCTAATTTCTGCTACTCCGGGGCGTGACACCCAGTCAATCCCGTAACTTCAAATTCATGTTACCTTCATAAGTCCCGATTGATTAATTCCCAAAGACACCCACAAAATCTCTATCCCTTTAAATCACATGTTCTGGAAACACAACTCATCCACCAGATGTTCAACATAAGGCGAAGCTTCATAATTCTCAAACTTTTTAGATTGTAGAACTTACTCGTCATTCGGTTTAAGCTGTATAAGCCCCAATACAACTAATTTTGTCTTGATAAAACTTGAATATGGTCCGACACTCCTCAACCTCAATTTTTTTTCCTGTTTACCCAACTGTGCGATAGCCTTCTAAAAGTGTCAATTGTATGTAAACAAGATCACTCGTTGATCTCCGACTGTAATCCCAAGCAACAAGCGATAAGCCATCATTTTTTTTCCCAATTGTTAGAATTCTACCCCATCATATGTTTGAGAAATACAATAATCATCGGTTATTGTAACTCAATACCTACTTGAAGATATCCAGAACATCTTTTTAAGATGAAGTGTTTCATTGCCCTATCATACTCAACTTGTAACCAAGAATATCCCAACTCAATTCCCAATAAATAAATTGATACTCCTTCTAACCCATCAACCGAAATTATCTATCCACAGCAAACAATATTAAGAATAATACGTAGAATATCACAAGTTACTTCCAGACCCTTTTTTTTTTACCAAAGTCATTTGAAATTCATTTTAGAATGTAATATTCCAATTTAAAACCAAAGTAAGAGTAATGTATTCATTTGAGCTTCCTAGCCCAATAATATTCTTATAAAATCTCCCTCCATAGAATAAAAACATTTACACAACTATTATATAATCAAAATATTTTTCATTAATAACTCCTTTAAACAACAATTGAAATACCTATATTCATTAAAATCATTTTCACTAATTTCCCCCTTATCCAAGTTGGGTCAAATCCAGCTACCTCCCTTTTTATCAAAAAATTTTTAAACACTTCCTGATTCACAATAAATCAGTTTTTTTTTTCCACCAAAGATAATTTCAAAACATTTTTACTCATTTAAACATATATAAACTCACTTAACGTCATTCGAATATCTCAAAAATTTCGAATACATCATTAGTAGCTAAATTCAAAGTTTGAAAGTTTCCAATGATATACTAGGATACTTGACAATTGCTACAGTGCAGTGCAATAGTCAGATTTCAATTGCTTACATATAAAGTACAAGAAATAATAAAAATATTATTACCTGAGGCACATGGTGGTTGAACGAATCTTGCAGTGGTTTGGATGTCAAAGAGATTACTACTTACTAAACTGGTAAACCCATTTTCAAATTCAAATCTCTGGTAGAAAATTCTGATACCCTGTGTAGCCAATCAACCCAATTAGTTATTCATGCAACACAACTACTTAATCTTGATCTCAATCAACTACATCCTTAAGCAGAAAGAGAATAATTTATAACCGTGGTAATACCCAATCATTAGAAAACATAATAGAAAAGTCTGTTACTTTTAGTTGACCCCAAATCTACTATTCATACTAATACGTTGGAGAACCAATTATTATTTGATAATAACAGAGGCATCCCGATAATAGAAATAAATAACTTTATGTTGAGAGATTCCTCAACAAGTCAATATAACCCCAAATAGAGTTGAGATATTCCTCAACAACCCAAGATAACTCAAGCAACTGGATAAATTCCCAAATATCTCATCACCTCGACAAACTCAGTATTCACCCTTAATCTCAAGAGAATATATATAAGGAGCTCGGTAAATACATCCAAAAATCGTTGCCGAATAAATTGAGATAAGAGATAACGATAATACCATATCTGCTCATAAGGCTCATATAAATCATAAGAAATCCAGATTTCCCCAAACTAGAAGACCCACCGTAAATAAAGAAATCCATATATCCATTTTCTTAACAGAGAATAAGAAATAATCTTCACAAGTAAAATACCCGATAATATTCGGAAAGAAATCCATACCCACAATCATAACCTAATACTCAATGACCATTTATCAAATCAATACCCTTGATAAAATAATACCAGTCAAATCATATCAGGATGACCAGTTCAACCCTTGATTTCTGAACCCAAATTTCACAAATATTCTAAAACTCAGAATTTCTCACCAAATTCTCAATCCCTCTTTCCAACTCAATCAATTCAACATATATATGGAAAAATATTATCTTTTATACTCCATTTTTTCCACAATGAAGTTTCCAACCATCTCCCCATATATTACAATATGAAGAATGCATGCAACATGATATGCATGCTCAACAATATTTAAATCACGTGATATAAACAGGTATGCCTCTACATGTAGCT
The DNA here is from genome assembly GCA_033977485.1 of Hydrangea macrophylla. Lineage (NCBI taxonomy): Eukaryota > Viridiplantae > Streptophyta > Magnoliopsida > Cornales > Hydrangeaceae > Hydrangea > Hydrangea macrophylla. The sequence goes on along the minus strand of CM066997.1, from coordinate 5,442,865 downwards.
ACGTGTCATGATTATTATATACATGCAATTTATTTATTTTTTATTTATTTATTTAATTTTTTTTTTACGTGTCATATTCGTCTCTCGTCCCCAAAGGCTCTAACCTATTGCTCTGATACCAAAAATTGTCACACCCCAACCCGCCCCCGCGGGCTAGGACACGTGTAGCAAATCCAAGGATCAAACAATTATTTTTTTAACGTTCCAAAAATACCATTTTTGACTGAAATGTCAGGGGTAAAATATCATTTTATCAAATAAATTAATAAAAAGGAATAAAATAAAGTTTTAAAACCGTCAAATGGTACTTGGGGCAAAGTTTCCTCTATTACAGCACCATTCACCCTGTTTTCATAAACTAAAACATTTTTAACCCCTGCTACACTCATTTATTTAAATATTCCAAAACACATCAAAATCCAACTAAATATATAGATATTACAAACTCATTCTAACATTTATTTCTAAACATATTTAAAAGTATAAACTTTAAGTTTATTACAACCTTATTCAAATCCTCACATATAAACATATAAGCAAACTAGACCCAGCCCCGTAGTCTCGATCATTTCTCACTATGGTATTCATATGAACCTGCGTGGTTATTAGCCACAAAAATCGAATAAGCTTTAGCTTAGTGAGTACGTGGTGCTAATCATGCAATTGGAGTATTCAATGATTCATAACACCAATTTAACATTCACAACAATAAATGGTTGTCGGCGTGTCAAGTAATCAATCACCATCGTTCTGAACCCCTGATCCGGGCCATTCTCACTTTTTCCGTCGCATATAGCGAAATCACTCATTCTCTCGTGACCGTAGTCAATTCGCTCTGGTCGTCACCACCGTCCCCTTTTCTCTGAGGACTTAATCATCATCCCCTTTTTCTCTGAGGAATGGGCGTCCCTTATTTACGGGCTAAATAATGGTGATTATCAATTGACACCCTTTGACCCAAATAAGCACATAAGCAACTCAACATGTCAACATGACAATTCAACATTTTTGGACATGTTAAATAATAATTAATCACATGCTTTTGTACTTAATCACAATTAAGCAATTTAAGCATTCATTAACAAATAAATAACATTAAACATCCAATTTTAAGATTAGGACACTCACCTTACGAATAAGTCTAGAATTCCCAAATTCCTTCGCAAAATTAGCTACTAATGATTCCAATGATAATCCTATACAATTTTGGTAAACTAAATGTTACCAATTCATTTGGGTCACGAAAAATTTATCAATTAAACTGAAAATAAATTATACCAAAAGGTTGGGCTTACCCCCATGAGTCCAAATATGACTTCGTATCGCGATTTAGACAGCGTACGGTAGAGTTATGGCATTGGGAGGGCCGAAACCCACTCTTCCTCTCTCGCGTCTGTCTCTCTGGTCTCTCAGTTCTTTCTTCTTTTATTTTTTTATTTTTTTATTTTTATTTCTTAAGGTATACTAATGAAATAATATAATATTATAATATATATATATATAGCAACCGCCAAACACAATACACACACTTTCACGTTTTTTTTTGTTGAGACAAATAGAATATTCTTTAAAATATTCTCCATCTTAGATCTATTTCTATTTACACCCCCAATCTTTCTAAGTTATATTATGAAAACCCCAAACGACTTAATATTAACTATCCAATATCTAAGTGGGTCTATATCTATGTCACGAATAGGTCCCAAACGTGGTCTAAAATATCATATGAAAGCACTAATTAGCCTACCAATTATGCCACGTGTCTCAATACGCCCTCACAAGGGTACCCAAACTGGTCTCATAAATAATCACGAACAATCATAACATATTAAAACACTTAATATTTTATCAATTAAATAATTATATGGCATCAACATGTATTATAATGTACACATTTAATTTACATGTCTACCATTTAATCACATAAATGTAACTAAATGTAATTTATCCAATATGGACCTCCCATGGGTCCCATTTCACATTTGTCCAACTGTGCCCTTTATCAAGCAATTATCACATAGGGTAACTAAAACTTTCCCAAATCATCACATGTAATTAATTATACTAATTAATGCATGCAAAATAGACATTACTACCTTTTTTCGGGTACGGGTATTACAGTAACACATACTTATTTACCATTTTTAAATTTCCATTTAATTCAACAAGTTTACATTAAAGTAAAGAGTTCATTTTAGAAAACAACCACGATATCATTGGAAAACTAAAATTCACATATATGAGACCGTCTATGAAAACAATGCACCATCTCTTCTTACCGACTCTTTTCTCTTCGACAAACACAATAACCAACACTCTCAGACCAGTATCTTTGAAATACTCCGATAGTCACACTTTAGCACATGGGTGCCATGGAATGTCCAGTTTGCCTCACACTTTAGCACGGGGTGCTAGGAAATGTCCAATGCCTCACACTTTAGTACCTAATCCGCCTCGCAAATACATCACACAATATCCAGACTCGGGTACCAGGGAGTGTCCGTAGGCCACACTTTAGCACTACCATAGGTGCCAGGGAATGTCCAAGTTCGGATTCACACACTTTAACGCTTCCATGGGCGTCAGGGAGTGTCTAGTTTTGTCACCGTCGCATTTCAAAGACACTCTAGCCGCAATCTCAACCACAACACACTTTGGTACTCACTTACCAGGGAGTGTCCACAACACAATCTCAACCACACACTCTATACTATTGACCATTATTCTTTTCCACATTGACCAACATTCACACTCACCATGCATGTACAACTGACTCCACATGTATGTCATGAAACTTTAAACATAAAGTAATATGATGAATTATAGGAACAACGTACGCGCGAGAATTATTAAGTCGTAATACATCATTTCATTCGTTTAAACATAACGAAATAGGTTTCTGTTTTAGTAAGTTTCTCAAACAGAGCTTTAATAGTCCATGAAACATCACCCAAACAGTTCCTTAACATAAAACAAGTAAAAACCAGAAATTGTCCAAAGTCGCTCGCGAGGGCCGCTCGCGCGAGGGGCCGCTCGTGCGATATGCCTATTTTTCATTTTCTTATAAAAACAATTTCTGTCTGCTTGAAAACACACAGCTCGCGCGCGCGGGCCGCTCGCGCGATCTGCCTAATTTTCATTTTTCGTGTTAAAACCTTTTCTATCTGCCTGAAAACACACAGCTCATGTGCGCGGTCGCTCGCGCGGTCCGCTCGTGCGATCACGCGCGCGAGTTCACGCAGTAGCTTCGTCTTCTTCGCTGAAAAGTCCCCTGTTTTAGATTTTCATGCCAATTTGACCCATTTTGAAAATTTGACAACAACCAAGCCTTATTATATATGGATCTCTCCGGTTTTTTGCAAGGATTATGAATCTACAATCAATTTTACATGAATCAATCCGTAGCTCTCGGATTTTACGAGAAACCGAGAGTTGACGGAAACTTCGTTTTAATCATACGTCGCGATACGAACAAATTAAGCTCTAATATTACAATCGTATACTCTACACACCATAATCTTTCATATTTCATTCAGAAAATGAATTTTGGTTAAGTTTGAAAAATCCATGTTTTTCAAGCTTCAAGTTTCAAACGTAAGTCATCAATGGAGATTTTCAAATTAAGCTATTCAAAATAGTAAATACAATATGAACTACATTCTAGGTGAGTTTAGAATACTCACAAAGATTAGAGATTGAAGAATTGTTGAGAAAGAATAACAAGCTAAGAATTTCAAACCCAAGATTTGGCTATGGAGATTTGAAGCTTCCTCTCTCTAAAATTCTGTATAACTCTCTGGGTTTCTAGAATAATGCAGAGATGGTGTTTGTGTGAGAGTGTATGTGGTATATATATAAATAAATAGCCAAACTTGGCCACCAAGTTCACTCTCCAAGACTCCACAGATGAATTAATTATCTAATTACATAAATACACCCTTATACACAACACACATACATACGTATGTAAACTCAAATGCAACTGTTGATGTAGAGCAGGGGCCAAGATAGGTTCATAGGGGGTAACATGAAGGTGTTTGCGAAACATAGCTTAAGGCACTAAGTTAGCACATACACAATATGTATTCCCAAACAAGGATCTAACCAATCATTAGTTTCTATAAATGGAATAAAGCAAAAGCATAATCTTGTTTTATGTCAATTCCAAAATCTGTGGAAGTTCAACACAGCGCGGACAGTTTTGAACATAAACTGGTATTTTCGTGGCACGGTGGTCACCACAAAAATACATAAATTTCATTTTAACGTAAGAAATGATTTTATGATTTTATAAAAATACAGTTTGAGTTAAAAGGGAACGTTTCCACCGTTTTGAAATACAGTTTTGAAATCTAACACATGTATGACTAATTTTGAAAAATTGCAGTTTGGCCCCAATAAGAATTTCAAATATGAAATAAAGCAAGTATTAGAATTCTAAACATGAGAATTGTAATTAAATAAATGCAGACAATACCAAATGAATTTAATTATGACAATACAAATACAGATAAATAAATAAAAATGCAGGTCGTTACAAAGGTAGTGATCTACGTGTCATTCTAAGTCCAACGCCATTGAGTAGACTCAAATCAGAGTCCGTCACATAAAACTCTGGGTTTTCTATACCAGTGTAGGCCCTACAGGTAAGCTGTATTTTTTACTGTGTTGAAAGTCTCCAAATTCAAAGGAATATTTCTAAACATTATTCTAAGATTTTGGGAACTGACCGCGTATTTTTCTGGAATACGGTTTATTTATTATGAATTATAAAAAATAATTCAAGACAGAAAATACGACTGATGGTGCACTAATTATATAAATATATCTAAGGGAGACAAATACTCTCTAAAACATTTTTATTAAATACTAGACATTAAAATAGGCTAGTAGTGTTTTTCTCATAATTTTCGGGACTCGTTTGGTATTTAAAATATTTAAACGATAAACCAACGGGTCCTTATAATTAAGTAAAATATTAAAGTATGAGTTTTGTAAATAATTAATCTATAATTAAACAAGGTCATTAGGCTTTAGGATAATCAATATAATTTCCTACATATTTAAAATACCCATTAGATATTTTATACCTAATTATTACCTTTTAAAACTAATTTTGATTATTTATTTAAACTAAATAAATAATATTTATACTAAATAAATAATAAAATTTAATTTCAAAATATAAAAATATTAATTAATAATATTTCAGAATTTATAAAATATACTAATAATACAATTAAACTAATTTTGAATAATTAAAACATAAATGAAATCTAATTAATAAAAAAATTAATAGCTAAGGACTAAAGCTTTGTTTGGCAAACTACAAAACTAACATACATAGGAGTTGTCCAAAATCTGATTAGCCAAACGGGCCTAAGCCCAAGCCCAACACTTCATCTTCTTCGTTGAGTCATACAGTGTATACATACATTTATATATAATTCGTATATATTTACATATTTACACACTAACTTCAAATGCCCATAACTCCCTCATTTCTGAACGAAACTAACAAACTTTAAGTTGAAATCGGGTGCCTCGACGAGCCCGATCCAAAGGTATAGGTCTTGAAGCCTAACTCTTAACAGTCTGTCTGTACGGGGGCAAAAACCAGTTCGTCCTAAAAAGAATAATTCGGTCGTAGGACGACCAAACGCGGTCTAAACTTTGAGCTGTTCATCGAGGGTCTTAAGGGGACTGTTAGGGTCATTTTGGCGTTGGTTTTACGGGTTTTGGTGACAGTCGAAAAATCGAGCTCTACAAGCTTTCATGGTGGTCCGGCCATGGCAGGGCCTACGGGTCTGTTCGGGGGTATGCGTGAGGGTGTGTGTGAGAGTCTAGAGTGTACAAAAAAATACAGACGGGGCAGGCGACGTTACCTTCCTCAGTGTGGCCTCGGTTTGGCTCCGGTTCCGCTCTTTCTCTAGCGTGGTCTCTTCCTCTCTCTCTTCTCCTTCCTCCCAGCTTCTTCTTCTTCTCAGTGTGTGGTATGTATGTGTGCATATGATGCAGAATGCATGTGTGTGTATACTTGTGTGTATAGGGTATATATATATGAGTGAGGAGTAGGGTTGACAAGTGTTGTGCATGTAGGGGCATGCATGACAAGTGTTGTGTGCACGGGTGACACTTGGTGGGTGATAGCCACATGGCAGTGGTGGGATCCACATCTCATTTTATGTGCAAACGTATAGGGTTGCGTGCATATCTCGATGTACGAGCACAAATACAATTGTGCTTATGCACAGGGCTGTGTACGGGTATACGTGTAATTCAGTCCGGTATAAAGGTTGCAGTCTGCGTCTATAAATTACAATCCAGGTCTAATATTAACAGTCTGGGTTCTAAAATAAAAACATCAACACTATAATTATTACGACTATATTCTCAGAACTAATATATAGCAGTCTGGTTTAACTTATTGTCCGGAGTTAAGATAACAATGTTGAAACCATAATAATTATAATTATAGTTGTAAAACTAACGCGACATTGAATATAAGATATATTCTATAGTAATGACATAAGCGGGCACTAATTATATGATAAGGTCTATACTTATAAAATTAGGCGACAGTGATTTATAATGTAATATTAGTATCATAGTGAATACTAGATATATCTATAATTATAAATTAGGTGATCCCTAACTATATGATATAATTCATAATTAAAATATTAAGCGACAATTAAATACTAAACACGTAATTAATAAGCGGAGTCAGGTTTATAAAATCTACAGCCAAGTGACAAATGGAAATATATAATAATCTGTAATTATAAAATTTATGGCAATGAACTATAAATCATAACTTGTAGTTACAAAATTACGCGACAGCGAATATCTGATATATCATACAATTATAAATTTAGTGGTCACGAACTATATGATAAAAATCTATAGTTTATAAATTAAGCCACAACGAATATAATATAACTTATAGTAAATAATTAAGCGACAACCAAATATTCAAATACAATTATATTATTACACGGGGATCTAAAATTTAGGAAATTACATTAACAAGGCAGTACGGATTTTACGGGTACTACAAAAAAAGAATCTGATTTCTTTGGGTGCTTTGGAATCTAACGGTTTCAAGGTATCAATGGAAGCTGGAGTATTGAAGGTGACACGTGGTGCTCTAGTTGTCATGAAGGGCTTAGAAGGAATTACTTTCAAGGGAAGTCCATTGTAGGTGGAGTAGCCACCATTGAGACTGCTATTGATACGACTAAGCTATGGCACATGAGGCTTGGTCATGTGGTAGAGAAGGCCATGCAAGGCCTAGTGAAGCAGGGGTTGTTGAAAAGTGCCTAGACTTGCAAGTTAGACTTCTATGAGCATTGTGTGTTAGGAAAGCAAACCAGAGTGAAGTTTGGCACGACCGTCCACCAAACAAAAGGGATATTTGACTATGTGCATACGGATGTTTGGGGTCCCACAAATACTGCATCATTGGGTGGAAGTCATTGGTTTGTGACACTTGTTGATGATTACTCAAGATGTCACACCCTAACCCGCCATGCACGGATTAGGATTGTGTAACAAAGAATTACCTAAAACAAAACACCTCTAAGTAATAGTTAAACAAGAGTTAAACATAGGAAAATGACTTCATTGGATTAAACCAGCCCAAGGGTAAAATAGTCATTAAAAAAATATAGTCAAATTTTATATCAAAAGACAACCCTTCGAGTCTCCGTTCCAACGCAAAAAACGGCACACGAATTCGAATTTTCTAGAAAGAGTTGTCTGTTTCCGTAAAAGTCGTCAGGCTGAAAATATACCTGCGGATTTTTCAGATCAAATTTCTACACTAATTTCCCTATTTTAAGAGTTAAAAACATAACCAAACCTAAATTACACATACAAACTCATTCTTATTTATTACCAACTGATCCACTAACATGTCCATGACACCTGGAAACTAAGAAGGGATTAAACTAGTTTATTACAAAATACTTACACTAACTGGACTCAATTTTCAAAACATATAATATGAGTTTCTAATTACAAGGATTATACAAACTTCCCACCCCAACTGAGTACGCCCACAAAAAACGTATTAACATATACAACAAAAGAAAATACTCCCAAGTTGTCTAGAACCCCGTGGTCCAATGTTTCTCAATGTGATGCTCATATGAACCTGCGTGGTCAATAGCCACAAAATTGACTAAGTTTTAGCTCAGTGAGTACGTGGTACTAATCATGCAATAAGAGTATTTAATAATTCATAACACCAATTAAGCATTCACAACAATAAATGGTCATCGGCATGTCAAGTAATCAATTATCATCGTTCTGGACCCTGATTCCGAGCCTTTCTCACTTTGTCGTCGCTTTAAAAGCTATATCACACACTCTCACGTGACCGAAGTCAATTCCCTGTGGTCGCCACCACCGTCCTCTTTTCTCTGAGGAATTCATCACTCTTTTCTCTGAGGAATGACGTCCCTTAAATATGAGCTAAATAATGGTGATTATCACTTGAGCCACATTGACCCAAATAAGCACATAAGCAGTTCAACATGTCAATATGGCAATTCAGCATTTCAAACATGTTAATTGGTAATTAATCACATGATTTTCTACTTAATCACAATTAAGCAATTTTAAGCATTTACTAACAAATAAATAACATAAAATATCCAATTTTGGGATTAGGACACTCACCTCACGAATAAGTCCGAATAAGCCTAGAAATCCCAATTTTTCCCTAAATCCAAGCTAAATATGAACTTGTAGTTAATCCTACAGAATTTTGGTAAACTATATGTCACCAACCCATTTGGGTCACGAAAAATCTATCGATTAAACTCAAAACAAATTGTACCATAAGGTTAGGCTAACCCCCACGAGTCCAAATATGACTTCCGTTTTGGGAACGGACGTCATACGGTGAAGAAACGGCGTCGCGAAGTCGAACGGAACCTTGGCCCTTTTTCTATTTTCTCTCGGCTCACTCTCTGTAACTCTATATCTATTCTCTTTTGTTTTTTTTTTATTCCTTTTGGTCTGATGAAGACCAGCCGCAATATACATATATGTTTATTTAAAGTCTAAAGCTTCCTTTGGAAGCTTGGTCCCAAATTTGTATTTAGCTCCCCTAAACATCTAGCTATTCATTAAGACACCCACTAATAATTATATTAACAACCCAATATCTAAACGAGTATAAATCAATGTCACGTATGGGTCCCAAATGTGGTCCCAAATATTTTATGAAATTGCTATTGTAACCTACTAGTTATGAATCATGTCCCTATTCTCTCTCACATGAGTACCCAAATTGGAACCATAAAAGATCACAACTAACAATAAAATATTAAAAACACTTTAATAAATATTCATTTAATCATATAAATGCAACTAAATGCAATTTATCTAATCTGGACCTCCCATGGGTCCCATTTTACATCTGTCCAACTATGCCTTAATAAAGCACTTATCACATCGGGATAACTGGAACTTACCCAAATAATACATGTAATTAATTATACTAATTAATGCATGAAAAATAAATATTACTTCTATTTTCGGGTACGGGTATCACACAAGAAGACTTTGGGTTTACACGATGAAGCACAAATATGAGGTACTTGAATTTTTCTTGACTTGAAGGAAGATGATTGAGGTTCAAACGGGTAAGAAGATAAAGTTGTTGAGATCCGACAATGGTGGAGAATACAAGTCGGATCCATTCCTAGAGTTATGCAAGAAGGAAGGGATAATGAGGCATTTTACCGTTAGGAAGACTCCACAACAAAATGATGTAGCAAAAAGGAACAATAGAACTTTGCTAGAGAAGGTGAGATGCATGTTGTACAATGTCGGTTTGACGAAGAAATTTTGGGCAAAAGCTGTTACTTATGCGGGTCATCTAATTAACAGACTTCCTTCTACTGTGAATGGGGGTAAGACACCCATTAAGGTATGGACTGGTAAACCTGCTAATGATTATGATTCTTTACAAATATTTGGTTTTCCTACTTTCTTTTATGTTACGGAAGATAGCAAACTCGACCCAAGGGCAAAGGAAGCAGTTTTTTTGGGCTTCAGTAGTGGAGTGAAGGGGCTCAGACTTTGGTGTCCATCTTTGAAAAAGATGGTTCTTAGCAGGAATGTTACCTTTAATGAAGGTAAATTGGTTAGCATTGGGAAAGAGAACAAGTCAAGTGAAGAGAACAGAGATGGTAACATTGTGCAGCAGGTGGAGTATAGTCTAGCGGGTTCTAGTTCACAAGACACTTTTTCAAGAGATGAAGAAGAAGGACACATTGATGATGAAGATGAGGTGGAGGCTTCTCCTCAAAGCCCTCTACAAAAGAAGGAAACAATTGCAACAGGTAGACCAAAGAGAGAGATAAAGAAGCCGGCTCGGTTTGTGGATGTGGCTGCTTATGCTCTACTGATTGTTGATGAAGAAATTCCTTCCATATTTAAAAAAGTTGTGCATAGTTCAAAAAAAGTAGAGTAGAACAAGGCCATGAGTGAAGAGATGGATTTTTTTCCATAAGAATGAATTGTGGGAGCTCGTTGAGTTGCCAAAGGGAAAGAAAGCAATTGGATGTAAATAGGTGTATACAAAGAAGGAAAGTGCTCATGGGAAGAACAATGTGAGATTCAAGACTAGGTTGGTTGCAATGGGGTATGCTAAAAAAAAAGGTATTGACTACAATGAGGTGTTCTGGCCGGTTGTGAAGCATTCCTCTATTCGCATTTTACTAACTTTGGTTACACAATTTGATTTGGAGTTGGCACAGCTCGATGTGAAAACTGCTTTTCTACATGGGGTTTTGGATGAGAAAATTTATATGACACAACTGGATGGGTTCAAGGCTGCTGGCAAAGAGGATATGGTATGCAAGTTGTAAAGGTCCCTATATGGTTTGAAGCAATCTCCGAGGCATTGGTATTTGGGGTTCGACAAGTTCATGAAGTACAAAAGTTTACTAGAAGTTAATTTGATCATTGTGTGTACTTTCGTAAACTACAGGATGGAGCATTCATCTACTTACTCTTATATATATGATATGTTGATTGCATCTAAGAGTATTAGGGAGATTGTTAAGTTGAAAGCCCAATTATATTGTGAATTTGAGATGAAGGATCTTAGTAAAGCCAAGAAGTTTTGGGCATGGAGATTACTCGAGACAAGGCTACTGGAATTGTGTGGTTGACACAAAAGCAGTATTTGAAGAAGGTGTTATAACTTGGTATTGAAGAGAACACAAAACCGGTTACTACACCATTGGCTTCCCACTTCAAGTGAGAAGTTGTCTCCGAGTACCAAAGATGAGAAGAGGTATATGGCCCAAGTGCTAAATGCAAGTTTAGTTGGAAGCCTCATGTACGCTATGGTATGTACTAGACCCGATATTTCTCAAAATGTTAGTATGGTTAGTCGTTATATGCATGATCCAGAATGAAGCATTGGGAAGCTGCAAAATGGGTATTAAGGTATATTAAGGGTACAGAGGATGTGGGGTTGAGATTTGAAAAGAATGAAGATGTTGGAAGTTTTCTCTTGGGACATGTGGATTCGGACTATGCGGGTAATTTGGATAGGAGACGTTCTACTAACGGGTATTTGTTTACTATGGCTAGTGGTCCAGTTAGTTGGAGGTCGACATTGCAATCCACAGTAGCGTTGTCTACCACGGAAGCCAAATACATGACAGTCGCAGAGACCATGGAGGAGGCTATTTGGTTACATGGATTGGTTGAAGACTTGGGGATTCATCGGAAGAAGGTGGAGGTATTTTACGATAGTCAAAGTGCCATATATTTAGCGAAAAACCAAGTTCATCATGCTAGGACCAAGCATGTTGATGTCCGTTTTCATTTTGTACGAGAGATCATTGATGAAAGGAGTATTTTACTCCAAAAGATTGGAACGGTTGACAATCCTGCGGATATGTTAACCAAGGTGGTGAGTGGGATCAATTTTCAACATTGTTTGAACATAGCCAATATTGTGCACACTTAAATGTGTGTTGCCCGGAGCAAGGAGATTGTTGTTTTGGATTAGCATGGTGTTTATGCTGTGTTGGAGATTGCGATGATGTTGGATTTGGTCGGGAAAGTTTGTAGCCTACAAATTTTCGCCAAGGTGGAGATTGTTGGAATAGTAGCTTAATTTGAAGTACATTGGGAAAAGGGAATCTTGGTAGACATTGCCGCTTGGGCGGTCGACCCGAGCGAGTCCACCCGAGCGAGCTCTGAAACGAGCTTTGTTAGTAACTTTCTGAAAAGTCGCCCGCCAAGAATCTCGCCCAGGTGGAGCTCGCCCGACAGGAATCTCGCCCGAGCGGGCGAGCTGTTCGTTGATAGTTGATTTTGGAAAGTTCTATACGATTTTGGATTCCTTATTGGATTTTGGCAAGTCTACTATAAATACCTAAATCTAGGTTATTGTAAAGTGTGTGGAAATATTGTATCTTTCACATTTGACCTAGAGAGCTATTAAAAGGCATAGTAAAGCTCTCTAGATTTGTTTTCGCCATCACCATAGTGCATTGATTCGAGTTGCTTCGGGGGTGTGGGCGTAGATTTCATTGGCCAAACCACACGTAAATCTTTGTGTCTTGTGTTTGTGATTGGTTTATTATTTTCTTGTTATTTCTTTTTCGCTTGAATTCTTTATTTGTGTATTGAATCACGCGCTTCCGCACAACAGTCACATCTCTTCTTTTAGGACTCGTTCGGAATTGCCTAAAGCATAATCACATTCAAACTATTGTCCTTTCTTATGTGTGTGTATATATATATACTATATATTTCCTGATTTATTATTATTATTATTTTTTTTATGAAAATTAAGTTCAAGTTGATTTGTAAAAGAATAAACTCTCAGAGTAATTTTAAGTCGAACTCTTTTATAGTTAAAAAAGCACTACACAAATACCAAACTAGCTTTAGAGTATATAGAACTAATCACATATTGGATTCTCATATTACTCTACCAGTCTGTTAAATGGGGGCCCTAATTTGGATAAAGTCCTTTTGAGTGTCATTTTATTTCACCAATTAATGAAGACCCAACACGTGGAGTTTTGCTTTCGATAAGAATAAAAAGGAAACTTATTAACGGATTGTTAATTAGATTCTCCCAAATAAAAAAAAAAAACCTTGGCATTTTTTTGGATTGATGGTAAGAGAGATTTATCACTTTTACAGTTTTACATGTCATTTCAACACTGATATATTGAAGGGTCTTTTGAGAAGATGTTGGGGGAAATTCGGTTAAAGTAGTGTAACCTACTTGATTTCCCTAGTCTAAGCATTCTAATTGGTATTTTATTAAATTATTGACATTTGATAAAGAATCAGTTTTAGGAAAGAGTTATATTTGGGGCACTAACAATATCCACTAACATTTACTAACACACTCTATCTCTCTTCTAGTGGCATTGTGGGGTCTGCAGTGGATCCCGCAGTACCACTAGGAGAGAGATAGAGTGTGTTAGTAAGTGTTAGTGAATTTTGTTAGTACCCCGCATTGCCCTTTAGGAAATATATTAGACATGATACAGACTCATAAACTACAAATGGACAAAAGCTTATTCAATAAAGAGTACACTAATGTTCACCCAAGCATTTCATTATTGGATCCCATTGCATTGGCCAATAGGATGCTTGAGTGAACATTGGTGTATCATTTTTTGAGTGAGCAAATATATTTCCATGAACAATAAACAAACTTTCAAAGACTTATATAGTAGACTTGGTTCACTTATGAACTACAGAACTGAATTTTTCTCCAACAGCTCCTAAGAATGGATTATAAGGTTCATAAACAACCCAATTTTATGTATTCGACATAAGAGTAAATGTCCAATCAAAAATAACTCTTAACGGATTATTTGACAAACAATTATTTTATGTATATATATATATATATATATTTTTGTATGTGTTACAGAAAATCAGAATTAGACTAAATATGATCCTATTTTATGCAGCATTTGAAGACTCTTCAACTATAAAGCATGCTTTGACAAAAAAAAAAAAAAAAAAAACTATAAAGCATGAAAACATCTATAGCACAGTTAGCACTTAACGACAAAAGATTTTTGAGGGTACACAATTTATAAAGGCTATTTCAAACACAAAAATTGATTTTGTGGCTTATAAAAAAGGGATAATTAAAAATCACTCAACAATTTGTTGATAAATATAAAATCAATCACCTATTTTTTGAAAATAAAAAGGAAATCATTTTAAAATTAAAAATTATAAAATCAGTCAACTTTTGATTTTTTTTAAAATGAAAAATCAAGAAATTACATTTATCCCCCTATCTTCTTCTTCACCACCACCAGCCACTAGCCGCCGCTGTCGCCACCACCACCCCCACCACACCATGACCACCACCACCAGCCGCCGCTACCACCCCCACCACACCACGACCACCACCACTAGCCATCACCACCACCATGAACACCACTACCACCACCATAACCACCACCACACCTTGACCATTACTACTATCAACCATCACCATACCACGACCTCCCCCACCACGCCACGACCACCACCACCACCATGGCCGGCCACCACACCACACCATGACCAAACCCCAACCTCCCTATCTCTTCTCTCTCTCTTTGATCTCCTCTCTCTCTCTCTCTCTCTCTAGAAGATAATCACCATCAATAACTCTCCCTCTCTCCCTCAAGAAGAATTAAAAAAAAAAAGTTGCAGGTTGGAGCAAGAGTCCAAATCTAAGGAGCAACTCACCAAACTTGATCAGGAGCAACTCACTAAACGTATGGAGCAACTCACCAAACGAAAAGGAAAAAAAAAGTGTTCCAGGTTTGGAGCAACAGTCCAAACCTGAGGAGTAACTCACAAAACCTGATTGGTAGCAACTCACCAAACGTATGGAGCAACTCACCAAACGTTTTTTCATTTTTATCTTTCAGAACATAAACAGATAATATTATCTGTTTACACAAACAGTTAATATTATTTGTCAACTTTAAACCACCATAACTTTATCAATTCTTGGGCTTTTTGGGTGATTTTTTTTTGATTTCATGTATTTTTTTTTGAGATCTACACATCAGACTTGAAAGTTTTACAGAAAAAAGTAGTTTGGAACTTCTTTTTTTCATTTTTATCTTTCCGAACACAAAAAGATAATATTATCTGTTTACACGAACAGTTAATATTATTTGTCAACTTTAAACCACCATAACTTTATCAATTCTTGGGCTTTTTGGGTGAAACCTGATTGGTAGCAACTCACCAAACGTATGGAGCAACTCACCAAACGTTTTTTCATTTTTATCTTTCAGAACATAAACAGATAATATTATCTGTTTACACAAACAGTTAATATTATTTGTCAACTTTAAACCACCATAACTTTATCAATTCTTGGGCTTTTTGGGTGATTTTTTTTTTGATTTCATGTATTTTTTTTTGAGATCTACACATCAGACTTGAAAGTTTTACAGAAAAAAGTAGTTTGGAACTTCTTTTTTTCATTTTTATCTTTCCGAACACAAAAAGATAATATTATCTGTTTACACGAACAGTTAATATTATTTGTCAACTTTAAACCACCATAACTTTATCAATTCTTGGGCTTTTTGGGTGATTTTTTTTTTGATATCATGTATTTCTTTGAGATCTACGCATCGGACTTGAAAGTTGTACAAAAAAAATAATAATTTGGAACTTCGTTTTTTATTTTTATCTTTCAGAACACAAACAGATAATATTATCTATTTACGCTAACAGATAATATTATTTGTCAACTTTAAACCACCATAACTTTATCAATTCTTGGGCTTTTTGGGTAATTTTTTTTTTGATTCATATATTTCTTTGAGATCTACGCAGTAGGCGTGGGAATTTTACGAAAAAAAAGTTAAGTTGCAGCCTAATTTTGAGGTTTTACCTATCTTACATATAATATTATCTGTTATCTATGAGTCTAACATATAATATTATCCGACAACTTTAAACTACCATAACTTTATCAATTCTTGGATTTTTTAGGTGATTTTTTTTATTTCGTGTATTTTTTTTAAGATCTATGCATCTATGGTACCAATTGTACGAAAGAAATATATTTTTATTATATGTATGCGAAAAAAATACAATTTTTCATATTTGTTTGATGTTTAGTTTTTTTTTTTTGGTCCCAACATTTCATGGTCAACATTGAACTCGTTTGATAGATCTCGTTTTCCTGATTTTAAAACATCAAATTTTACGAAAAACAGACTTGCTTAACAAAAGTTATAGCAATTTGAGTGTAAAAAGTGCCTAATGCGATAAAAAAAAAGTAGCATGTGTTTTAGTTTTAAAGAGTTTTATTTGAAGGGGCTATGGCCGAAGGTCCCAAAAAAAAAAAAAGAGTTCCAAGTTTGGAGCAATAGTCCAAACCTTAGGAGCAACTCACCAAACCTGATCAGGAGCAACTCACAAAACGTATGGAGCAATTCACCAAACGGAAAGAGGTTGCCGTTTGGTGAGTTGCCCCAATCAAGTTTGGTGAGTTGCCCCAATCAAGTTTGGTGAGTTAATCCTCAGGTTTGGACTGTTGTTCCAAACCTGGAACACTTTTTTTTTCTTTTTGTTTGGTGAGTTGCTATAACACCCACATTTGTGTTATTGCATTTGTATCATATTGTCATGCATGATAATGTGATATGGCGTGTCCTATGACACATGGTTGAGTGAGTTTTGACTCACGAGTTGATTTGGGTGTCTGTATTAGAGAACCCTTTGAAACTGTGGTAATTGAGGATTTATTGTTTGTGAAGTCTCTTCGAGTATGAGACGGTCACTGTGGAATACTTTAAATGGTTATCTGGAAATAAATGTTTACCTGTGTATTTCAATATCTGTATTATTTTCTGTTTTAGAATTTATATCTACTGTTAGTTTCAGTATCCTGGTGAGAACGAATGAACACGCTATTAATTTGGTAGGCTAATTAGCAACATCGGAAACGTCATGTAGAAATTCGCCTTTTAGCGACCAAACGAAACTTAGTCGGAAACTTTTATAATTTTGAAGTTTCACTCGTAAAGCTATGAATAAGTTGTATAGAAAGTTTCAGAGACTAATTAGGAGTTCGGAAACTCGTGGGGAGGTAAACGTAATTCCCGAGAGTTTTGCCTATAAATAGGAAGTGATGACTTCCATATTTTTTATAAGTTTAACCTAAAGTTCAAGAAAGGAGGCTAGAGAGAGATTTGTTTTGCTTAGAGCTTTGCGACGCCAAACGACGACTTTCCGTCAGTTTGTTTTCTCCTAGATTTCATATTCGAGCTCCTCGAGGTAAGAGCTTCGTTTTGATATATGTTAGGACTTGTTTGGCCAAGTTTTTCAAAAAGTTGTTTTCTAGAATTTTTCATAAAAGTTGGTAAATGGAATTTTGATCCATAGGAATTGTACTAGACGGACTTCTACACGTTCTTTGTGCACGGGTTTTCTTCAGATTGAATAATAGGAGTGTAAATCGGAGGTGAGTGATTCAACTATGTTTTGGAATGATTTCTTGGCATGTATTCATGTTATGTTTGAATAACATGTATTAATCCTTAGAGATATATTGTGTAGTTCATATTGGGCAATTATATTGATAAGTAGGCTCAATAGCACGGTGATATGTTTTTATTACCGCGAGCATGGTGATATGTATTTGAGCATGTTAAGTTGCTTATGTGGGTCAGAAGGAGCACGTGGTCACCGTGCCATTTTTGTGGAGCCGATATAGGCATTAAGGTCGCACGATTGAAGAAAAGAATCGTGGGTCTTACCCTTTCGCGTGGACTTATTGGCGAGGAGTCGCGGATTGGGAATATGGACGGGCACGTGAGTCTCCGGCGACTAGTATGAAATGTAGAGATGTGAATGCGGACATGTTTATCATTCATGTACATATGTTGATTTATTCACTAAGCATTAGCTTAAACAAATCGAAATATGTGTGGTTATTCAAATAACCATTTCAGGTGTTAATGCTGGCGAGGAATCGAAGATATGAGCACGGGGGTTATGGGAGTTCGCTTAGAAGGCAACTCAATGCTTTAATCTCGTGATTTTGTAATCGTATAGTCTATTTCATTTGAGTTGTTAAGGGACTTGTAATAGAATGGAGAGTCGTCTTGTAAACGTTTTATATTAGTTCCAAATCCTGTAAGGAATTACTACGTTTTGTTTTGACTTTGAAAGCATGGTTTGGGTTGTTTAAGTTATTATGTACATGAACCTAGAGTTCACGGTTTGAAATGTTTTACTTGTCGACTTTATGTCTTGTATTAATGTTGAGATAGTTTGCGGTCGCAAGAGTCGTTTGACCTTAGGCAATTTCCTTGTGCAAGAAGGATTGCTGTCAGAGGGTCATTCGACCGGTCGAAAGGGACAGCTCGACCGGTCGAAGTACCCTCTGTTGTGAAGGATTATTGCCGAGGGTCATCCGACCGGTCGAAAGGGGAATCTCGACCGGTCGAAATGACCCCTGCATGAAAACTTTTTATACCCCTTTCGCAACTTATTTAAATGTTTTGATTGGTTGTTAGGGCACCTTTGGGATCCCTTTGAATATAAATTCATTCGTTTCAAAATATAATTACGTTTTCAAATAGATATGGATTTTATCAACTTCGGGTATATTGTTTCAAAGGAACGACTACTATTTGTTATATTTAAAGTTTATTTTCCGCTGCTACAACTTTGAAATGAGTAGGAAGAGCCTCGGTGGCGTGCCACGGGCTCCGGTTCCGCTATTGTGGGACCGGGCTGTGACAGTTGCTCCATACGTTTAGTGAGTTGCTCCTGATCAAGTTTGGTGAGTTGCTACTTAGGTTTGGACTCTTGCTCCAACCTGCAACTCTTTTTTTATTTTATTTTAATTATTCTTGAGGGAAAGAGGGAGGTTCTTTATGGTGATTATCTTCTAGAGAGAGAGAGAGAGGAGATCAAAGAGAGAAGAGATAGGGAGGTAGGGATTTGGTCATGGTGTGGTGTGGTGGTCGGCCATGGTGGTGGTGGCTGGTGGTGGTGGTCGTGGTGTGGTGGGAGAGGTCGTGGTATGGTGATGGTTGGTAGTAGTGATGGTCAAGGCATGATGTGGTGTGGTGGTGGTGGTGATGGCTAGTGGTGGTGGTCGTGGTGTGGTGGTGGTGGTGGCGACGGCTGGTGGTGGTGGTCGTGGTGTGGTGGGGGTGGTGGTGGTGAGGAAGAAGATAGGGGGGGTAAATGCAATTTCTTGATTTTTCATTTTTAAAAAAGGTCAAAAGTTGACTAATTTTATAATTTTTAGTTTAAAAATGATTTCCTTTTAATTTTCAAAAAGTAGGTGACTGACTTTGTATTTGTCAACAAATTATTGACTGATTTTTAATTATCCCTATAAAAAAACTAGTTCTAAATAGTTATGTGTTTGTGTAGTGTTTTTGAGGTACATAGGAACACGTATCTGACTTAAAATTGCTCTGTGAATAGGGATGACAACGGAGCGAGTATGGGACAGGGCTCCCATACCCCGACCCCGACTTGGTTGGATGAACCCTTCCCCCGACCCCGCCCCTCCAAAAAATCACAGAAAGTGAAAAAAAATTAATAATTTTTTTTTTTTAAAAAAAGGAACATAGCCACTGCCATGACTCATGAGCAATTTGTTTACTCAAAGTTCAATCAAACAATTCAATCAAGAAGTAAAAAGCATTCTTAGCCAAAAAAAGAAGAAGTAAAAAGCATACACGACACACACTGCAATCTCAAAAATCATCACACACACTGCATACACAATTATACACACACACAAGAACATGTATAATTAGGGCCGGCCTTGACAAACTGGGGGCCCTAGGCAAACATTAGAAGACAGGGGCCCTTTGAACAACGGATGTTCGGGGGCAGCGCCCTCGAAGCAAAAATTTTTGGGTCTATTTATACATGTTTGTGGGTATAATTCTATATCAAACATATTATAGTGTGATTCGCGAGTTTTCTTTCATCATTTTTGAGAATTCGGAGGTTTTGTGATTGTAATCCTTATTGCATATATTGAATTTTGAATTTCTTCTCCTCTCTCTAGCCCTTTGTAATTCCACATGTGTTCATATTATTAACTTTTGTTGATAAATTTATAAATTTTGATCTAACGTGAGTATTGGGCAAAATATTTAAAGTAGGCTGTATTACAATAGGGTCTATACATTTATGTTTTTCCAATATTTACTTCGACTCCATTATATTTTGTTCAACATATTATAAATGAAAGTTTAATTTTGGGGCCCTACTCAGTATTTTTCGAGGCCCTATTGAAGAGCAAAAAATGAACAAAATTTGGGGGCCCTAGGCGACCGCCTACCCTGCCTATAGGCAGGGCCGGGCCTGTGTTTTTAATTGGAGCGGGTTCGGGGAAATTTGACCCCACCGACCCAATTCGGGTTTTGAAAATTAATCTTGGTATGCCGCTACACGTTTAGATAGACCCCATACCCGACCATTTAGGGGCGGAGAACCCGAAAAAAAAAAAAAAAAAAAAAAAATTTACCCCATTGCCATCCTATTTGTGAACCAATTCTTTTTCTAACTAATATAATAATAATTTTCATAAAAACCGGCTAAAAGTGATACTTTGTTTGAACTTGAGCCCGTTAAATTCACAAACAGGCTCTTAGTAATTTAGGATGGTAACGTTGTGGCTTTTTATTTTTGTTTTTATTTTTTGAATTGATCACAGTCAACTTCATATAAAACCAAAAATCACTACATTAAGATGCGAGCCCGTAAATAGTACTTTTGTATAAAGTGGAATGTCTGTTTCTTGATAGAGTAAAGATTGGGACACACACATTCACACAACTTTTGAGACACAACTCAAAAGATGTGTTTATCTCTCTCATATGATGTCACTGGACCCCATAGTGACATAGGAGAGAGATAGACACACAGGAGAGAGATAGACACATCTTTTGGGTTGTATTCCAAAAGTTGTGTGAATGCGTGTACCCCAAGTATTACCCTTCTTGATGTATTGTTATTCATTAGGGGTAATATTTGGGACACCCACAACCCATAATATCTTAGACATATCCTAAGGTGGACCAATAACAAGAGAAAAAGAGACTGTAGAGTCCACTAACAATGTGGAATCCACCAAAATAATGTGAATAAAGTGTGTCTAAAGTTGTGTGAGCAGAGTATGTCTGAAGTATTACCCATTCATTAATTAGACGCTAAGTAAATGGTGCATGCGACAAGCTGGTGTGGCCACCATATCTTTGTCTTGTCTAAAGTGGGTTTTATATACATCTCTTGTGCAATGTTCATTGTACCTGTCACATTTATCATGCAATTGCAGTGCCAATTTCAAAAGTGATTATCCCACCAAAATAAATTGGGTAAATTACAATGACCTCTTCCGAGATAAGGTTAATATACAGGGATATATGTCTAATGGTTTGCATAATTTTATTGACCGCCCTTGAGACTTTTCCACTTCCGCTAGTCAATCACCAGTTGACCGTTAATTTGATTATAAAACATTTTCATAATTACCAGCTTATTCTTACGAATGTTAATAAAAATTTCTTATAATAATTTTTCTCTCTAATATGAATACATTTTTTTTTCTATTGTTAAATTTTCCCATTAATGATTTGTTGATTTTTTAAAGTAGTAAGTTATACTTTATTTTAGGGGTATTAAGGAAATTTTGCATGTACCATTAATTTTGTTAGGTTTTTATCTCTGACAGTGCCAAGTGAGGTTAGTGTAATTGTGCATATATACCACAAAGAAGGTATATATATTTTGACCTTACATCAAGGAAGGTCAGTATAATTTATCCAAATAAATATAAACCTACATGCTTTATATATGAATGTATGCATATATTGCTACCCTACTAAATGAATGTATATGGTAGGATATCGTCACTTTGTTAAAGTGGAGATACTAAAGTGACAACAATGTTATAGTTTTCAACCTTCTTATATTTGTGAGGCCACCTTTAATAATAGTGAGATCACTTAATTTTTATCGGAATATATTTAAGGAGGTCTCACTACTATATGTACTGAAAATCTAATTTGGAATATAAATTTGAGAACCATATCATTACACTTGTAGACTTAAAGTAATTTTATAATGAGACTTCCTGTCTCATTATAAATATATATATACAGTCAGGCTATAAAGAGGGCGCCCTCTCTTTATTAAAGAG
Source organism: Hydrangea macrophylla (assembly GCA_033977485.1). Classification (NCBI taxonomy): domain Eukaryota; kingdom Viridiplantae; phylum Streptophyta; class Magnoliopsida; order Cornales; family Hydrangeaceae; genus Hydrangea; species Hydrangea macrophylla. Next base: position 5,420,652 of record CM066997.1, on the reverse strand, counting down.
AGGACCTCTGTTTTGGCCGTCGGATCGTGTTTTCATTAATGACAGTTTTGTCATTTCACAGTTTTTAAACACAATCCAACGACCAAAATAAAGGTCCTCTCTTTAATAAAAAGAGATGGTCCTCTTTAGAGAATCTTTGTATATATATATATATATATATAAGAGAAATGTTAATCTACTGCATAAATAAACCTATGCACATTTTTTTTGGGACAAAAATACCATGCCACTTCATTAAACAGAGACAATAATATAATCTTGCAAAAATTTAATGCAATGACCTTAGTGCCCTCAATGTAAAGTTACTATAATACCCCTATTTCAATGAGGTGCCATGGACATTTTTGTCCATTTTGAATTTGTGCACAATGCTATCCTACAACCTTCATATTGTAGGATAGCACAACCTTCATATTATAGGATATCAGTTAAAATATATGATTTTTAGATTATATATAAAAATATGGGGAATGTTACCCTACTTCGTGTGTGGATTAGAATACCATTGTAGCAGTTCTTAAAATAACCAACAAAAAAAAAATTCATCCACTTTGTTTAAAGTATTTAATAATTTTTTAAAATCAAAATAAATGAATAATAAAATTACTTTAAGACCCTCCTTAGATTTGCTTTGGATCTCTCATTATACACACACACACACACACACACATATCAAAGATTCTCTAAAGAGGGCGCCCTCTCTTTATTAAAGAGAGGGCTTCTGTTTTGGCCGTCGGATCGTGTTTAAAAACTGTGAAATGACGAAACTGCCATTAATGAAAACACAATCCGACGGTCAAAACAGAAGCCCTCTCTTTAATAAAGAGAGGGCATCCTCTTTAGAGCCTGACTGGCATATATATATATATATATATGGACAAGAATTCTCTCATTATATTTGTAAGCACACATATGTTTGTTAAAATTGATAATAGAGTGGTTAGTTATCTTTTAGCAATCTCTACATAAAAAAAGTAGCAAGTTCTCCCATGCTAGGGTTTGCGTGGAAATTCATGCAGACAAAGAGTTTATTCAAGAGTTCGATATTGAAGCGGAAGATGACGAATTTGGTTTTAAAATGTCATCTAGAATCCAAATTGATTACCAATGTACTCCTTTGAGATGCTCTAAGTGCGCTTGCTTCGGTCATGATTGCTCTACGCAATGAAAGCTCAACTAGCCCCTCATGTCCATAATAAGAAGCTAGAAGTGGGAGTGTGAAAGATGGTGGAGAAGAAAGACAAGGGTAAACAGATTGCTTTTAAGGCCCTTCACACCACCTTGGGTGTGATTGAGTCTATTTATGAGGATAAAAGATTTTCAGCCTTATCCCAAGGTGAAGCTGAGGAGGCTAACCAGAATGCTCTTGAAATTGACCATCTTGATGGTAGATTAGTCTTTGGGATTGACTCTAATCACCCCTCTTGTTCGGGGTTGGATAAGGATGATGATGCGATTGATTATGGATTTGACAGTACTTTTGATGCTCTCCTCCCCCCAAGGTATTCCGTTGTCTTCTAGACAGAGAAATAAAGAAGCAAAAATGAAGTTTAGTGAGAGCCGCCCTAAGGGTCGCCATATATCTTGATCTTTTGCCTTTGTCCATGGCTAAGTGATTTTGTTGGATTGGGATGGGTGTCTCTCCTTGCCGTTTTGGTGGGATTAGCCTACCATCCCATGTTAGAGTCTATCTCTATGTTTTGGTGCTACTTTGTTTATTCAGGGGATTTGCTCCTTTATTCTGTTATTCTGCCTGTACATTCAGGGGTATACCCATTTACCTCTTGTAGATGTCGTTTAACTTTTTTCTTTTTATTAATTAATCCCTTTCCGGAAATAATAATAATAATAAAAAAGGCAAGCCACTAAAGAGCATGGCTGGCCCAAAGGGGAAGCAAAAGGGGCAACCGCCCCGGGCCACCAAAGTTCACAAAATTTTGAGAGCCTCCTTAAAATTTTCATAATTATATTTTTACCTTGAGATTTTTAGTATTTTACATTTAGGCCTCCCTCAAGGCCCAATTTAGTGTCATCAATTGCATATATATTGATTTACATGTATGTAAAACTCAAAAACAAAAGCCCTAGAATTTTAAAAATTAAACTTTTAGTGTAAGAATTTTTTGAGTTTTAGAAATAAGCCCTTCTAGAATTTTGAAAGGTACCATACAATGTGTAAGTTTCACAAATAGCCTCATATTTTAAGTAGACTCCAAAAAAATTGTCAATTATGTATAAGTAAACCCTAAAAAAATTACCAATTATATATAAGTAGACCCAAAAAAAAAATCACCTTAGAAAGGGCCTCCTTTTAGTAGTTCGTCCCAGCCTCCAAATACTCGAGTCCAACCCTGCTAAAGAGCATTCAGATGAGGTGGGTGTACATAGATTCTGAAATGGGGTTGGTTGATCTAGTTTTTATTTGTTCATTTATAGTGCGTTTGGACATCATTTCATTATAGAAAAAATAGATGCCAATATCACTTTTGAAAAATTGAAATTACTGGCTTTTAAATCTACCAACATATGAAATATCAACATTGGGTGATTACACTCGGACATTGGGTGTGTATATATATATATATATATATATATGAACTTGTATATTTATATCATGAATCAAAATCTTCAACAATCCCAGATTTATCTCAATTGAGTTACCCATTACTAAATAATCCAACACAAATAATAGCCCATGCATGTCCAGCTCTTATACGAAAATTTAAGTAACTTTATGATTTTCAAATCTGTGTTATTAATTTAGGCTCTAGGAGAGACAATCATTCCAACGTTTAAAAACTTGTGAATTTCAATATAATATTTCAAAATTTCAAAATATTCAACAATCCCAGATTTATCTCAATTGAGTTATCCATTACTAAATAATCCAACACAAATAATAGCTCACATCTAGCTTTTATATGAAAATTAAGTAACTTTATGATTTTCAAAGCAGTGTCATTAATTTAGACTCTAGGAGAGACAACCATTCCAACGTTTAAAAACTTGCAAATTTCAATACAATATTTCGAAATTTATAAAGATTCCTCCCTCTCCCCCTCCCCTGTCCAAATTAAGAATTCCAACTATTTAAAAAAGCTTGCAAATTTGCAACTTTTATTATTGTCTTTCTTTAAGTTCAAAATTTCAAGATTACATCAAATGAAAAGTGAGAAAATTTTATATAATAAATAATAAACTTGAAAAAAATGTACTTAGTTCAATTATATTGACCTTCTAAAGAGGATTTTTAATTTGGAACATTACAAAATTCTAAAATTTGAACGAAAGACTCTTAAAACGAAACATGTATAGGAATGTTCTAAATTTAATGAATATTGGTAGCACTGTCCAATGAATATTAGTTATCTTTAAAGCTCATTTCTCTATACCAATTATATACTCTCTCTGTTCCAATTTATATGACTATCTTTGTATATCCAATTTTTAAGCAGACATCATTTAATGTATTGTCTAGTATTAAATTTTTTGCATTCTTCCAAATTTGTCAATTTGCAAATTTATTTCTCTTTACTAAACACTCTAAGTTTCAAATTTAAGAAGGGCACTGTTGAAAAGTGAATGAAAAATATTTTATTAATAATCAGAGTGATCTCCTATTTTGGAATGACTAAAAAAGGAAAAATAGTCACATAAAGTGGGACAAGGGAGTATATATATATATATATATATACAGTCAAGCTCAGGAAATGGCGCCCTTTCTTTATTAAAAAGAGGACCTCTGTTTTGGCTGTCGGATCGTGTTTTTGTGAAATGACATAACTGCCCTTAATGAAAACACGATCCGACGACTAAAACAGAGGCACTCTCTTTAATAAAGAGAGGGCGCCCTCTCTGGAGAATTTATATAAGCGCCCTCTTTGGAGAATTTTCGTATATATAAATTCTCCAGAGAGGGCGCCCTCTCTTTAATAAAGAGAGGGCCCTCTGTTTTGACCGTCAGATCGTGTTTAAAAACTATATCCAACAAAATAAAATAGAGACACTCTCTTTAATAAAGAGATGGAACCCTCTCTAAAACCGGACTATATATAGATATATATATATATTTTTTTTGCTTGTAGTATATCAACTATAGTTGCTTGGGCCAAGAGCTGTGTAGCTCAGATGGCACCGGCCCCCTTCTTCCCAGTGGGAAGTTGGGGGTTCGAATCCCCCCGTGGGATTCCTTGCTTGCCTCCCGTGTGTTCTTCAGTCGGAACGAGTGGCCCTGCGGGGCTTTGCAGTGGGCCAATGTGGGGCTTGGGGTTGGGTTTGGGCTGGGTTGTGTGTGTGCGTTGGGGTGTGTGTGTGTCCAGTCCGGATCAAGGTAAGTAATAAAAAAAAAAAAAAAAAAAAAAAAAAAAAAAAAAAAAAACTATAGTTGCTTGGAAGTGTTCACACTCTCAATGGTTTCTAGCTATATTTTTCAAAGTGTCCCATCAATCCACAAACGTGTTAATGGACTGGGGTGGTTGCAACACATTTGGACCAATCCAAGAGGCAAGAACTTTATCTTACAAAAAAAAAAAATTAATACTCCAATAAGTGCATTTTACAATTTATTGGAATAACCAAGAGGCAGCTTCTTATTGGATGTTAAAGGAACATTGTCGACCAATCCAACCTTTACCCAGATACCCTAATGCATGTGAAAAGTCATTCCTAATCTTTTAAGTATTTTGGATTGATATATATCTATATCTCTATGAGAAAAGCTAAGTAGGCATAATCAAGAAAAGTAACGACATGATGTCCTCTTTTGGTAGACAACATCAAATGCACAAAAACACTTGGAGGAAGTAAAAATAACACTATTAATATGTAAACATTATTTGCTAGCTGTTTGATCCAAATTAGCCAGACAATTCATACTAGGGGTGAGGAACCAATAAAATTGTTTATATTTTGTTGAAAATGATATTTGTTGATCCAAATTAGACCGATAGTTCATACTGCAAATCCTACTCTCCACACAAATTGAGTGCCCTCCACACAAATTGAGTAACTTAGAGATGGATGGTCCCAATGAATATAAGTGTGCGATGGGATTCCAACTCACAGCTTGCGCTGAATATAGCTTAATAAAACTTTTCATCTTTTTACTCGGACGAAATCTTACAACGTATTTTGACCTTATATTTTCAATGAAACCACGCAATGATGCATCTCTCATCTTTCTTTTTTAATCAAAAGTCAGAAAATGTAATCATATATATATATATATATATATATTTATAAAAATAAAAATAAAAAAAAGGAAGCTTATCACAGTGGGTTAGTATAATGTGATCAAGAACCCTTCAAACTACTAGTATTTTGAGCTCGTGGCTGCAAGACAAACTCCATAAGTACACAAACACCAACAATCCATGCACAACTTATAAAGAACGGGCCTGATCAAGATATTAAACTCTGAAACCTTCTCAACTGCGCTAACCCATAGGTTTGCCAATATGATTTTTAAATATGCATTATATGTTGTAATTTTATATTTTTGCAATGCCAATTTTCAAGATAATTTTTAGGGTAATGATATAGTAAACAGCTACTCATATGAGAAAGCAGCTTTTAACCGTTAGATGAATATTTGGTCTTAATATAGTAGCTAAGAATATTATTTAATAATTACTAAATCTTCATCTAACGGTTAAAAGCTGTTTTCTGATATGAGAAACTGCTTACTATATCATTACCATTTTTAATATAAACTCAGCTAAGGGTTTCGTTTTGTAATATTTTTCCAAGATGAAAAGACTTTGGAAAATTGGTACGGTAAATTTTTTGAAAATTGAGAGATACTTTATTGACAATCCACATATAAATATTCTCATAAAAAAAACAATAGAGTGATTAATTAACATCAACCTTATTCGCATAGGTTGACATAGCTCAAGTGACAAAGAGTTCGGCATATATAAGTCTCATCCAATGTAAATGTTCGGGTTCGAACCTCATCCCCCTCCCCCATATCCAAAAAAAAAAAAAATCAACCTTATTCAATATAGAATACAGACAGACTTTTGCTGAAGATCAGGACCACATACATATTCTCAAGGCTCCCCATTTCAGGAGACAATATTTAGGACGAAAGTCCACAAGATATACCAAATAAAACCTGGAAAGGGGATAGACGTTTTTTCTGCTACTACAATAATTGGTCTCTACATGAAAAAAAAAAAAAAAAAAAAAAAAACAAACATTGGTTTAATTTTGAATTTGCAACAAATTAACCTATTCATGTCTTTACACACACCTAATTACTTTCCCACATAAAACAACCATGACGGTGAATGTACAACCCACAATGCATCTAGAAGGGTACAAATTGATAGTAATTAGGTGAGTGTGTCCAACAAAAATGCTGATATTTCTCTATGTAAATTGTCAGAAACAAATTTGCTAACAAAAATTCTCTCTATAGGATGATATGGTACTTCTCAATTGGAGTGTATACATATGGGGCTTGCTACCTAACTGTATGAAGTCATAGGTAGGTAGCATTATGTTCATGTCTAAAAGCATTGTGGCCACATTAAAATGACAATATTAAGGCAGTTTTAGCCTTTTAGACACTAAAGTAATTCATTTTAGCTAATTGGAAAATTTACACTAGTGCCTGCCTTAGTGAGTGGCAAGGACTTTTTTGTTAGTTTAAAAATGCATACTTTTGTTTATGTAGTAAGTTAGCATTTCCACTATACATCAATGCTTGCATTATCAATGTGCTACAAGACTTTGGCAATATTGTTGTATACATCTAGGAAAAATATTCGTTATCACGGTTATCTGAATGAAAACCAATCAAACTCTTTTATTTATTAGTAACATTGCAATTAATAACCTCCAGTTATATCTAATATTTACACTATCTTTCGGGCTTTCGTGAAAAACCCCAAACACTTTTAAGTTTTAACACCACCAACTGTATAGCTTTTGGGCCAAGTGTTGGGCCCAAAGAAGCATCTCAGGGCCTGTACCTGTTTTCATGCATCACAGAAAGTGAAACTTAAAAGGAGAGGTTTTTTTTTTTTTTTTAAATGAAAACTTAAAGGAGCGTTCTAATTCTCTTATTTGTTACTTTCAACAGAGCAGACTCGGCACACAAAAACACAAGTGTTGTTTTTAAACGCACCCCACATTTTTCTCTCTGCAATATCATCCCGAGCAGTACATGCAGCATACTTTCATACATGTGGGCGTAGAGAAAAAAAATGTGTGGTGCATTTAGAATTTCCCTTTTATTGGCGAGAAAATTTTCAACTTTTGATTATTACCCTTCTTTAAAGTCTAAAGTTTCAGTATCACATCAAATAAAAAGTGACTTAAAAAAATAAAATAAGAATATCTTGAAAGGTGTCGAGTTAAAAAATGTTAAAACTTTTCAAAGAGGACTCATAAATTGGGTATTTGGGTCATTCCAAAATTGAACAAGGGACTCTTAATTTGGGATGAAAAGCGTATGTTTTTTGCTATGTGGGAAGCTGTTAGCCAAGCGAAAATGACCCAATCTTACAGGGTGAACTACTTGTACTAGCAAGCCACCATATTGAGTAAACCACCAAATAACCAATAGGAATAGAATTTAGGATGTCAAGCGTTCATAACTTGGAAGTGGCCACTCACACGACAGGGGCTTGCGCCCCTCTCTCTTAACGCTTCATGGGAATTGTGGTGTGGGGCCTCATGGGGTAAGGGGGGATTAGTTCGACGAAGCTGAGAATCTTTACTTCGAAAAAAAAAAAAAAAAACCACCTTCACAATTCTTTGCAAATAAAACACGAAGTGTTATATGTTAGTCTGGCTCAACCTCTCAATGATTAAAGCCACACCTAAATCAAGACATTGCTTATAGTACTTTGGTCTCCTAGGCAAAAGCTTTTTACTTCGACAAGTTCAAAGAAAAAATATAGCATCAACACTTGCATGGAACAAATTGTAGTGTCAGCACGTACAATTCACAATTCAAATCTCCTATTGTTAAAGAATATCAGTTCTCGATGTAAACAAGGCCTCCTTTGTCAACCCTTTTGTCATGTACATGGTCTCTTTCTTTACCTTGTTTCTCTTCCAAGAATGTCTCCATTAACAATGCCAATAAAAGTTCAGTACTCATTCTTGTGGATAAAACACAAAGAGAGGGTTACTAATACATTTGACCATTTTCGAGCCGTTTCTAGAGTGAGCAAGCTTTGCAACCATGTCATGTAATTCTTTATCCCTTTCTAGCTCCATAGTAGCCACCACAACCAAACATGTATCCAAAGAGTACAACAATCCTCCCCGGTCCCTCTCCGGCAAAGACTTGTGTAACCGAGCCAAAATGCAAAGCTTTGGAAACTCCATCAAACAAATTCATGCCTCACCATACCAACCGAAACTCAGAAATAACTGTAAAGTTGGAATCTTTAATTTTCAGTTCTTGGGTTCAATCATCCCCAACTCACTTCGGTCATTTCTTTTCAATCCAAAGACAAGTAAGGATATGAATATAGAGAAGACCTCATTGTGGAGCGATGAAAGTGAGGAGATGGAGATGGAAAAGGAGGAAGAGAGAGCGAATTGGGACAAAAGAAACGTGGAAATTCGTAGTCATTGGAGAGAGAAACAAGAGAAATACAACGCAGAGGACGATGGAGAGAGAGGGGATGGTTGCGGTGAAGATGGTTGCGAAGTGAACTATGGTGATGAAGAAGGAGAAGAGAAGATGAGCATTGACAGGGAGTCATTCTCGAGTATGTTGGTTCATATATCTTGGTCGGATACTAAGCTTTTCTCTAAAATGGCTTTCTTGTGCAACATGGCTTATGTGATATCAAACATCAAGGTATGTTTTGTTTAAAAACCTACTGAGTAACATCATAGCCAAGGTTTGTGTTAACAACCATCTACTCTAAAAGCTCAAGTTGTTAGTGAGGGTGTAACTTAAGTATTTTTACTCTCAACACGCCTCCTCACATGTGCCCAGACTTTATTTGATAAGGGACAAATACGTGAAAATTTTAAAAATTAGGGTGACAGCTGGCGGGGATTGAACACAAGACCTTTCCTTGATCTAATGCCATGTTAACAATCATCTACTCTGAAAGCTTAAGCTAGAGAGGGTTTAACTTTAAGTATTTATACTTTCAACAGTTTGCCCATTGAATCAGAGCAACAAAGTTTTCTATCCTTGACAGAAAATACTTGAATCCAACATGGTCTGATGTTCCAAGTGCTAATAGATTTTGTGGGGTATGTTTAAAAATGCATAAAAATGATCAAATTTTGTCTTATTCTCTTTTCCCTTGTCTGGTTTTCGTGAAGAACACTGTTATGTTAATATGACCAAAAAAACATATTCTAAAGTATGCGGATCACACACGAACTTCTGTATAATTAAAAGTGCATCTATTATTAGACCACCATGTCACTTGCGAACAAAAAAAACCATCAAATTAATCAAATTATTTCCTCCTCTTCCTTGTTTCATGTGTTCCAAATAGGGATGGCAACGGGGCGGGTATGGGACGGGCTCCATACCCCGCCCCCGCCCCGCTTCAGTAAACCCTCCCCCGCCCCGCCCCGCATAGTGCTCTCCCCGCCCCCGCCCCCGCCCCCGCCCCCGCCCCGCCCCCGGGGTCCCCGAGCCCGCCCCGCCCCGATTATGTTTTTTTTTTTTTTTTGGTACACAAATTGAAAAAGTAATTTTTTTTTAATGCATTTTTTTCTCTAATAGTGTAGTTTTTTTTTAACTTACCCAATTAGTTCCCTAATAGTGCAGTTTTTTGTTTTTTTAAATGGTAATACACATAATTATTGAGGGGTAAAAATATAAATACAAGTATATTCGGGGCGGGGGCGGGTTTTTTGACCCTACCCCGACCCGACCCGGGTTTTGAAAACCTTCCCCATACCCGCCCCTAACCCTATTAAGCACCCCCCATACCCTACCTATTAGGGACGGGGCGGGGAACCCGGAAAATCCACCCCATTGCCATCCCTAGTTCCAAACGAAACATATACCTCAAGTGACCATCACACATTCACACCCATGTAACTTCCCACTGTGTCCTACTTGGGGCCCGTACCATGAAACAACACAAAAGACATTTCACGATGTGACAAACACCTGTGAAAGTTCCTCCTATTCCAGCAGAGGGCATTTTAGCTCACCTGCCACCGTTATGTTGACTGTGTCCCATTCAGTAATTGTGGCAGGGGTAAAATGGGAATGAAATAGGACACATGTCTGCATTAAATTGGTGGGTGAGCCAAGGGTGAACAAAAATGCACTCATTCCAGCATACTGGAAGAGCCAAGAAAAAAAGAAATAAAAAATAGTCCACCTGCGCTGCAAATCAATATCCATAAATAATCAGAATTCAGAAGCACCAAAGGTAGATGCATTTCATTTGTTAAATTTGGACCAAGCTAAGTATGTAGCTATACCTGGTAACAAAAAAAAAAAAAAATATCATGTCACAGCGAAAAGTTAAGAGTAGGTCTTTGTGCAACTTTAAGGTTGCTCAATTGTGACCAGCGTGACACGGTTCACAAGGCGAAAACAGAGGTTTTTTTAAGTTATTTACCTTTTTTAACATGCAGGCCAAGGATTTAAGAAGACACTATGGGCTCTATTTCGTAACATCTTCCTTGGAGAAGAAAGCAGAGGCTGCAACACTGAAATCAAAACTTGGCCAGGACTCGTCTCCTACACCTATGGCTACCTCGGAAGCTACCATGTCAGAGAAAGTTGAAAACACTGAGGAGGTTAATAAAGTAAACTCACATGGCAGCGCAAACCTCGTAAATGATGAGGAAGCTTCCCCACGAGTCTATAAGTCGGAGGTGGCCACAAGAATTGTTCAATCCCTTCACTCCTCGCCATGTGAATGGTTTGTTTGCGATGATTCAAACATGTACACCCGCTGCTTCGTCATCCAGGTGATTTCTGCATTTGCATAACACATTTTAATTAAGGATAGCTCTCGTTAGATGAAGATCCAAAAGTGTGCAATTTAAATGGAAAAAAAAAAAAAAAAGCCCGCGCTCTCTATCTAATTAAATGAAGGCGCTAAAGTAATTTTACAAATGGTCTAAAGTAAATCACTTTAGTGCCATCATTATAAAATAATTTAAGTCCCCCCGTTCGCATCAGGTGGCAAGGACTATTCTTGTCCATTTAAATTTGAACATAATGCTATTATGCTATATAAATCTAGTAGGATATGCGCGCCCACATATATAGTGCACCACTCTTGAATGAATAATGCAAAGAAATCAGGAAAGCTCAAACACTTGATGTGGTGTTATACCTGAAGTGCAGGGATTGGACTCATTCGCGTCATGGCAGGCACATCTCTTATTTGAACCTACCAAATTTGAGGTAATACGAGCACACACAGATACACACATTTATTTTCATATATATGAGAATAGATAAAAACCAATACCATTGAGAACAATTCATCTTTGTTCATAGGGGACGGAAGTGCTTGTTCACAGAGGAATTTATGAAACTGCACAGGTAATTTACGAGCAATTCCTACCAGAAATTATGGACCACGTTAATAGATTCGGGGATCAAGCGAAGCTCCAATTCACTGGTCACTGTCTTGGGGGTAGTCTCTCTCTTCTGGTCAGCTTGATGCTAGTGGCAAGGAAGGTTATCAAGCCATGTGCTCTTTTGCCAGTCATCACTTTTGGATCACCATTTGTGTTCTGTGGAGGTCACATGATCCTTAAAGAGTTGGGATATGATGAGAATGATATTCATTGTGTGATGATGCATAGAGATATTTTCCCAAGAGCATTCTCATGCAGCTATCCCAAGCACGTTGCCCGAGTCCTTGAGCATCTAAATGGGTCTTTCCAATCCCACCCTTGTATGAATAAAAACGTAAGTATTGACTTCATAAATCTCTTACTCTGCTGCTATGTTTGGTGGGAGCGACGGAAAAGTTGAAAGAAGGGAAAGGAGGAGGGAGGAAAGAGATATTCCGAGGGAAAGTAAGGAGGTCTTCTCTCCCTTTTTTTTTTGTTAAATAATAAAAGAACGAAGGAATAATGAAAATACGATATCCCTACTACAATAACATTATGTAGAACAGGAAACTGATAAGACACAATATGAATATGGCGACGGAAAAAATCATTAAAACGTAGGATAGGTCATAGGGACACTGCATACTATATTTTCTAAATAACTTGTTTGATGTACCGGGCATGCCCATTTCCGTTTTCTAAATTCTCAAGTACACACATTATTAATTTCCAATTTATTATACTGAGACATTTAAGTCAAAATAGGGAAATTTTCAAATAAACCCATTCCTTATCTCCATTTTTATTATATCATGAATTTTTTCACCTCAAAATTATAAAAACATTTAAAGCAGCCACTGTGACATGTCCAGTTGGTTGGCCGTCTGTCCAGTCCAGTGTCTCCAATGTAAAATAATTAAGTCATGTCTTCAGTGTCCGGGACACCCAGATTGAAGTGTTTGTGCTACATAGACTATAACATTATGTAGCAAAACAATGATCAATTTTAGAGGGAAAAAAAGTTGAAAGAGGGGGTATGCATGGGTAGAACAGAACATCTTATATATTTAAGAACTTCTGGATAAAGTTTAAGTCTGTCATTCTTTCTTCTATGTATTGTTTGTATTTATGCAGAAATCGTTGTACTCTCCAATGGGTAAAATATTCATTCTTCAACCAGATGAAAACTCATCTCCTCCACACCCTTTACTCCCCCCAGGCAATGCCCTCTACACCTTTGGAAGCACGAACCGTGGTTCCACGAAGAGTGCCCTTAAGGCCTTCCTCAATTACCCCCACCCACTAGAAACTCTAAGCAATCTCACTGCTTATGGCTCGGAAGGCACAATACTCAGAGATCATGACTCAAGCAACTATCTGAAGGCAATAAATCAAGTCATAAGGCAGCAACATAAGACGGTAGTTCGAAAGTGGAGAAAAGAGAGAAGCCTTTTGTGGCCAGTATTGACTCCATTGAACACTTCTGGATAAGGCTGGGGACCATATGAAAGACAGTGATGATGTTCACAAGAGCTTCAGTTTGGGATTAATTCTCTCTCATTCGTTTCATATACATTTGTCTTTAACAATTCCATCCTCCATGTTTAATGTTTATTGTAGAACTGTAAAGGACCAAATTTGTAAATTATTCATCTTTGCATATTCTAAGAGCATGAACAATGTATTGTAAAGGTCAATTCCATCAAGTAATGTGATGAATGAATCACAAAGCCCAAGTGTACGTTGAAGGCTAGAGAAGAAATTTAAATATGTTTGAAGTCTCTGGTTACACACACTTTGGGTATGGAAAGTGAACTTAGAGACCTTTGATTTGGTTTGGATGGACATACTGTTGGATCGAAACAATCACACGCAAACAATATACGAAAAACAGAAAGATTAAAGAGACACAGAATTATCACGTGGTTCGGCAATGTGCCTACGTCCACACCGGAGAGCCTGAAATTTCCACTATCTCAAAACGATTCAGGGTTACATCATATATATCTCCTATAGGTACATGGCAAAATCCCCAAAATACCCATATCGTACCGCCCCATCCGACTAGTCCATACCGCACATAACTCTTGTCAGCATTCCGGGAGGGCCCGGCTCCATGGCTACGCTTCGCTCCGCCATGGGCCACAGGACCCTCCCCTTGACTCTTGGGCCTACTGTAATAGACCCATTACAATATGATTCATACCCAACAATCTCCACCTTGGCGAATATCAAGCCACCTTGAAGATCACAATTACATGCTTCACCTTGAACTAATATAGGGTAGGGGTACTCCTCCTCTTCAACAAGAAGAGACATTGATCAAGTCCAAGCAATGCTTGAACTTTTCTGTAGTAACGAGCTTTGTCAACATATCAGCAGCATTTTCCGTCGTATGAATCTTCTCCAAAAGAATATCACCAGTAGAAACCAATTCCCTTGTCTTGTGGAACCTCACATCTATATGCTTAGTTCTTGCATGATACACTTGGTTCTTCGCCAAATAAATGGCACTCTGACTATCACAATGCAACTGAACTCCACCTTGATCAACACCAAGTTCCTTGACTAAACCCTTTAACCACTGTGCTTCCTTTGCAGCCTCAGCTGCTGCCATATATTCTGATTCAGTTGTAGATAAAGCCATAGTAGCCTGTAAAGTAGACTTCCAACATATAGGCCCACCTGCTAGTGTAAACACATAACCTGTCATAGACCTCCTGTCATCCAGATCACCTGCATAATCTGCATCTACATACCCCACAACTGAAATAGAACCCTGCTGTCTCTAAAACATAATGCCATAATCTGATGTACCTTGCAAATATCTGAAAATCCACTTCACTGCTTTCCAATGCTCTCTCCCTGGATTTGCCATATATTTGCTAACTGTGCTGACTGCATGTGCCTAATCAGGTCTAATGCAAACCATTGCATACATCAAACAACCTACAGCATTGGCATACGGTACCTTGGACATATCTTCAATTTTTGCTTCTGTCTTCGGGCATTGACTAGCAGACAACCTGAAGTGATTTGCCAATGGTGTACCAACTGGTTTAGTATCACTCATACTAAACATTTCCAGCACCTTCTTCACGTACTTTTCCTAAGAAACCCATAACTTTCCAGCCCTTCTGTCTCTCCGAATTTCCATGCCAAGAATTTTCTTGGCTGCACCCAAGTTTTTCATTTCGAACTCTCTACTAAGCAATGATTTTAGTCTGACAATCTCTTTCACACACTTAGCAGCAATTAACATATCATCAACATACAGCATCAAGAAAATGAAAGAATCATCATCAAGAACCCTAAAGTAAACACAACAATCATACTCACAACGACTGTAGCCAATCTGAATCATGTAAGAATCAAACTTCTTGTACCACTGCCTTGGAGACTGCTTCAGCCCGTACAGAGACTTCTTCAGTCTACAAGCAAGATGTTCTGATTCTGGTTGCTTGAACCTGTAACACCCGTACCCGAAGAACGGGTTAATTATTTGTATTAATATGCATTAATTAGTGAAGGTAGTGTATAAAATGGATTAAGGGGAGGCTTGGACTCGCCCAAGTAAAAAGTGTTCAGAGAGGGACACTAGTTGGAAAAGTCCCCAGAGAGGTGGGACAGGTATTGAAATTTAACCCATTGAAGGGTAAATTGGTAATTTGCATTTTAAGTGATTAAATGCATTTTTATATGATTACATGGATATTTGCTAAGTTGCTTTTAATAGATATTGTTATGTGGTAGTATTAGTTTGGACACTCAAATAAGGGTATAAATGAAAAAGATGTAAAATTAGTAGGTGCAATAGCAATTTCACAAAATATGTGGGACCCACGTTGGGACCCATACGGAACTTAGACAAACACTTATTAAGTAATTGGGTAGTTAATGGAATGTTTGGGGGAGTTCATAATAAGAACTTAAGAAATTTCGGGGGTGTAAATGGAAAAGAGGAAAATTGAGGTTGAGACACCTCACATACATGCATATGGAGGTGTCAAGATTGAGAGAGTCTCTCAATCTACAGCAAAATCAAAAGAAAATTGAGAAGAGCTCGGAGAGAGAAACGGAAAAACCGTCACCGACGTCGAATTCTCGCCGTTCCGTCGCCGTCGTTCGTCGGATTCGCAAATCGAAGCCGTTTTCGGACTCGTGGAGGTAAGACGAACGTTTCTATACCCTTAATTTATGTTTAATTCGCTGGATTTTGGTAGTTCATACTTAACGGTGAGACGTCGTCTACCGAATTCTTGTAGGATTCATTGTGGTGTAGGAATTGAGCTAGAATTGGTGAAATTCAGCACACCTCTAGCTTGAGTTTGGGTAAAATCTGTGAATAAGGTGAGTTTTCTAGCCTAAAAATGATTGTGTTTAATGTGTTCAAGGCTTCAAGTGGTGTTAAAGATATTAATTCTTGTTTAGAAGCTATTATGTTGTTGGGTTGATAATTTCACATCAATTTTATGAGAATTATGTGTTGATACATGTATATGTGCCTTATATGTCTATGTGGTAGTCAATGAGCACCGGGGAAATGGTTCATTGTTGGGAGTAATAAGGTTGGTGAAGAGGAAGAATCCGATAAATACGGAAGTCCAAGGAATAGAAGTGGCCACGGGACCAAGGGAGGTCTTCGGGTCTGAATGAACCATATAACCGGTGACTCGGCGACTACGGTTGTATTTTATGTGTTAACTATAGCATTGCACGTGTTAAACATACAATTATGTTTAGAATTCTCACTAAGCAAATTGCTTAAGAAAAACCGTTTTCCTATTTCTGTTGTGGTACATAACAACCACCGCAGGTACGGAGCAATACCCGGAGAGGAAGTGACGTGCTCGGGATTGGGAAGGAGATTTGGGTCTTGTAATTATGTTTATAAATTGTAATATAGTATAACTTGTGGGTTAGTATCCTTGACTTGTGAATTAAAGTCTTGACTTGTGAATGGGAGAGATGGGAGAGATGGGGGAGATTTGTGCCCCATGCTTGTAAATTTCTTTTGAAACTTGTAAAATGATGTAAAGTATGGTGTCTTTTATGTTAATGTTCATATTTAAGTTGTTGGAAGTGAACTTGGGTCACAACCATGTATTTTGGAGAGTTGGAAGTAAATTTGAGAACATATGTGTAATCTCTCTCGTTTTGTTCTAGTAGGGTGCAAGTAATGGATTTGACCATCTCGGCAAGTCCGGGTGTGTCGTTAGTGTCTTGGACATGTTTCTTTAGTGTTTATAATGTTAGTTATGACTTTGAGTTGAATTCCAACAAGTTTTATAAACTTTGGATGAGAATTGAGTTTTAAAGTTGAAAAGTTTGTTTTTGAACCGAATGAGATGAGTTCATGGTTAACTTGATCCAATTGTGGGTATGATTCTATGATCCTTGCTTAATTTGAGTTTAAAAGTGTTTGGAAGTGTGTTGGAGATGTTTTCCCAAAGTTTCATAAGGTTTCCATGTGTTTTGGTTGTGTTTTGGTAACTTATAAACTTGTTTGACAGCAAAGGAAATTTAGCAGCAAATTTGTGAAGGGGATCTATCCGCCCTTTATGAAGGGATCGATCCGCCCTTTTAAGGCAGCATTCTGTGAGAATTATATTTAGATGGATCGATCCGCCCATTATGAAGGGATCGATCCGCCTTGTATTTTCCCATAACATGTCCGCTTTTACGGAAACATGCATAACTTCTTCTAGAAAACTCGGTTTCGTGTGCCGTTTATTGCGTTGGAACCGGGACTCAAAATTCTAACTTTTGGTATAAAATTTTTACATACTTTATAAATGACCATTTTGCCCTTGGGGCCTATTTTGTAACAATAGAGTTGTTTAATGTGGTTAAACACACGTGTTTCTTAGTAATTCGTCTATTTCTTTACAAATTAACGTAATTGGGGGCTTGTAGCATTGTTACACGTGTCCTAATCCGCACGAGGCGGGCTGGGGTGTTACAGAACCCCTCTGGCTGCTCCATGAAGATGTGCTCCTCCAAATCACCATGATGGAAAGCAGTCTTCACATCTAGCTGCTCCAACTCCATATCACAATTAGCTACTAACGCAAGCACTGACCGGATGGAAGTGTGCTTAACCACTGGAGAGAAAACCTCATTGTAATCAACCCCTTTCCTTTGTGAGTACCTTTTTGCTACCAATCTTGCCTTGAACCTCTGCCATTCCTTTTCTGATACTGCTTCCTTTTTCTTGTAGACCCACTTGCACCCGATTGCCCTCTTTTCCTAAGGAAGTTCCACCAAATCCAAGTCTGTAGTGACTTAGTTTCTTCTGCCATGGCCTCCACCCACTTATCCCTCTCTTGACAACTAATTGTCTCCTGATAAGTTGAAGGTTCTCCTCCACTAGTAATAAGTGCAAAAGAAACAAAATCATCATACCAAGCTGGTGGTTTCGTCGTGCGTCTGGGCCAGTCTGTGACTATGCTATGATGCTCCTCTACTGGCTGGATAGTATTTTCTTTGTCTACATCAACCTCCACCTCTATGACCTGTTTGTTGTTGATATTCTCCTCTGACTGATGCTTCTGATCTTCTAAAGAAGTTCTCAACATTAAGTTTTCATCAAACACCACATCTCTGCTAATGACCACCTTCTGAGTTTCAGGATCCCAAAGCTTATACCCTTTCACCCCCTTCTCGTATCCAAGAAAGATGCACTTCTTTGATTTTGGGTCTAACTTTGACCTCTCCTCACTCGGGATATGAACATAACCAGGACACCCGAATACCCTCATCATAGAGTAATCCACCTCCTTCTCTGTCCATACCTCTTCTACTACCTTGCCATCAAGCACTGCTCTAGGTGATCTATTAATGATGTAACATGCCATACTCACTTCCTCAGCCCAAAAACTCTTGGGTAGGCCAGCATTTAGTCTTAAACACCTTGCTTTCTCTGCTATAGTTCTATTCATCCTCTCTGCAACACCATTCTGTTGTGGTGTTCTTCGAACTGTAAAATGTCTCTTGACCCCATGCTCCTCACAGAACTTCAAAATTTGTGAATCCTTGTGCTCTGTACCATTATCCGTTCTGAGGCACTTAATCTGTCTTCCTGGTTGTTTCTCTACCTCTGTCTTCCATAGTTTGAACTTAGCAAAAGTTTCAGATTTATGCTTCATGAAGTAGACCCAGACCTTCCTCGAGTAATCATCTATGAAAATTACGAAGTAATAAGATCCCCCCTTTGATTGAACTCTTATAGACCTATTTTGTTCATCTCTAGAGACTTACATAATAGCATATTCTTGAACACTCTCGCATACAGTACTCAAAACCCATAGATACCCCAGTTGAGAAGGGAATACCCTTTACCCTAATTCAATGTCCAGAGAATGATGAGGAAGTAAATGTCCAAAGTGCCATAAGCATCTGCAATGGGAAGCCTGACGAATACTATGTTGTATTTTTGTTCAAACATTTGCCATGCAGTTAGTTTAGTTAGTCGTTACAAGAGTAACCTTGGTTCAGTTCACTAGAGATCAGTGAAGATCTTTCTGCGATATATTCACATGATTGTGGATCTCACCTTATGGATGGTAGAGTTTTTTGAAGTGATGAAGACGATGCGACGCTCATTGGTTCAGCGATTAAGACGAGCGCATGTCTATGTTTGTCTATGCATTCACATTAGTTGATGAAGCATTCGCTTGTTGTAGCGAGAAGCAGACATGCATCACCTTATCCATAATGGTAGCTGAGTATGTGGCTTGTTCTGCAGCCGTTCAGGAGGCTAAGTGGTTAAAGAGGTTCTTACATAGCGTAAGCTTCTTGCCTCAGGGCGATGAAACAATGTTGGTCTATTGTGACGGCATGTTGGCTCTAGTTTATGAAAAGGACCATAAGTACCACGGGAAGTCCAAGTGCATAGAGATCCACCACCACTACATTCGAGATATGGTTGCACAAGGGGAGGTTGTTTTATAGTACATCACTACTGGTGATATGATGGCTGATCTTTTAGATCAAACCAATTTCTAGAGATTCGTTCTTGTCCCATATTAGTTGTATGGGACTCTGTAGGTTCTGATGTACTTTAATAACATTATTCTTGACATTATTATTACCAGATACTTATTATTATAATAAAATCGATGGTTTTCCAAATTCATTAGTTGTTAATTGAATGAATGCACATTTTTTTCTTGAAAGTGTCACCAGGCTTGAATCGACCTACTCACACCGGTGATTCACCTTGGCGCCGAGATAGCGAAGTTGGATATGTGTGTCCATAGCGCTTAGATGGCGAGCAAGATGAGACATTTGTGTTCATGGCGCTTAGATAGCTAGCTAGGACATGTGTGTCTATAACGCTAGGAAAGCGGGGTAGAACACTTATATCTACGTGGTATAAGAACAGCGAGCTAGATATAAACCTTGATATCCTTATATGTCGCCTTAGCTTAGAGATAAGATGATACCTAAGCTTGGTGCTTGGTCGAACATAGAGAGCGCCCACTACTCTATGTAGCCTGTTTATAGCCGAATATGAGTTTTTAGACAGACGCTAGTTGTAGCGACTGTGCTGGAAATGTCAGGTTAGACGTTTATGTAATTCGTATGGCGTTACTTTACCACGAAGTGACATGCCCATTTATATGGAAGAACGCCATAGCATACATATCATACTGTATGTGTTATTTTGCGATCATTTGTGGAGCAATGGATTAATCCCTATTTCATTGTTGTGTGAGCCACGTAGTCTCCCTGTAATGGGGATTCTACACAAGTTACCTTATGACCTAAGACTATGTCATGAAGAGGACGCT
Source organism: Hydrangea macrophylla (assembly GCA_033977485.1). Taxonomy (NCBI): domain Eukaryota; kingdom Viridiplantae; phylum Streptophyta; class Magnoliopsida; order Cornales; family Hydrangeaceae; genus Hydrangea; species Hydrangea macrophylla. The sequence continues at coordinate 5,400,331 of CM066997.1, read as the reverse complement.
TGATGACGCTACTTCAGCGTACCATCCTGGGACGAAGAGACAAATACCGTCTTATGGGGCACGTCTATGAAAGCGATCGAGTTAGTCAGATTGACATTAGTAGGCAGGGAAGACTCTTCGATAACACACCATGTTTTGAGACTCATTAGCTGGCCAGCGCACTGAGTGTCATGGGTACATTACATATTTGGGGGTGTAGCACTGCTTTCTGAGGGATTAAGAGTGCTAGATTCGGTGTGGTTGAATCTGTATGGGTAAATACACGAGAAGCTTCCGAGTGATGCGTTTTGCTAGTTATGTGATTGACTTAGTATCTCAGCTCCTGTCGCTGTACGTTTCTTTTCGTGAGGTCGCACGTTCTATTTCCCGTATGAGGAGATGATGAAAGTTGGAATCTGAGAAATTTTATTTTAGCACAAAGCCCAATGTAGGTGAGTGGGAGATGTAAGCATTTTTGTGGGTTGTGGGTCACCCACATAATCTATGGACCGAATCCAACGGGCTTAGCTTAGGGTCTAAGAAATCCTATATGGATTATAACTTGGAGTCCTAGGACATATATATATATATATGTGTGTATATATATATATGTGTGTAACACACATAAACACAACTCTCTGCACACAATAAGGCAGCCACCCCTCTCTCCCTCTTTCTCTTCAGTTACTTTCTCTCTCTAGTCAAATCACACTAGGGCTTGGGATTTAGTGTGTGGATACAAAGGGGGTGTCTCTAGTAGTCATTCTCACGACCCGTTCGAAGCACAAGAGCGCACACGAAAGCACAAAAGAGCAGCAATTCGTGGGTATTATCGTCGGGCTCGTAACAACGCCGCCAAGACGATCCGTGATCGGGTATATTCCGTACGGTATGTCCTTTACCCGACCCGTATGCTTGTTTGATGCATATATATTTACATAGTTGTATAGCACCAACGTGCACGTGGATGTGTCCTTTTCATTTTTTACTTATATGTAGATTATAGAGCATCTAGTTATATAGCACCAATGTGCACGTGGATGTGTCCTTTTCATTTTTTACTTATGACTTAAATTTTTAAGTTGTTAAACTTAATGTATGAAAGTAGTGGACAAAATAAAAATGTAACTTTATTATGATATAATTCCTATAACAATGTTCTTTTGTATGTATGTAATATAGTTGTATTATCATAATCATTATGAGTGAAGTTAGATATAATACTAAGTCAAGTTGAATATTAACTATGCTTTGTACTTTCTTCCTAAAACACTATTTTGAGATTTTTTATATAGAAAATTAGAGTTAAATCCTCATCATATTGTTAAAGGACAGTTAACAAAAGATTCTAGTGGTAAGTATTAGCACAATATAATCGTGATTAGGACTTTAGCTAATTGATCAACACAATTTTTGGACTAATCTACCCTCTATATAGCAGATTTTCACCACCACCATCGACTTCACAATTTTTAAAAATATAATTTTTATCAAAAAAAAAAAATTGATTTGTAACTTGAAAGATATGGATTTTTAAAGTTTGAAAATTCTTTTAAAAAGTTAGTTTTGGGATAGACTGTCAGTGAGCTAGAAAGCTTGCATGATAATAAATTTTAAATTAATAAACAATCCTGGACATATAACAATGGGTAATATTTGGGGCACAACCAAAGCCACAACTTTTTTTGCACAACCTCCATTTTGTGTCTATCTCTCTCCTAGTGGGCACTGTGGGGTCACTGGCACTGTGGGACCCATCAAGAGAGAGATAGACACAAAATGAAGGTTGTGCAAAAAAGGTTGTGGCTTTGGTTGTGCCCCAAGTATTACTCTATAACAATAGAGTCAAATTAAATTAAAATAATTTTAAAAATGAGTTGTAAATGTTCATTTTATTCCTCTCCTAACTTCCATAAGATTCCATGTTTTTTAGTCTCATGTCGATGTTTTTCTTTTAAAAATATTAAGTCTAGTTCCATATATATATATATATATTGTAGACACCCCATTTTGACCTACCAAAAAAAAGAAATAACTGTTACAAGGGGGCCCACTGGGCACGGAAATCGAGGAAGAAAAAGGTAGAGTCCTAATCAGAATATTCGGAGGTCAAATCAAATATCAAATCAAGTTGTCGTTAATTTGAATACTGACCAGCATGGTTTCAAAAGCATGTCGGATCAGTTATAGACACTCGATTTTTGCCCACCTACAAAGAGACAGACAGATAATGAACATCAAGTCCGACGGGTGTGAAGAGCTCATAAATACAAGGCCCCTAGACTTCGAATCGTCAAAATCGAACCACGGGCAAAGAAATGATCATTGTTTAAAGTTCGGACGAATCTGCTATTTTGCCAAAGAGGGACCGGGATTACTTTTTTTAGATTTTCGGGTGTCAGAACAAGCATTTTTTATGACCAAATGGAAGTGCGTGACATTACCGAGGACTCCCTAAAATTTCATCTCAATTGAACACCGGATCTGGAAAAAGTACTTTATCAGGCGTAGAAATCAAACGAGAAAATTCTATTTCATCGCCAGAGAACTTCAGAAGGTTTAAAATTGATGCCAAAAAATCATATTTATCAAGATGAAGAGCCTTCGAAAATTTCGTTGCCATCAAACGAAGAAAGTTGCAAAACTGCGATAAGGTCACTCACAGGCGCGTCAATTTATACTGATAAATCATCAGAAAGCCTTGGTCTTCGAGATCAAATCAGCTGTGACATTTTAGATCTGGATTAAAGTACTTTTCACATCGAGACGGAGAAATCCCTAAAATTTCATCTCAGTCCGATACCGGATTCCGAAAAAAGTGCAGTTTAATTAACGGATTTGTCAAGACAGATGCTTAATACGAGTCATATAGTGTTTCAAGAATTTCATTTTTGCACTAATATTTCGCGTTTGTCGAGAGGACCACGGAAGTCCAAGTTTTCGTCGCACTGCCGTCCAGAAAATTCGAAAGCGCGACGCTTATACAGATATCTAGATATTTTCTTTGCTTAGCGACTAAGTAATCCAGATTTGAGCCAATCGCGCCATAGGAGTCACTTTCTGATTGGAGAAAAATACTCCTCGCATTAAAATAAAGGGATCCATGTAATTTCGTCTCATTCCGACACCGGATTTTGGACAGTTTACCTCGATTGTCGTGTTCTGCCATAACTGGTGCCGAATGTGGGTCACACAATGTTTTAAAAATCCGATTCCGACTTCAAAATTCTATGTTAGTCGAGAAGATCGCGGATGTCCAAGTTTTCGTCGCACTGCCTTCCAGAAAATTCGAAAGCGCGGCGCTTGTACAGATATCTAGATATTTTCTTTGCTTAGCGACTAAGTAATCCAGATTTGAGCCAATCGCGCCATAGGAGTCACTTTCTGATTGGAGAAAAATACTCCTCGCATTAAAATAAAGGGATCCATGTAATTTCGTCTCATTCTGACACCGGATTCTGGACAGTTCACCTCGATTGTCGCGTTCTGGCATAACTGGTGCCGAATGTGGGTCACACAACGTTTTAAAAATCCGATTCCGACTTCAAAATTCTATGTTAGTCGAGAAGACCACAGAAGTCCAATTTTTCGTCGCACTGCCTTCCAGAAAAAATCGAAAGCGCGGCGCTTGTACAGATATCTAGATATTTTCTTTGCTTAGCGACTAAGTAATCCAGATTTGAGCCAATCGCGCCATAGAAGTCACTTTCTGACTGGAGGAAAATACTCCTCACATTAAACTAAAGGGGTCCATGTAATTTCGTCTCATTCCGACACCGGATTTTGGACAGTTCACCTCGATTGTCGCGTTCTGCCATAACTGGTGCCGAATGTGGGTCACACAACGTTTTAAAAATCCGATTCCAACTTCAAAATTATGTGATAGTCGAGAGAACCCAGCGGTCCAGTTTTCAACCGCGTAGCTTTCCGAAAATCCCAAAGAACGCGGTGCACACACACAATATCTAGATATTTGATTACTTTATTATTATTTTTTATATTTTTTAAATCAACTTTTTTTCTATAAATACAAGGCTCCCCCTTCCTAAAAAATTTACCAATTTACTCTCCCCCTTAGGCTTTGTTTGGGAATCCTTAACCATTTTTCTCTCCTAAGCCCTGTTTGGCTACATTAGCCAAATAAAATCCAAACTCCATCATAAGCACCTCTAATCTCATACATACAGTATATGTACGGATACTATTCATACATACAGTATACATACGGATACTATTCATATATACGGTACTATTCATACATACGGATACTATTCATACATACAGTATATGTACGGAAATTGACTCTTCCGGCCCTTCCGGACCCAACCATGACGTCTATTTAAGTCGATTTTGTGTCGAAATACGACTTAGGCCTCCTCGGATTATTTCTGCAAACGCTTCTCGGATTTCTTTCATCCTTTCTCAACAAACATCGACTGAACTTCAATAGTCGCCTCTGCACAGGTAACATACTAAAACTCATACTCTTAGTAGTGCGGCCACCCTATAAATCCACTGGTTGGATATTCCGCCTTTACTGCTTTATTTACTTACTGTTGTACATACTTATTATATGTAACAAACCTATGAGCTTATCAATTATTTCACGACTACTTTCAAACCTAAACCACTGGGCACCGATCCGTACTTCTGGTAGAGTTTTTCTAAACCATTGGGCACCGACCCGTACTTCTGATAAAACTTTCACATCATCATTTTTACATCACTGGGCACCGACCCTTACTTCCGGCACATAAAACAAAAAGACAAAAAAAATCATAAAAACAAAAAATACAAAAGAAACTCGTCGCACGGTCGATCTACCCAGACTTTTTTACTCAAAAACCCTTTCTCACAACTCACTACTTTCTCAAAGGTTAAAGTCTAGGACTACACCGCGCAGGTTAAAGTTTCTAGCTACACCGACTTTACTCAAAAATACTATTTTACACACTCACGGTCTAGATCGGCCAAAACGCTCACGCACATATACAGCACAGAACTACGTACGGCCTGATTCTCGTGTCGAGATATGTTTGCAACCCATACTTGGGTGCGGCCATAACCATACTTTTAAACTATCTCGTGTCGAGATACGTACATACTTTCAAACTATCTCGTGGCAAGATACGTATACATAATTTCAAACTATCTCGTGGTGAGATACGTATACATACTTTCAAAACTATCTCGTGTCGAGATATGTAAATCGGCAACTGCATGTCACGGATACTCGAATCTAATTCTTGCATCTATACTCTATTACTTCGTACTTACGCCCCGTTACTATGAAAACCACTAAAATCGGCAACCGTGTGTCACGGATGCTCGAGGGTGCCTAACACCTTCCCTCGGCATAATCGAGTCCCCGAACCCACTTCAAGAACTCTGGTCTCGCATGACTATTCGAGTCACACTTTTAAAGGGCCTTACTTTTCCAAAACATTTTCCAAAAGTCAAAGATGATCGTGTCGATTGTCTTTGCAGGGATCCTAACTCCCGAATAAATGTTAGGTGGCGACTCTGAACTCTTACTTGGCCCTACTCCCACTTTTCACACACCTCACCTACTTTCACGCTTCTCACGCCTCTAGACATAACCGGTCGCGACCCACGAGGGGACCGCCCCCCACCTTCGGGGCGGGCGCGACATATATATATATATGTGTGTGTGTGTGTGTGTGTGTGTTTTTGTCTCCTTCTTAGTTTAGTATTAATTTGATGTCTTCTATGACTATTTTAAAGTGAAAAATTATAGTCTTAATTTTGTTTTCAGCTTTCCACTCCATAAAGTTTCAATGTTTTTTTAATTTATTTTTTTTTAATTTTTTTCCAGTCATCTATGAACCTATTTATTCTAAAATAATTGAGTTTTGATTTTGTATTCCTCTTCGAATTCGTCTATTTTTTTTATTCCAACAATTGTTTTAAAAAATAGCTTAGTATCACGAGCCTCATCTGCCCTCCATTGAACCCACTTTTTTCTTTTCTCTTCTTTTTTTTTTTTTTTTTTTTTTTTTGTCTCTTCTCATCTCTATTTATTCTTGAAAAACACATTATTTAGACTGTATTACGTGATATTCTTCAAATTTTGATTTAGCCACACTTCTACTTTTGATTCAGTCACACTTTCCAAAAATTCCACGGTTATTTATTTATTTATTTATTTTTAAAGTCCAATCTTAATTTCAAATGAAACACCATTACACCTATAAAGAATTAACAAAAAAATGTAGCTATGTAATTACTCATGAATAATTATTCGAAACCTTTTCAAATACATTTTTCAGATTTTATACATTCTAGATTTTATATGTGTTATTATTTATATCTATTAGATATTCTCACAAAATTTTATACAATAAACTCCAAAAAGATTTTACAATATACGCAATTTTCTCAATATTTTTGTGCTCTACTTACTACAAGATTATTTATCTAATGTAAATAAGTATATGACAATAATATAGATAGTCTGTATATACATTAGGCTAAAAAACATGTTCACTGAGTCAGCGGGGCAGCCTGCAGGTTTTTTTAGGCTAAAAATCATATTCACTGGGTAAATTCACCCAACTCTGTTCACTTAGGAGCCTCACTATATATATAACGCTATCCCAAGTAAATAAGTAGCCATGGTTATTGTACCTAGCGATGTAAATGGTTCGGTCGGTCTTTCTTTTTTCTTCTTTTTTCTGTTTTTTTTCCTTGTATAAAAACTGATCATATAGGGATGTTTCAGTCAGTTTTTTCATGTTTTTCTCTATTTGAATTTTTATTAAGCTATGTTTTTGTTTGAAAAACCGATCGGTCAATCAATTGGTTCAGTCCAATCGATTTTCCTAACACCTCTGTCTATGATCAAAAGGGAATAAATAGCAAAAAAAAAAAAAAGATGACGAAAAGAAATTAACAAACTTCTAATCGGATAAAAATGTGAAAACTTTGAAGATGCTTATTTGAAGTTTTACTTAATAATGAAAACAATATAGATAGAGAAGTAGAAAACCAATGACATTGCTAATAAAATTTGGCATTCGTGTATTTGCGTAAAACTTAGAGAATTTGTATTAGAAAATAGCTAAAATCTTCTATCGAATGTCTAAATGACCTTTTTATTGTAATCAACAGTCACCACTAAAGATACTAACATGAACTACCGAACAAATCCTTAACTAACAAACCGTGAAGTAAAAAAAAAAATTCAAACAAAGTATATAATATGCATATGCGAATAATACATGTAAAATAAAATAAGTATATAATATATTCTAATGTATTACTCACATTTTTTTAGAAGTTGGAACATATTTTTTATTGTGCCGATTAATATTGCTATTTGAATACAATAGTTAATACTCGTAGAATGGGGAGAAAGATAAACCAATACATAGAATTCCTATTTTGATTGTACTACTTAGATCAATAATAATGAGTCCCAATGACATGGAAAACAATTTTAATAGGCGGCTTCAGTCATAGTCCCCTCAAATAAAATATGTCCAAGCTAAAACCCAAGCTATTTTTCTTTAACTCGCTAAGTCTTTTTTTATTGTTTTGGTAGAAAAATACCCTTTTATGCCTAAAAAACTTCAAATTGCTATAACAAAAACATATTCATTTTGCAACATTGGCACAAGCAAAGAGCGAGTAAATGATGGTGGTTTAACGTTGACAGATAATATTACATGTGGGTAGCGAGGGGCTTTTCACCAAATTTAAAAAACAGCGAGGGGCTTTTTAAAAATGGCCAAATCGTGTGAGTTTTTTACCAATACACATAATATTAAGGGGTCTATCACCTAATATCCCTTTCTTATAAAGAAGTAGAGTACTTTTTTTTTTTTTGCTCAACAACTAAAATACCATTAATGAAACTTAAACCTTACAAAGAAAACAAAACAAACAACAACGATAGAGAAAAAACACAAACAAAGGCAAAACAACCAAGAGAACAATAGAAAGGGAAGCATAAGCGACTACAGAAAACCCTATGTCAGCTGCAAAAGGAATCCACCACTGCGCCACAAGGACTGCCGAGTAGAGAGATCCGGAACCCAGGACACCTTCAATCTTGTAAATGATCGAGACCACCAAAAGAAAGAAGACGGCACAAAGCCAAGTCCAAACAGGTGAAGAAGCATCACCAAAGGGGGCAACCGAAGTTGCTTGAAAAGCTTCCATGATAGCAAAAGTTGCACCATGGAAAGCAACACAGCTGAAGACGAAGGCTCCAAAGCCACCAATCATAACCCAATGCAGACCAAAAAGCCAATCTACTGTTTCAAGACTGGTCTGGGCCACATCCACCATCTTGAACCCAAGGAGAAGCCCTGCAAGATAAAGAAAACAACCCTCACAAAGGAAGGGGAAAAGCTTCACAGAGGAAGCGGAGGAGCCAAACAGGCCCTTATTGGAGTTGGGACAAAACATGGCTAAGGGAGAGAGAGAGAGAGAGAGGGAGGACGGCGAAGAAGAAAGGGCAGGGGGCTCGTGCGGCTGCCGGCTAGGTAATCATGTGGACTCTCTCTCTAGAAACCTCTAGAGAGAGAAGCTCTCTAGAAAAGCTGCCGACACATTTCAATTTGCTTTGATAGTTTAGGACTCCATTTAGTGACATTTATAGAATACATAGGACTCATTCACGTGAAACCTAATGGGTAATCTAGAAACTATTAAAAAAATAATAATTTGTGTACCAATAGAATTCTATTCGACCTATTATATATGGAGAGTGCTTCTGTGCAGTTAGCACAGTGCGAACAGCACTGTGCTACTCACAGTTTGTACAGTAAAATTGCTTTTGCAAAAGCAGTTTTTAAAAACTGGGTAGTTTTACTATGCTAACTGTGAGTAGCACAGTGCGAATAGCACTGTGCTAACTGCACAGAAGCATTCTCCTATTATATATAAATAAGGATCGGACCAATTGTAAAAAAAAAATAAAAAAATATATTGACAATTGTAAAACATTAGGAATTGGATAAATTAATTAGTGGAAAAACTGTGGTATAGTAGGACTCTCATTGCGGACCAAATAAAAAAAAATTGGCATACTAAATAAAAGTTATTAAAACTCTAAGAAAATTACTTAAATGAAAGTGCACCGATTGATAAAAGTGTAAAACACTTATATCCATTGGTACTTTTATATGTATTAATTAATAATTAATAATTATAGATAGATTTTATATATATATATATATATATACACACGTAACTGCAAATTACCCCTGCCCTTAAGGCTTGACGCAAAAATAGATTTTTTTTTTAGCCTACAGAAAATACATCGGCTTAACAAAATACAAATTTTAGCAGAAAATGAAAATGAGCAAGGAATCATATGACAGCCAACCAATCCAAAGATCATAAATAACCAACATTCAGCGCCACCAAAAACAGGAGTAAATATTGGTTGCAACGGTGTCACCACGTCACCATGCCTACCTGGTCCTACTTGGTGTCACCAACCAATATGTTTCCTAATTTTCCAAGTGGTACCAGGAGAAATTATTCAGTGTATCCTTCGCACCACATCAGTACGCAGATATGATGTGACATTTTAATCTTTACCAATTACCATACTTGAACCCTTATTTTTACGGGATCATTACAATTTGTATACTGATAACAGTAATGATATGTGCACCGAAAATTGCACAGAAATTGTGCACCGAAATGATCATGGCCATTGATTTCAGCGGACTCCACACCTGCGTGGATGGGACCCGCCGAAATCAATGGCCTTGATCATTTCGGTGCACAATTTCTGTACAATTTTCGGTGCACATAGCATTATTGATACTGATAATTACTTGTGATGATCCCCTAGAAATAGGGGGCATGTGTATGATCTAGATTTAAAGATTAGACCATGTTAGCATAGTTATATGGTGTGACTGTTACCCAAAATTATTTCTCCTAACAAAACACAAATTTTAGCAGAAAAGGAAAAATATGAATAACAAATGTTCAGCACCACCAAAAACAGAGGCCAAGACATGGTGATTGTTGCCCAATAGGATGAGAACACCAAGCTGAATAATTTATCTGAGTCTGACAATTGACATAAATTAAAAATGAGAGAAAAGTGAAAATAGTGTGACAGACATAAAGCATACAAATAACAAAGAATAGATATGAGGGTGTGCGTGTGCGTGTGTGTGTCCGAGTGTTTCTATAGGAAAATATGCATATATTTAGCAATACCCCTACCTTCTTTCTTCTTCTTGTCCCCCTTTGTCTTGCCAGTTGCCATGACCATTTTTATGTGTCATTCTCAACTTCTAGTCCTATTGTTCGAAATACTGAAACTTTGAGCTTCTGAAAAAATAGACTCAAACAGTGAACAAGTAATGAGAAAATTAGAAGAAGAATAACTGGAAAAAAAAAACCTCTATCTTAAACTATGGAAAATAATATAAAAGTTTATTTCCAACTGTTCAATTGGAGCATCCAACCCAAAACTAATTGGCAATGGGTGGAGTAGTCCCTTGAACTTATATATTGAGTAGCTCGGTTATAAGTCCCCGATGTGGGACAATCTCAACACGCCCCCGCATGTGTTGCATGAATGAGAGCCAAACACGTGGATTACTGAGAAAATGTGACATGGAGTACACATGGACAAATTGGGCCAAACAACAACCTGCTCTGATATCATGTTAAATTGGAGCATCCAACCCAAAACCAATTGGCAATGGATGAAGTAGCCCCTTGAACTTATATGTTGAATAGCTAGGTTATAATTCCCCGACGTGGGAGAATCTCAACACCAACAGTATGTCAAATCCATGGGAGAGCTAATAGAAGGTAAAAAAATGAACACCCACACCCACAGATGCAGTACATATATATAGAGGGAAGAAAAAAAAATTCCTCCATTTTGAAATATTGTCTGACCATCAAAAACAAAATCAAAATATACAAGAAACCTCAAATCATAAAAGCTTACTGGTATGTATATTCTATACAATTTTATTATTTTACACCCTGCACATGACCACAATATGTGCAAAATGCTCAGTTGACAGGAACATTGTGCTGTGTGGCGTGTGATTGTCAGTACTGGGAGGCCACAACTTGCAGGTCATCAGCCGATGAAGAAAACACTTCATTATCTGTAACAGTCCATACTGTACTGTTCTGGTTTATAGCGTCCTGACTCCTGGCCGCGTTAGGAAGGAGCTGTAGATACTTCTGTAATGGAACAAAAGCAAAACTTGAAATTATTAGGGTCATCGAAATCCAAGAAACACGAGTAAGCAAGATCATGGGCTTTGTAAGGAGGGTCTGAGCTTTCATGTCGACGAAGGAGCTAAGCGGGGGTACAGAAGGACAAATCAAGACTAAAGCTATGTTACTTGGACTCGGTTTTCATGAATCTAAAGATACGGGGACACACCAATAAATCTGTATTATCCTACGTTTCTAAGAGAAAATAAGTGCCTTATCTAATAAGCCTTTATATAGTTAAGACTTATAATATACTCTTACACAAGTAGCTAACATGGTTTTTGGTGCATGTCCAACCAGAGCTGTTGGACATATATAAATCCTATCCTATAACCTTGTCCGAGTGTCGAACTTCCGATGCAAGTACTTCGACTGTATAAGAAAAGTGTATGTAACAATAGATATACACAAAGCATAAGATGTACTACATGCTAGATGTCAACGTCTAATTGCGAAGTGTTACGAAGGAAATGGAGTACTTACCTGCATATTCCCAATGAGTAACGCACACAAAACCAAGCCAACAGTGGAAATGTAGAGGGCAAAGACAATCTCCCACTCGTAAGTGCTTGTTTCAAGGTTTTGTCCGAAAGAACTATTGAAAGAAACAAATCGAAAAGTTGCTTTAGTTTCAACTCTATATTTGCTTTTGTTGGATCGAAACAATCACACGCAAACAATATATGAAAAACAGAAAGATTAAAGAGACACAGAGAATTATCACGTGGTTCGGCAATGTGCCTACGTCCACACCGGAGAGCCTGAAATTTCCACTATCTCAAAACGATTTAGGATTACATCATATATATCTCCTATAGGTACGCTTCGCTCCGCCATGGGCCACAGGGCCCTCCCCTTGACTCTTGGGCCTACTGTAACGGACCCATAATGAGCCATACCCAACAACTTTAAAATGGTTAAGAACTCCATGTAGAGGAACAAATGGACCTATTAAAATTAATTTCAAAAGATCATATCTTCGAAGAAAAACTTTTTTTTTTTTTTGAGATGTAGCCAGCTGCCTGCCATTAAAGTTTGAGCATTTTCAGGAGCCAGTTTAAAAAAAATAACCATAATTCTGAGCCGAGTATCATCAAAAAAGAATTCCAAAAAATGGAGAATTAAATGGAAGTGCACAAACCTTACACTTCGAAGGCCCCACCAAAAGCAGTAAAGAATTTTCTTTGGAACATTTCTTGTTTCCACCACACGAGACCGAAGAGCATTAAGAAATATTCCAAAGTAAAAGTCCGTTGCATTTTTAATTTCATTCGATTCAAGAAGAGGGCAAAAGTGATTTAGAGATACATAGTTTCCTTCATGTTGTTCTCCACAGTATGAAAAGTCATAAGCGCACTTCAGTCTCTCACACGCAGCACGTAAGCAACTACCTTTTCGTCCTATTGCGAAAAAGTACCAGAAGGCTCCAATTCCCTGTTATGTCAAGAGTCATTTTATTGTCAAAGCAATGCAAGTGATACGTACAAAGAAAAGCTTGAACTACTCTGCAAAGAGATAGCAATTAACAACCACAGCATGGCAAAGAACATTATAGATACATCTGAGTGGAGCTGAAGAAATGCATAGAATGAAAAACAAAGAGAAATTGACGGAGAGCGTTGCGAGAGTCCCTCTGTCTTGTGTTAAGAGCAGAGAAGAGAGAATTGTTTGTAGAGAGTTCTGTCCATATAAAAAATTAGTGTTGGCAAGGTGAGAGTTGAGACCTGGTGCTGTACAAACTATTATTTTATATTATTTATATTCTCCCAACACATATATTATCCGATGTGCCCATCACAATCATAATGTAAAGAAAAAACCTTAATTTTCACCTCTGATATGAATCATACAACTTGGTTAATGCAAATGCTGTTTCTTGTTAATTCCACTAACCAAACATGTCAAAAGCCATAAGAAGATTAGGATTCTTGGAGGAATGTTTAAACAAAGGGGTCCATCAAGGAAACAAAACTTACATGGCAGGCTAACAAATAAAGAATGAGATTGAGAGCAGCTCCGGCTGCTCCACCCCATGCTGTTTCATCAACAAATATACCTGAAGTTTTTTGCACTTCTTTATATATCGGATAGGTCCGGAGAAGTCTTGGCCAGAGTTGTAAGCAAAGAACATATGTCAACCAATCCTTGGTGATTGGTGGAATTGGACCTTTTCTAATGGGGAGGATTACTAATGTTGCCACCTGAACAGATAAACACATAATAAGGGATTTTAAACTGAGAGTTTCATTGTGTCTTTTATATTAAACGACGACGACTAAAAAATAGTTGTTTTAACTAGATAATATTTTTTTTTTAAATGTCTTCATTTTATATCATATGAGTCATATGACACATGCATCAAAATTCAGTTTTTTTGGAGCTAATCCTAATTTGGCTAATTATCTTTAATTTCAAAATGTCCTAATTATTTTTACTTTTGGAGCCCCCTTTTGATTTCATATAATGTTATTCTGTGAAATCCGTACACCCTATTTATTCCTATATCCAAATTATGAATTCAAAGAATCCTGATTATCATCATCTTTAGGAGAATTTAACCACATTCAACTTCTACTTAAATTTGACACTTAATTAGATGTATAAGTAACCAAATTTGTCTGTCATGTGTCTTATGTGTTTTTGAAACAAGCAGGACAAAAAATTTGGTGTGTCAGATACGTCATACATGCGGTGTGTGTCCATGTTTCCTAGCCTTCAGTTGTATGTACACTTGTATTTAGGGGTGAAAGCGGTTCGGTTCGGTGTGATTTTTAAGCAAACCGATCGGTTTTGGTTTCGGTTTGGTTTAGTGTATTTTGTCTGTTCGGTTCAGTTCGTTTTTACACTAAGGGAAGATTCTCAAAATCAACCGAACTGATCGGTCCGGTCGATTTGCTTTACACCCCGACTTGTTTTCCTACAAAGAAGCAGCTAGGCCAAGATTGGTGTGGAATATGTAGAAAGACTGTAAGTGACACGTTAAGATTGAATGAGAAAAGGGTGCAAACCTGTGGAATGGGAAGAACTGACAAAACATCAATAATGAAATACGATGATAAGTATCTTTTGGCGATTGCGTAAGAATCTGCTATCAGAACACCCCTTCCATATACACCCCTTCCATTTACAGCAGCAGGAGCAGGAAACCCAGTACGAAATCGAAAGAGAATATGCAGCACGTAGAATGTATCGGTCAATGAGCGAAGAACAAAGGCAACAATTGTCAAACGGTTGTCCAAGCTGAGGCACTCCTTCTTTCCATCAATCACGGGGATGTAAAAGAACAATGTATCGACTAAAATTGCAAACATACAAGAGATGGCCAATATATAATTCCACTTATGAAGAAATGGCCCCTGAGGATCAAGAATTTTCTTTCTCCAACTGAATCCTCTTTCAATACCACCCATTACTGAGCTTATAGTCGGCAGCCATCTTCTTAAACCATGCACAAAACTTTTCCAACAGTCAACCAAACATGTTCAACAAAAATAGCATTAAATCAAAAGATCACCATATATACTAAATGAAAAAGTGATAAGACCCAATGTTATAGACTTCCAAGGCGGCCTTTCACCAGTTTTCCTATCCAAATACCAGCTATAATTCATCACAAGATCACCATATCATAAAGTTCACAAAGAAATCAACAGTGCATTTAATAATGTCTACTCCTAATATATTGTTGAGTGTTACATTTTTTTTCTTGTGTGAGGGTCTTTTTGATAATTTTAGTATTGTTGAGAGATCATAATGTAATTAATCATCATATTAGTCTCATTGTGGTTAATAAAATAAGAGACAGTGGCAATTGTACTCTCTATGCTTTCTGAAAAATATTGTCCAACATGATATCAGAGCCACCCTAGATAGGGTTACCACCACCAGCCACAGCCACTCTAGCCCACCACCACCACCAGCCACAACTCTACCCACCACACACCCTTCGCCGCACTCCCCCCCACCCCACATCCTGCACCGAGCCCCTAGGGCACTCTCAGCCGAACCCTCCTAAGGCCCTCATCTGGCCTAGCCGAACCCTACCAAGACCCCCCTCTGGCCTTGTCGACCCCCTTCCTAGTCTCTACCTTCTAGCTGACAGCCTCTAAGGCACTGCTAGCCCTAACCACAGCCAACCTGGACTGATTTCTCATCTCTTCTCAGCCTTTAGCCTTCAGCCTTCTTCCTTAACTCAGACCCAGGCTCAACCTGGAAGGAATTTCAAGAAATTAAAACATACAGTACTTCTTAGTGGTATGAAAAGTTGACACAAACCTTTTTCTCGTCGCAAAGGCAAGGGTATAATAATACATTTGCACAAATTGTAAATCTAGTTAGGGTTTTGTTGGTGATAAGAGACGTCCGTTAATATTTCAAAATACGAGGGAGGTCCGTGTAATTAGACCACAGTTCAGCGGAGGTTTGTGTAATTTAACGTAGGGACAGTTTACACTTTCATTTATTCCATCATTGACGCTAACCAACCGTTACCGAGAAGTGAGATGCGTGTAATTTCCCAAAATGCGAGAGATGTCCATTGGCAAATCTCAAGGGAGGTCCGTATAATTTACCCAAAAAAAATTATTTTATTCCAAAAAGTGACTACCTTTATAAGCCAAACCAAACGGGCTTTTAAGTACACACAATATTAAGTGTGCATTATCCTTGCACAAGGGACAGTGCTAATTCTCTCTTAAACAAAAGAAATGTGTTGGATATAGTTATTTTTATCCCGGATAATTAGCTTCCGTAGAATGTGGATCACATTGATTTTTCATTATTGTTTAGAATATTTTTATTTCCTTCTTCCTTTATCTTTTCTAGAATCCTCCTTGTAATGTATATATAAACTGTTCTATAGTGAATAAATAATGTGACAATTCATTTTTTTCTATATTCTATTTGGTATCAGAGCCAAAACCTAAACCCTAACCCTAACCCTAACCCTGGCATCAGCCGCAGCCTCCACCACCATCCTGAGCTCAAGCAACAGTATGCTTGTAATAATCGTAATACTGGTCCTCCTCGTACTGCTGCTATTGCTGATACTATGTCTAGCCCAGCCATTCCTGATCTTGGACAGTTGCAGACTCAGATTAGTTTGATTCAGTCTCAGCTTGGCTCTATTCTGCAGTCGCCTTCTCACCAAGGCACGCCCTCCTCTGCTCCCACTGCTACTCTTGCTTCAGGTACTTCTTCTGCCTTTCATGTTCGGTCGGATTCTCCGACTTGGGTTCTGGATTCTGGAGCCGCTGATCATATGATTGGTGAGTTATCATTTTGCTCTTCTCCTATTACACCAATTAATCAAAATGTTTGTATTGCTGATGGATCCACCACTCACGTATCTCGTAAAGGTGATGTGTGCTTATCATCTTCCATTACCCTTAACTCTGTTCTCCATGTTCCTAAATTTGCTTTTAATCTTGTGTCTGTCAGTTATCTCGCCAAACAATATAATTGTGCTGTCATTTTCTTACCTGATCGGTGTGTCTTGCCGGACCTGACTACGAAGAGGATTTTTGGCACGGGGTATGAGCGCGGGGGACTGTATTACTTTGGGGAAGCTCCACCACTTGTCGTAGAGTCATCGAGTCTTCAAGCGTCTATTTTACCGGATTCTGGATCTTATGTTTTTTCTTTACAAACTCTAGAATTGTGGCATGCTCGTTTAGGGCATGTTAATTTTCAACATCTATGTTTGCTATTTCCTTCTTTAATAAAAGCCTGTAAGACAAATAAATTTCGTTGTGTGGTTTGTGAACTCTCTAAACATACTCGTTCTAGTTATGTTCCTCGTATGCATCGTGCTCCTTGTGCCTTTGATGTTATTCATTCTTATATATGGGGTCCTTCCCCGATTACTGCTTTATCTGGTCACCGGTACTATGTAACTTTTATTGATGATTATATACGGTGCACGTGGGTTTATATTCTTAAGAAAAATCAGAGGTATTTACTTTGTTTGTTCAATTCCTACAAATGATTAAAACTCAATTTCACACTGTGGTACGCATTATTAGATCTGATAACGGTCTTGAGTATATCTCTAATGATTTTCGGTCAAAACTTAATAAACAGGGTATCCTCCAGCAACTCACTTGTACTTATACACTGGAACAGAACGGTGTTGCGGTACGAAAGAACCGCCACATTATGTCTGTTGTTCGGTGTCTTTTACGTGGTATGGAGGTCCCTAAATATTTTTGGCATTTAGCAGTACTTACAGCCGTTTATCTTATTAATCGCACACCCAGTCGTGTCTTGGAAGGGAAGGCTCCTCTTCAGGTCTTACAGCCCGATTGTACACTTTTTCCTGTTATTCCTAGAGTTTTTGGTTGCACTTGCTTTGTGCAAAACAGGAGTCCTTTACGTACCAAACTTGATGATAAAGCTATCTGGTGTGTATTTCTTGGTTATTCCCCCATGTCCAAAGGGTATAGGTGTTACGATCCAACCACCCGACGGTTTTATCATTCTATGGATGTTACTTTCTTGGAGGATACTTCTTTTTTTGCAATGCCACCTCAGTCTTTGGAAACACCCACTCCAATCACCACCGTTGAAGCTCTCCCACGTCCTGTTCATATTTTTGAGAGCTCTCCTCCTTCTGATGACTTACTTCCTCCGGTTGTCACGTCATCTCCTGCTCATCACTATTCTTGTCGTCCCCGTGCTCCACCTCAGCTGCCCGAATATTCTCCAGTGTCAGGTAATGCATCTCCTGTTCCTCCTCTTCGACGTTCCATTCGTGTTTCTCGCCCTGTGAATCGATATGGTTTTTCAAGTCCCACTAACCATCCAATTTCCCAGTATCTCTCTTATTCTAATCTTTCAGGTTCCTACCAGGCTTTCCTTAGTCATATTGAATCTGTCACTATTCCTCGGTCAGTGTCAGAAGCTCTCCAGAACCCAAATTGGACCCAGGCCATGAAAGTAGAAATGGATGCCCTTTAGCAGAATAAGACATGGGAACTTGTTTCTCTTCCACCCGGTGAGAAGACGGTTGGCTGCAAGTGGGTTTTTACGGTTAAATATCACGCGGATGGTTCTATTGATAGATATAAGGCTCGCCTTGTTGCAAAAGGCTTTACTCAGATTCCAGGGAAAGATTTCAGCGCTACGTTTACTCCGGTGGCTAAGTTTACTACGGTCCACTTGTTTATTTCCCTCGCTGCTTCTCATTCTTGGCCTCTTCATCAATTGGATGTCAAGAATGCTTTTCTTCATGGTGATCTTGAGGAAACTATTTACATGGATCCTCCACCTGGTTTTCGCGCTGAGGGGGAGTATTCTGGTAAAGTATGTCGACTTCGTAAATCTCTTTATGGGCTGAAACAGTCACCTCGAGCCTGGTTTAGCCGCTTCAGTGATGTGGTAATATCGCTTGGTTTTACTAGATGTCATTCAGATCATACATGCTTTATTCGCCGTTCTATGGATGGTCATTGTATTGTTATTTCTGTTTACGTGGATGACATAATTATTACTGGGGATGATTCTGTGGGAATTACTCAAGTTAAGAAGGATCTCAGTCGTGCATTTGAAGTGAAGGATTTAGGGCCTCTCAAATATTTTCTCGGTATTGAAATTGCCCGGTCTCGTAGTGGAATATTAATGACTCAGAGGAAGTATGTCCTAGACCTTTTAGAAGATACTGGTATGATGGGGTGCCGTCCCGCGTCCACACCTATGGATCCTAATCTGCAGTTAACTGTTGAGTCTGGAGATTTGTTACCTAATCCCTCAGTTTATCAGCGTCTACCTAATCCCTCAGTTTATCAGCGTCTAGTTGGAAGATTAATCTATCTAACCAACACCAGACCAGATATCACTTTTGCAGTGAGTGTCGTGAGCCAATTTATGCACTCTCCTCGTACCACACACTTAGATGTTGTCCACCATATCCTGCGATATCTCAAAACTTGCCCTGGTCTTGGTCTCTTTTATACAACAGGAAAACAGACTGGGGTCTCTTGTTTTACTGATGCAGATTATGCAGGGTCTAAAAATGATAGGCGCTCTACTTCCGGTTTCCGTACATTCTATGGCAGTCACCTTTTATCATGGAAAAGTAAGAAGCAGGCAGTGGTCTCTAGGTCCTCTGCTGAAGCCGAATACCGTGCTATGGCTCAGGGCACTTGTGAATTACTTTGGCTTCGTTCTCTTTTAGCCGAATTAGGTTTTCCCATGAGTGAGCCTTCTACACTCTTCTGTGATAACAAGTCTGCAATTATGCTTGCTTCTGACTCAGTTCTTCATGAACGAACCAAGCATATTGAGGTGGATATTCACTTCATTCGGGAAAAAGTTCGTTCTGGTACTATTGTTCCAAACTTTGTTCCCTCAACTGATCAAGCTGTTGATATGCTTACTAAATCTGTTGAACTGTCCTTATTGAAGTCTTCGTTGAGCAAGCTGGGTATTGTGGATATATTTGCACCAGCTTGAGGGGAAGTGTTGGATATAGTTATTTTTATCCCGGATAATTAGCTTCCGTAGAATGTGGATCACATTGATTTTTCATTATTGTTTAGAATATTTTTATTTCCTTCTTTCTTTATCTTTTCTAGAATCCTCCTTGTAATGTATATATAAACTGTTCTATAGTGAAGAAATAATGTGACAATTCATTTTTTTTATATATTCTATTAAATGTAACAACATGCCAATGTAGGCTCAGACAACTGACCTTACAAATCCACCCTGCGGGGAATTCGTCATTGTGCTCATTACTTGTATATCTATTAGATATATATTCCACACCCTGCAAAACACCAAATTTCAGGTTAGGAAGTTTTGCTTTATATTAGCCAAATGCACAGAATTACGTACATATATAAAACATTAAGCTGGTCATAATCTATATATACACCAACTGCACAGGTTGCAACTTTAATTCAAATCTCAATTTTTAAAAATGAATCATTTAAACAAGTTTGTAATTTTCGATTAGGCTTTGTTTGGTTCATGGATTTCATTTGGGAAAAGAGAGGGAAAGGTTCAGCATATGTACATTAGCAGTTAAATTAATTATACAAAATAGCCGCACTTGAAGCAGAATTAAGAGTAATGCCTAGGTAGTAGTAATCATGTGTGAATTACAGAATTACTATAAATGCATAGCCAGTTAGTTAGTCCCAAATTTAAAATAACAAAATAAATAAATAATAATTGGGTTAATTACACTGACCTGCCCTGAGTTTAGGTCTAATTACACGGACCTCCCATGAATTTAGTATTTAGGTAACAATTTGCCCCCTATGCTACCCTTTGTTAGTAAATCGTTCAATATAATTACACGGACCTCTCTTGAGGTTTTCAAAATTACACGAACCTCCCCTGAGTTTTAGTATTTCGGTAACAATTTGCCCCCTCCGCCAGTAAAAAAACTTTAAAACCCATAACAAGAAATGCTTAGGTCAGCAAATATTTGTGTTAATCTTACCAAACTACCCTTATAAGCTTTCAAAAATACCCGTACTCAGGGGAGAAGAAGAAAGGGTTGCAGATATACGTGTGTATGTGTGTCTGTTGGTTTATTAAAGATGGGAATTCTAAAAAAAGAAGTGGATCTCAAACTTGGGTATACTGTTGTAGTAGCTATCGAAGGGTAATTTCATAGAGAGAGAGAGAGAGGTTTATGTACCACAGCACTATAAATTACAGAATTGTTTTTGCATAAAAGAAGAGTCTCCCACACAATCCAAACAAATATATGTATATATGTAAGTATGTGTGTGTGTGTGTGTGTGTAAATTTACAAAACAAAGGGATCTCGGAAGAAATATGTTTGTTTTTCTAGGCAACCAAACGGAAGTGACGAAAGTGAATAGAAACAATCTTACCCTAACAAGGCAAAATATTGGCTCACTTAGTTCTTCTTCAACCTCGTCGCTGAAGCTGTGATATACTCCACTAGTTTCGCAGTTCGGACACTGTTATATATAAATAAATAAATAAATAAAAAGTATGATGTAGAATCTCATGCACAACATGAATTGATTCTCATTGACTATCAAAATGAATGTGCAGAGAGAGTGATTTATAGAGAGGATAGAGAGATAGAGAGAGAAAGAAGATAGAACTAATCAGAATTAACTAAACAGAATTACTTGCTAACAGAATTTATAACAGACAAATGTATCCACTGGTTGTACTCTAGAGTACAAGGGCCTAATACAGTGTGTGTGTGTGTTTATATATATATATTCAGATGGGTGGTGTATCGGCTTAACATCCCCCGTAAAGCTGATGTCGCGTCCCCAAGTATTGCCGCGTTGCAGTCATGTACGCCTCTTTGTCTTTGTTTTTGTGTAGAAGTAATTTTTTTGGCGCTCAAAGAGTTACTCCGGATTTATCTCTCGAATAATACTAGATTGGAGTCACAAAAGAGTTACAAATAGACGCTCATAAAAGGATGTGGTATCCTATATGGCACCCATATGACATTAGGGCCTATCACACTTAACTCTATCACATGAGTGCCACATAAAATGCCACATCTTTTTGTAAGCATGTCTTACTCTTTTATAACTCTAGCATTGCTCTTTTATCTCTTTCCCAAGGCAAAGACATGAAATGAATTTGTGAACTATCAAAGACCAGCATCGGTTGAGATTCAGTTGAAATTAAAAATAAAAAATAAAAAGGAAGGAACTGGGAAACCACCTCTCTCTCTCTCATCCCCGGCAGTCAGCCAGTCACCACCTAAGCGGACAAGTCAATCATCCAAAATAAAGGTTGGAATATCATTTATAGGGATGTGTCTAAACGAATTACAATTTATAGTCTATTAGGTCCGATTGTGAGCGACAAAGTTAGCCAATCTATACACTTTATAAATCTTCCAAAAAAAAGTTAACAAAAATGTTTTGACATGCTAGCTTAAGCAGTCGGAATTTTATGAACCACCAAATATATCTGTCTTTATCAAGTGTTTTACTGACTGTTAGACTCACACAACATTCCACACAAAATAATCTTGGCCCTTGATTCCAATTGGTTCCATGTGGGGACACATGGGTCCCACACATGACCCACCAAAATCAAGGGATAGGTTTGCTTTGTGTAGAATGTTGTGTGGGTGTAGCATACTCTATTTACATATAGATTAATTTTTGTAAGAAAATTGTGAAGTGTCAAATTTGCCCTTACTCTGAATATTTCAGGTTCAATCAACTTTTGTAATCATTAATACAATTGGCTTTAAAAAAAATCAACAAAAATAACTACTTACATAATATTTACATAAAGGTCAATTTTTATAAAAAAAAATTTTACAAAATGGTCATCTTTTAACACAACCGTGTTGGCTATACTATTGTTGACAGACATACACTCTATACAGACCAGTATGAAAGTATAGCATTATTCAAATATAATATTTATACAATATACCAAAAGTAGCCTATCATTTGAATGTCCAAAAGAACATCCAAATCTGGACCTGGATCAACTTCAAAATCCAAATTTAATATTGTTAATACAAAACTTGTTGCATATGATCAAACGCAACAATTGAATGAATGGATAATTCCATCCATATCATCAAAACAAACTTATAAAAAGGGATATTTCAATTTTATATCCCAAGATCATGTTAAAACAGTAGAACAAGACATTGTTCTAGATAATCATGAACAAACTCTTAGACTCTTAAGTCTTAGAGATATTGAGAAAAGTTTAGATAAATATAAATATATACATCTAGGATGTATACAAGTTGCTTTTAAACCTCTTACTTTAATAGTTTTAAATGCAAGTATTTTAGCCTACCTAAGAGATGCTAGATGTACAAACTTTGTACCATCTCTAATGGGTATTATCCAAACTAGTTTGTGTCATGGTCCGGTTTATTTTGATGTTGATCCTAACCCGGCACTTTCTCTTAATGATAAAAACTTGTTTGAAGCTACTACTTTAAAGATTCAAACACAGGGATATAATTATTTCCTTGGAACTAGTACCATTAACATTACTTATAGGATCTACTATAAAGTAATGAATACTCTTTGTCCTAATGCAGTACTTAGGAGGGAACCAGGGAAAACAATGGTTATTGGCAGCAACTATTTAACCACTAATATTGCTATTCCTAAATTGATCAAGTGAGATGAAATAAATTTCCCCATAGACTGGACTCTTCCCAATGTAGTACCACCTGCTCCGGTTCTTCCAACTATTGTTGATCAAATCACCCAATCTAAGGACGGTGATATAGAAGTTTCTTTTACTCCTACCCGGACTAGTAAACTAACTCTGGGAATAAGTAGTTCTTTAAGGAATTTTTCACAAAAAAGACCTTATACTGTGTCCTATCCCCCTTCTTCTAGACATTCTATGTCAGATCATCCAAGGCCTAATATAGACTTGAAACATCTCCAGACTTTGGAGAAAGAAAATACTTTACAAGGATTTAAACTTTCTGAACAACAAATTCCACATGGTGTTTATGGCCCAGAAATAGAGGATGAAGAAAAAAGGGATCCTTTTAGTCCCTCTTATCCTCAATTTGAAAACAAATCTTTTTTATGCTTAATGGATTTAAGTCCTAAATCTTATTTAATGCATATGATTAATCTTGAATTTTTGTCTGAAAAACATAAAGATTTCAGACAAGAATATTTTAAAATTTTCAATTCTTATGAAAAAGATCTTGTAAAAGAATTTTACTACCAAGATCTATCTTCAAGACAAATTATTTTATGGTTTGTTGATTGGTTTGAAGGGTGGTGTCCTACTCAAAAGTGCCTTAGAGTACTTGAGTCACCCAAATAGAGAATACATAGGGATAAGAAAATTGTCAACAGTCTTCATCCTCCTCCTATGCATATTAATTTTGATTCCAATAATAACACATTGGAAGTTGTTGCTTATATGGGAGTTTCCTCAAAAGATAATGTGGAACTCAAACATATAACCCACCAAAATAATTGGACAAATGTCTCAATTCATTCTATGGGAAAACAGTTAAATCGTATAGAAGATAAGTTGACTTCTATAAGTTCTACATAAAAGGATGAGAAAGATAAAAGATCTACTTCATCTATAGAACCTGCTAGTATACAGCCTCCTTTTACAGTTACCAAGTTTAAAACCCAGGGAAAAAAATGAGGAAGACGAATTTGTGGATCTTTTAGTTAAAAAAAACTAAAAGACATTTCTTTAAATGTTCTTTCAAAAGATTCTCCTAATGAATCTGAAGAAGATAAAAGCGAAGAAGATTTCCAACTATTAGTATCTTCTGTTCAAAACAATTTTAATAATTTAGCTCAAATTGCAAATTAGAATATGAGTCTATGATACGGACCACGCCATGTTCTCATCAGTCTACTGGTCTTAAAACATATTATCAAAGACCTACACCACAAGATCTACTTTTTGAAGAAAACTTCTTTCAAAATCAAAATTCCTATAATGGTAGGTCTATTTATGAATGGAATATTGACAGTCTTACTAAATACCAAATTTTTGAGATAGCTCACAAAATGCTTATGTATTCACCCGTCAATGAAAACTCTAGAAATTCAGATCCAGATGTTGCTATTCTTCTTACAAATGGTTTTATAGGATGTCTTAAAGGATGTTGGGACAATGTCCTAACCACCACGCAAAAGACAAAAATCCTTGCATCAGTTAAAATGGAACAGATTACTAATCTTCTGGTTCTAGATGCAGTTATTACATTGGTGCATATTATAATCCAACATTTTATTGGATCAGCATCACAAAGAGTTGAAAGAAATAGGGAACTTTTACAAAATTTATGGTGTCCCTCCTTAACCCATTTTAGATGGTATAAGGATGTTTATTTGTGTAAAGTCATGCAAAGGACTGATGCAAATGTTGAACATTGGAAAGCCCGTTTCATTGATGGACTTCTACATACATTTGCAGAAAAAGTTAGACAAAAACTTAGAGATCGGCATGATGGGAATAATATTCCTTACAATAATTTAACTTACGGGCAAATCATAAGTGTTTGTGCCCAGGTTGGATTAAGTATATGCAATGACATGAAATTGCAATACCAAAAAAAAAAAACAAAATCTCACCCAAAAACAAGAATTGGGAGAATTTTGTAAATAATTTGGCTACGACATGCCAATTAATTTCCCTTCTTCAAAAAGGAAAAATACAAAGAAAGGGATGAAAAATTATCCAACCAAGGATAAGAAAATCAATTATTCTAAACCCAAACCACCTCCAAAAAGAAGGTTTACGAAGAAAAAAATCTGAAAAACCGTCTATAACACGAGAAACTCGTGTTTGTTGGAAGTGTGGAAGAGTAGGTCATTTGGCAAGCAAATGTACTACAAAGGAAAAATTAGGAGAATTAAACATAGATGAAGGCGTTAAAGCCCAACTATGTAAAATAATGCTAAATACATCTCCTGAAAATTCTGATGAAGAACTTCAAGAAGAAGAAAGTGATGACAATGGTCATGATAATTGTAGGAAATCATACACACAAGCATGGAGTCGGGTTAAGGTTACTTACCTAGCAGAATATAGCCTGACGGGATCGATGAGTCCGTGTTGTTACGAGCCCCCAACAAGAACCACGAACATGCTGCCTCCGTGTGCTTTCTCGTGCTTCACATAGGTCGTAGAAGACGCTACTGGAGCAATTCCCATGACAGCCACGCGCTAAATCCCATGGCGCGATGGTGATGGCTAAGAGAGAAAAAACCGTAGAAGGAGAAAGAGAGAGAGAGAGAGAGAGAGAGAGAGAGAGGCTGCCAAAGTATTAGGAATGTGTACATATGTGTGTTTATATCATATATATATATACACATACACATATCCACCAAACCCAAGGGCTCCAAGAGCCAAGGCCCATTGGACCCAGTCCAATGTATGTGGGTGCTCGTATGGTCCACAATATTTCTTACATCTCCCATTCACCCACATAGGGCTAGTACTAAACCAATCTCTCGAAACTGAACTTCTCATCTATTCATACAAGGAAATAGAACGTGCGACCTTACAAAAAGAAAGTACAGCGACAGGAGTGTAATGCCAAATCATCACCATAACCAGCAAGACACATCACTCAGAAGCTTCTCATGTATGCCTTAGACGGTTCAACCACACCGGACACAGCATTCTCAATCCCTCGGTGAAAAGAAGTGTTGCACTACCTCAATGTAATGTACTCATGACATATCAGTAACAAAATACGATTGTTGCAAGCTTGCTAATAAGTCACAAAAACATGGTGTGTTATTGAATGATCTTCCCTGAGCCCACATGTCAATCCGACTAACTTGACCGCTTGCCCAGACACACCCCATAGAACATAATTATCTCTTCGTCCTAGGATAGCATGCTAAAGTAGATGTCATCAAGCGTCCTCTTCATGACATAGTCTCAGGTAGTGAAGGCAACCAGTTTGTAGGATAACCAATGTCTTGGATATGCTACGTGGCTCATACAACAATGAAGAGGAATCCATTCACTACTCCACATTCGATCGCAAAAGCACATACAGTATGATATGTATGGTATAGTGTTCTTCCATAAAAATGGGCATGTTACTCTGTGTTTGAAAAAACAAGTAACGCCATATGAATCTTAGTCTAGACGATACACAAAACGTCTAACCTAAGTTTCTCAGCACAGTCGTTCCTCCTGGCGCCCGTCTGAAAACTCACATTCGGTTATAAACATACTACATAGAGTCGTGGGATCTCTCTATGTTTGACCAAATATAAAGGTCTCATCTTAGCTCCATCTAAGGTGAATATAGAAATAATAAGGGTTTATATCTAGCTCATTGTTCTTACACTGTGTAGATATAAGTGTTCAAGCTCGCTTTCTAAGCGCTATGGACACACATGTCCTAGCTAGCAATCTAAGCGCCATAAACACAAATGTCTCATCTTCCTCGCCATCTAAGGGCCATGGGCATACATGTCCTAGTTTGCTATCTCGGCGCCAAGGTGAATCACTCGTGTGACCAGGTCAATTTAAGCCCGGTGACATGTTAGAAATGTACATTCATTTCATTCATATAACAAATATATATATATATGTATGAAAACCAACTAGTTTATTATTAACTGATAATAAAAAAAAAAACTTGAATAACAATGTGAATAACACAATAAAATGTCCAAGCACATCAAATCCCCAGGTGGAGACGTGCCTCAAGACAACTTCCCTTTGCGCAAACCATATCTCAAATGTGACAAAAATGAATGTCCACATGCTAGAATGGTTTTTAACATCTTTTGCATATGCGCAGGCTTATGTGCTATCACTGTAGATGAGCACAACCTCATCACTATGAGGTGAAGAGCCTAGCCACTGCAAAAACTCTTCAACCAAAATAGCTTCTCGAATAGCTGGTAAGCACACCACAAATTATGCTTCTATTGCGGACAGCATAAGGCAAGGTCCACAGTCCTGCCAACATATCGCAAGATACTCTTACTACTCTCTAGTGACAGGACCATGGTTGCTATGGCAACGACTAATTAAACCAACCGCATAGCAGACATCTGACCGAGTACACACATTAGCATACTTTAGATTCCCTATTGCGGACGCATATGGCAAACTAGACATGTGTTTCCTCTTCTCATTATTTTTAAAACATTGATCTAAGGTCAAGGTGAGTCCCTTAAAATTGGGATGTCAATGGGTTTTTACGCTTTTCGTGTGAGAACGTTCAAAAACCTTCATCTTATAAGTCCGTCGAGACAAACAGAGGAGCTTTTAGAACAATGTCTCACAATCTAAACTCCTAACACATAGTTGGCATGTCCCATGTCCTCAATCTCAAACTGAGAGGATAACCACTCTCAAGTGCCAACAATGGAACTCATCTCATTCCCAGCTTTCAGGATGTCATCAACATACAAAGAATTAGAACACTTTTCTTGGACCGTTTAATGTACATACATTGTACCACTGCCTAGACGATTGTTAGCTTGAGATAATAAACAAATCGTTTGAGACGGCATACTTTTGCGCTCATTCCCTTTGGTCACAACACCAATGGGTTGACCCATATTTATCTCATCGTCTTGTTCTCTATTGAGAAAAGAACAGTTTAAACATCCAACTAAAAAAGTTCCAAGACCAAATATGCGACAATTGATAGGATAAGACGAATGGAGTCAACTCTCACCCTTTGGGAGAACATGTTTCCATGGTCTATACCCTCTCTGGGTACAAACTATCGCCACAAGGTGCTCCTAATACGTGTCAATTGAACTATATGCCTTGCATTAGATTTTGAAAACACACTTGTCTCATATAGTCTTACGCACAGGCGGAATGTCAACTACTCCCAATCCTTATTCACGTCCATAGAGCTCATCTCATCTGGCATAGCAACTATCCACTCAGCTTTAGCAGATGACGAAAACTGCTTCAACAAAAGAAGCAGGCTCATCCTTATCCACTTGTTCACATATTTGCACACATATGAAAATGTCTTCCTCAATTTCAAAATAGCGATAGGGAACTTTTTCCTCATCACCATACAGCGTACTACCTGATAATCTTGAGTGCCTAGTGGTGTACTCCCACTATCTGGTACACTCCCACTACCGTCTAGCGGTGTACTCCCATTCAGCTAGAGACTAGTACCATTTTACAGCGATTACTGGATGTGGATTCTCAATCTCCCCACCCTCGCTTCAAATCGGTATATTGTCTTCAACATCCTCTAACTCGTAGAGGTCAAGATATCTCTTAGTATTACCAATCTGGGGAAGTCATTTTCAATATCATGTAATACCATTTCTATCATTCCTATACTCGATTGTTCATCATACGTAACATAGCCTGTCGAGATATTAGAATACCTTATAAAGGTGTGCTTTCTAGCACTCGAGCTTAGTTTCTCACACTTATGCGAGGTATAGTGAACATAACTTCTTGAGCTCCACGGGCACAAATGCTTTAAAATAAGCCTTTTGTCTTTCCATAGCTTATAACGGGGTAGAAAAAACTGACTGTGAGAAATTACTTTAGTATGTAGGCTGCAATCAAGAGTACATCCCCCAAAAACAATATTGGGAGGTTGATTTGATCCATCATAGTCCTAGCCATATCTAGGAATGTCTTATTCCTTCTTTCTACAAAATCATATTGTTGCGGAGTTTCCGAAATAGGAAGTTGTACGTGTTTTCCCTTTTTTCTCACACAGTTCCCTGAACTGATTGATAAGTACTCGCGATCCTCATATCGCGCAAAATCATCTATAAAAGTGAGAAAATAAGAGGCGCCATGACGTGCCTTTACAACCATAGGTCCACAGATATCTGAGTAAACTAGCTCTAATGCTTGAGTAGCTCTAATAGCCTCTCTAAAAGGCTTTCGGCATGCTTTGCCAACTAAGCAAGACTTACACATGTTAGGGATGTATACTAAAATCCGTGCTTTATGTAGTTGATGTTGAAGTGACCAAGATAGCATTAGCAAATAACCTAGCAGATCCTTTCACCAAGAGCTTATCGGCTAAGACTTTTGACAGTCATGTAGAAGGGATAGGAGTGAGGTGTGTCGCATCATGGCTTTGAGTCTAAGTGGGAGATTGTTAGGGATATATACTAAAAGTCATGCTTTATGTAGTTGATTTATTATTCATTTAATAAAATCAGTTAATCCATTTTTTATGAGAATCTGTGTGGGCAATGTTTGTATTATATTATTTATTTAATATTATGCATGTGTGTCTCTCATTCTATATAGTAGGTGGTTTGGTGTGTAGAGTTCAGCTTACACACGGAAGATCAGGCCATCAGATATTATAGAATGTAAGATTTTGGTTTACAATCTTAGATGGGATTGGACACACCATCGGTAGGACTGTAGCATGGTGTTGTAGTAGGTTTGTCTTGACTACGGAAAACGGTATAGTTTCAACTCACTATGCTGGTACACTTTGTGTATTAAACGGGACTGACTTGAGGTAATTATCTTTATACTGACTTATAAGATAATTAATACCTCATGGCTATTATGAGTGCTTATGCTCTAAATCCTAAGTTAATTTGTAGACACGTACATTTGACATTTACACTTTGATCCCTAAAAGGGTGAGATCCTTAAATTGGTCAATATCTCATTGGATTGGGTGGCAATATTAATTGTGTGGTGGATATTAATTAATGATGGAATCCATGTCTCAATTTTGGGATTGATGATATCCCCTTGAGAAAGCTTATAAGTTTTGATTATGTCAAACCCTGCAGGTGGATTTTGTATCCGACATATCAGATAAGTTAAGCAGAGGATCTCAAGGAATTAATTAAATATGATTGTCAGTAATTATATTTAATTAATGGATATCTGTAATCTTAACATGGGGAGATAATAAGCATTTAATAACATGGAGCTCGAAATATATCTTTGAGATAAGGGTAGGAGTGCTTATAATTCTTTAGTGGTATGAATTATAATTTATGGAAATAGGAATCTGATTCAATTCGAATTAGGGCTTTCTAATTCCATAAGAAAGCCTATTCCTTATTGACTTCTTATGGTCCCTATCGTAGCCTATATATATGCTGCTTTGGCTCTCTACTCAGTTTGCATTTTTCTATATAGAGAATTATAACTCGGAATAGAAAAGAGAGCGTAAAAGAGGGAGAGCAGAAAACAGAAAGGATTTCGAAAGAGCCCACACTCAGTTCGATATTCTGGCGGCAAAGGAATACGGTAGAAGATCGTGAGCTGTCATCGAGCCCGTGTTCTCGATTCGTCTACTACAGCAATCCGTTTTAGCAGTTTAAGGTAACCCTAGTTCCGCCCTTGTAGGGTTATTGTAGTTTTCACGTAATTTTTTTTGCAGTACCAACTTATACTCACTGTCAACGAATTCTGGGAACGCAGTTTCCTAACAGTGGTATCAGAGCAACGTTGATTCTGCGTATAGGTTGGAAGCAACCATGTTGTCCAATAAAACAGATCTTATGCGTGCATTGATGGATGGATAGAACGTAGATCTGTGCTAACCCTTGTTTTGCAGTGTTCTTATTCCACTATTATGGTCGCTGATTTTGTGTGATTGGATCCCACGATGGGTTTATTCGTGGTTAATATTGTTGTTTTGATATAGCATGTGAACTCCTTTATGGAGGCATAGGATTTGTATGTATTGGATCACACGCTTGATTGATGCGTGGTTAATTTACTGCAAATATATAGCATGTGAACTCCTTCACGGAGGCATAGGGTTTATGTAATACATCTCAAGTAAATCCGTGAAGATGGTTCGTGAGAGCAGTTTTACAAGCAGTTTTCGAAAGCGATCTAGAAGCAGTTTCAGAAGGTAATTTCAGAAGACTGTTTCAGAAAATAGTTCTGGAAGGCAGTTGCTGATGGTAGATCAGATTTAGCTGACCGGGCACCTCGACCCCCGTTGCGTAGTGGCGACATAGAGCTAATCAGGTTCAATGAAGATTTCTTCACAAGAGTTGCAGCTTGACCATAATAGTGGGATTCCTATTTTATTGTGGTTTCCTTATTTATGTGTGATTGAATGATTATTATTGTTTCATGTTTAATGAATAGGACAACATGGATAATTATTCCTAGACCTATTTCAGATGTCTAGCTGCATGTTTAATTTATATTAATTTAAAATGATGGACAACTACATGTGTATTTAGAAATAAAACTAATTCCATAATTTGAAAACATAAGTACTTATTTTCTAAAATCATGAGAATAGAATAATTTTATTATCTACACATGTGGGTTTCACTAGTAAGGATGAATTAATCCTTGTCAAGTATTCCATTATTTTTTATTAATTAAATTAAAAGTTTTTTTCTAAAAAAATTATAACCCTCAAATTTTTTTAAAATTCTAAGTGGGAAAGGGAATTTATCAAGTATAACTCCCATGGTCTCCATCAATGGTTTGTAGATGATATGATTAATTTTGTGTGATGGCTCTAGTGTCATCCTCCCTATCGGATGTAGTTGATCATGGAATCATCTGTACAAACTTCTTTAAAAGAATATTTTGGGTGATTGTTGGTGTGGGTCACCTCTCCATCAGAGGTGTTCCTCATGGAACTCTTGACCTAGAATTAAGTGATGGTATACACTTAGCTATAAATAATAATATCCTCTCCATCTGAGTCACTGTTATTATTTATAGGACCAAAGCAAGTCAGCAGTTTAATTTTATTAGGCAAAGTACATTGCCTGGATAGTAAAATTAAAAGGCAATTGTCTATCTGAACAAATGATGGATAGTATATGGCTTCCCATCGAGTCATACTATTCGCTGTGTATCAGGTTGCTGGCGGATTCCTTTCAAATATAGTAGAGGGAACCAATATTTTTAAGGGAAAATTGGCTAAAAGGTCATTAAAAAGGGCTTTATTGGGATCAAGGACAACTTAAAATACACATTGGGTATGAGTCCTCCCAATGTCCATAGACAAAAATACCCTCACCTTCAACCTCTAACCCTAAACAAATCCTAGCCACCATTACCACTACTCCACACCACCTCCGACCACCACCCCTGCCACCTCCGGCCACCACCCTCGCCATCTCCGGCGACACCACCCGCATCTCCGGCGACCACCACATGGCCATCTCCGGCGACCACCTCCATTGCACTTTTTGACCACCACAACGCCACTCCTAACCACTAGTGACCACTCCCTACCACTCGATTGACCTCCAGCCACCACCCTCACCATCTCCGGAGACCACCACCCTCTCAATCTCCGACGAGCACTCAGTAAGTCAAATTTGACTTAGGATATATCCTAAGTGAAATTTGTCTTACAAATTTCTCTATTCAAATGGGATGGTGGTGATGGTGGTGGTGGTGGTGGTGGAGGTGGAGACTGGTGGTGGTGGTGGATTAGGGACGGTGGCGGTAGAGACTGGTAGTGGTGGTGGTGGAGGTGGAAGTGTCGGTGGTGGAGGTGGACTGAGATCAGTCATCGTAAAAGAAATTTCTCTTAGGATGACTTAGATCAATTTGGCCATGATTTTTGTGTGGCCGGCGGTGGTGGTGGCCGGAAGTGGAGGTGGCAATAGAGGGGGAAGACAGAGAGATGGTGGTAGTGGTGGCTATGGAAGGGGAGGAGAGAGAAAGTTAGAGAGAGAAGAGAGTTGGGGTAGTGGTGATGGCTCCGGCGACGACGAGGACTGCTCCGGTAGTGGCTCTGGTGGTGGTGGTTGTGTTGGTGGTGGCTATGGAGGGAGGAGGAGAGAAAGTTACAGAGAGAAGAGAGATGGTGGTGGTGGTGGCTATGGAGGGTGAGGAGAGAGAAAGTTAGAGAGAGAAGAGAGTTGGTGGTAGTGGCGACGGCGACAGCTTCACTGGTGGTAGTTGTGATGGTGGTGGCTATGGAGGGAGGAGGAGAGAAGGTGGTGGTGGTGGCTATGGTGGGGGAGGAGAGAGAAGATGGTGGAGGGAGGAGGAGAGAAGATGGTGGCTATGGTGGTGGTGGTTGTGATGGTGGTGGCTATGGAGAGGGAGGAGATAGAGATGTTGGTGGTGGTGGCTATGGAGGAGAGAGAAAGTTAGAGAGAGAAGAGAGATGGTGGTGGTGGTCTCTTAGGATTCCATGGGCAATTTTGCCATTTAGAATGAAATTTAAAATTTTATAGGACTAAGAGGGATAGTTTAAATTTTAGAAGACTTTAGGAGGAAAATTTTTTTTAGAGTGTGTCCTTGTATGGGTGTCTGATTTTGACTTGTCCTTTAGTCCAACTTAGCCCAACCTTAGGGGCCTTACACCAAGTCTCCCTATTTTCAACTCGAATCCATAGTAATTTTTGCCCAAACGTAATTACTTATGTTATGTGATTCTCAGGCTTTTAAATGGGTATTTTCAATCCACTTGCTGTTATACTTAAATAAAACAAACTTACTGGACCAAACTATATAGACTGGAAAAGGAATTTGGATATTGTGTTAACTGCTGAAGAGTACAAGTTTGTGCTTACTCAAGAATGTCCTGAGCAACCTAGTGAGAGGGCAACCGCTGAGGAGACCCAGGCTCACAAGAAATGGGTCAAGGCCGATGAGATGGCGCAGTGTTACATTTTGGCATCCATGTCAAATGTGCTGCAACATCAGCATCAGTCAATGGCCAGCGCCTATGACATGATGGAGAGCCTCCGAGAGATGTTCGGGGATCAAAGTCGTGCTGCTAGACAGGTTGCTATGAAAGACTTGATGAACACAACCATGGCTGAGGGGACGCCTGTAAGGGATCATGTTCTTAAGATGATATCTCTTCTTAATGAACTAGAGATCCTTGGAGCTACAATCGACGGGGAAACCCAGGTAGATATCGTACTCCAGTCACTGCCAGAGTCTTTTAAGCAATTCTGCCTCAATTACAACATGAATAAATTTAAATATACTTTGGCGGAGCTGCTTAAAGAACTCCAAGCAGCTGAGGGTCTCAACAGAAAGTCAGGGAGTGCTCTTGTATTTGAGAAAGGTTCTGCTTCAAAGCCGAAAGGCAAGAAGAAAATGAAAAAGGCTCAAAAGAAGGCCGCGGGTCCTCCGCCAATTCAAAGGCCACGAGGAAAACCGGGAAAGCCTAAAGGCAAATGTTTTGTTTGCAAGCAGCCAGGACACTGGAAGAAGCAATGTCCAATTTATCTCGCCAGACAGAACAATCAAGGTAAATCTCATTTTACTAGTTGTTGAATCGTGTTTAGCGGTCCGATCTACCGGTACCTGGTGTGTAGATACGGGAGCCACTGATAATGTATGCAATTCTTTACAGGGGTTCCAGGGAACCAGGCACCTCAGTGATGGAGAGATTTATCTATATATGGGAACTGCTACGAGAGTAGCAGCAGTTGCAGTAGGAGATCTACATCTTAGTTTTGGTAGAGATAGGATTTTAATATTAAGAAATTGCTTTTATGTACCTTCTATTAGAAGGAATTTAGTTTCAGTTTTTAGTTTAGTAAAGAATGGATATTCAGTTCATTTTAATAAAGTAGTAGTTATTAAAGAAAATAAACGTTTTATTTGTTCTGGTCAATTGGTGGATGATCTTTATATTATAAATCCTATCTCTCCTATACTGCAACTTAATGAATTGAATAACACAAATAGTTTGCCATTTAAGAGAAAAGAACCTTCGAGGATGAACCAAACGCATCTTTGGCACTTACGCCTTGGTCATATTAATTTGAAAAGGATTCAAAGATTGGTTCAAAATGGGCCATTAGGCTCATTGGAAGTGGTGGCACTTCCAGTTTGTGAATCCTGCTTGGAAGGTAAAATGACCAAGTGACCATTCTCGGCCAAGGGCTATAGAGCAAAAGAGCACTTGGAACTGGTTCACTCTGATTTGTGTGGTCCCATGACTGTCCAAGCAAGAGGGGGATTTGAGTACTTTGTCACTTTCATCGATGATTACTCAAGGTATGGGTACATTTATTTGATGCGACGTAAGTCTGAATGCTTTGAGAAATTCAAAGACTTCAAGGCTGAAACGGAGAAGCGTCTAGGTAAATGTATCAAGACACTACGATCTGATCGTGGTGGAGAGTACCTCTTGGGAGAGTTTAGGGAATACTTATTGGAGCAAGGGATTACATCCCAATTGTCTGCACCCCGTATGCCTCAGCAGAATGGTGTAGCAGAAAGAAGGAACAGGACTCTCATGGACATGGTAAGATCTATGATGAGTTACTAGGATTTACCAATTTCTTTTTGGGGACACGCATTAGAGACAGCTGCATACATTCTAAACTTGGTACCATCTAAGTCAGTACCTACTACTCCCACGAAATTGTGGACTGGGCGAAAGCTTAGTCTGCGGCATGTTCGGATCTGGGGTAGTCCAGCACATATGCTGAAAGGGAACGCAAAAAAGTTGGAATCAAGAACAGAAGTATGTTTCTTTGTTGGGTATCCAAGAGGAACTAAAGTTGGTCTGTTTTATAGTCCTAAGGATCAGAAGGTTATTGTTAGCACCAATGCCACATTCTTAGAAGAGGACTATATTATGGACCACAAGCCCAAAAGTCGTATTGTTCAAGAGGAAATGAGAGGAGAGACACCGAGACATACTTCTTCGATACCAACGGTACGAGAAGAAACACCACAAGAAAGAGTTATCGATATTCCATTACCACGTCGTAGTGGGAGGATTATCGAAACTCGTGTAGATCCTGAACCAACCATTAACACGCAGGTTCTGAAACCAGTACAATGTGTAGATAATGGTGTATTAAGTTCAGAATCTTCACAACGAAATATCAGTGATACACAGACACGGGTTGTGCCTCGTCGTAGTGGGAGGGTTATTATTCAACCTGACCGGTATATGTTCTTGGGAGAGTCTTATGACCGGGTCACTGATGAACAAGGTACCGACCCCTGTAACTACAATGAAGCACTCCAAGATAAAAATGCAGATCTTTGGCAAAAGGCTATGAAATCTGAAATGGAGTCTATGTACTCCAATCAAGTCTGGGATCTTGTAGAACCACCCAATGAAATAATACCCACTGGATGTAAGTGGATCTATAAGAAGAAGAGAGGAGCAGACGGTAAGGTGGAAACCTTTAAAGCAAGGCTTGTTGTGAAAGGGTTCACTCAAAAAGAGGGAATCGATTATGAGGAAACCTTTTCGCTGGTGGCCATGCTAAAGTCTATCCAGATTCTCTTATCCATTGCTACACATTTCGATTATGAAATTTGGCAAATAGATGTCAAGACAGCATTTCTAAATGGGAATCTTGACGAGTGCATCTATATGATGCAACCAGACGAGTTCATTGCGAAAGGGCCAAGAACACATGTTGTGCAAGCTTAAGAAGTCCATTTATGGACTTAAGGAGGCATCTAGGTCTTGGAATATCCGCTTTGATCAAGCAATCAAGTCTTTTGGTTTTGATCAATGTGCGGATGAATCTAGTGTGTACAAGAAACATGATGGAAGAGTGGTGGTGTTCTTAGTACTGTATGTGGATGATATCTTGCTAATCGGAAACGATGTGGGGGTATTATCTTCTGTAAGGGTATGGTTATCCAGTCAATTCGATATGAAGGACTTGGGAGAAGCCGGTCACATCCTAGGGATCAAGCTTATGCGAGATCGCAAGAATAGGATGTTGGGCTTGTCACAAGGCACTTATATTGACAATATTTTTATAAGGTTTAGCATGCAAGATTCCAAGAAGGGATTCCTTCCCTTCAGACACGGAATTACTCTATCTAAGGATCAGTGTCCTAAGACACCTGATGAGATAAAGAAGATGAAGGCAGTTCCTTATGCCTCGGCAGTAGGAAGCCTAATGTATGCTATGCTATGTACTAGACCTGACATCTGCTTTGCTGTTGGCATGGTTAGTAGATATCAGTCTAATCCAGGGCAAGAACATTGGACTGCGGTGAAAAATATTCTTAAGTATCTGAAAAGGACTCGAGACTATATGTTAGTTTACCAAGCAGACAGTCTTGTACCCATTGGGTACACAGATTCAGATTTTATGTCAGATAGGGATTCCAGAAAGTCTACCTCAGGATATGTGTTTACCCTAGGAGGTGGAGCCATTAGTTGGAGGAGTATCAAGCAGTCATGTATTGCTGATTCTACCATGGAAGCCGAATATGTGGCTGCTTCGGAAGCCGCTAAGGAGGCCGTTTGGCTCAGAAACTTCCTTATGGATCTAAGAGTAGTACCTGCAGTACAATCGGCTATTACTCTTATTGCGATAATAGCGGAGCGGTTGCTAACTCAAAGGAACCAAGGGCCCATAAGAAGGGAAAACACATTGAGCGTAAGTATCACCTAATACGAGAGATCGTGCAAAGAGGTGATGTTGAAGTGACCAAGATAGCATTAGCAAATAACCTAGCAGATCCTTTCACCAAGAGCTTATCGGCTAAGACTTTTGACAGTCATGTAGAAGGGATAGGAGTGAGGTGTGTCGCATCATGGCTTTGAGTCTAAGTGGGAGATTGTTAGGGATATATACTAAAAGTCATGCTTTATGTAGTTGATTTATTATTCATTTAATAAAATCAGTTAATCCATTTTTTATGAGAATCTGTGTGGGCAATGTTTGTATTATATTATTTATTTAATATTATGCATGTGTGTCTCTCATTCTATATAGTAGGTGGTTTGGTGTGTAGAGTTCAGCTTACACACGGAAGATCAGGCCATCAGATATTATAGAATGTAAGATTTTGGTTTACAATCTTAGATGGGATTGGACACACCATCGGTAGGACTGTAGCATGGTGTTGTAGTAGGTTTGTCTTGACTACGGAAAACGGTATAGTTTCAACTCACTATGCTGGTACACTTTGTGTATTAAACGGGACTGACTTGAGGTAATTATCTTTATACTGACTTATAAGATAATTAATACCTCATGGCTATTATGAGTGCTTATGCTCTAAATCCTAAGTTAATTTGTAGACACGTACATTTGACATTTACACTTTGATCCCTAAAAGGGTGAGATCCTTAAATTGGTCAATATCTCATTGGATTGGGTGGCAATATTAATTGTGTGGTGGATATTAATTAATGATGGAATCCATGTCTCAATTTTGGGATTGATGATATCCCCTTGAGAAAGCTTATAAGTTTTGATTATGTCAAACCCTGCAGGTGGATTTTGTATCCGACATATCAGATAAGTTAAGCAGAGGATCTCAAGGAATTAATTAAATATGATTGTCAGTAATTATATTTAATTAATGGATATCTGTAATCTTAACATGGGGAGATAATAAGCATTTAATAACATGGAGCTCGAAATATATTTTTGAGATAAGGGTAGGAGTGCAATTATAATTCTTTAGTGGTATGAATTATAATTTATGGAAATAGGAATCTGATTCAGTTCGAATTAGGGTTTCCTAATTCCATAAGGAAGCCTATTCCTTATTGACTTCTTATGGTCCCTATCGTAGCCTATATATATGTTGCTTTGGCTCTCTTCTCAGTTTGCGTTTTTCTATATAGAGAAATATAACTCGGAATAGAAAAGAGAGCGTAAAAGAGGGAGAGCAGTAAACAGAAAAGATTTTGAAAGAGCCCACACTCAGTTCGATATTCTGGCAGCAAAGGAATACGGTAGAAGATCGTGAGCTGTCATCGAGCCCGTGTTCTCGATTCGTCTACTACAGCAATCCGTTTTAGCAGTTTAAGGTAATCCTAGTTCCGCCCTTGTAGGGTTATTGTAGTTTTCACGTAATTTTTTTTGCAGTACCAACTTATACGCACTGTCAACGAATTCTGGGAACGCGGCTTCCTAACAACACATAGGTAGGTCAACCTTAGCGAGTGGGCCCAAAAGGGTTTCTCGAGCTAATCAAGTCATCTTGTCACATCCTATGCGTTCAAGTCCAACATGCCATGTCTTAGAATAAATGAATAACAGAGGAAATTAGAATTTATTAAAACAATTCTTAAGCAGTTATCCCTAGATAACCATGTCTTAGTAACACTACCACCCAAAAACATCCATCCTATTACCACCGAATTGGAAAAACGCCTTCAAATACGTTCTCCCACCTTGTTAGCCTTGGACGCAAACTTGCTAGCTCCACCCTGCCTCTTGGCAGGTTTCCCGTACCATTGCATTTAGGCCCGCTAGCCTTGCGCTCACTTCCACTTATGAAAGTTGTGGTAAAGAATGTAAAAATACAGTTTGCCTTACCTTTTGGCGCTTCATATTTAGCTCAACATGTCGGAAAATGTCAAAACAAAAATTTAACATTTCCGTTGTGGATCATGATTTGTTTCCGGTGGTCCCGCGAATCAGGCAATGAACTACTCATAGCCCGAAACTGCAGTTCAGAAGTAAAGATGTTCTTAGCAGTCTGATATCACGAATCACACTGACATCGACCATAGATGTTCAGTCATCGTGTACTTGGAACATCCCCTTTACTTTCCCAAACTTCATAACTAAATACTCAATCTAGTAGTGAATGTGCCACCGAAAACAAATTCGAGTTGATCCCACAATTCTTTGGCTATTGGGTAGTACTTATACTTCCCAACAAGATCGTGGTGCATGCTGCTTATCACAAAGCGCGTGCTATGATCCTTCTCGAGCCAAGTGTCATAGGCTTTCAAGGTTATAACGTTATTGGGCCAGAGGCCCATTATTCGGTTCAATGGGTTGGACCATAGAATAAGTGTAAAGCCCATATGCTCTTACTTATTTTGTAGGCGTGTTACTTTGCATTGCCATATTACAAAAATTAGTCCCTTTCAAACTTGTCATCTTTGTAAAGATTAACAGGGTGTGGTCTGAAGAACATTTGAGAACATGCTCAAGGAATTGACATTATTATTTGCACATTTCATAAAGTTTGTTTTAAAATCCAATTACAAATGAATTTTTCCCTTTTTACAATTTAAGACCAAAAAAATTGCTATGCTCATTAATCAAATCTCAATTTTGTAAATCAAGAAAAACTTTTTATAATTGATTTTTCTAAACAAACATCAATTAGATGGTACAATTACCTATCTAAGATCATCCACAATGATATAAAGTGCGCCATACAACAAAAGTGCGCATGGACCCCCACGTGGGTCCAAATTGACAACTTAGGGCTCATGCTAAGATAATTCAAGTTTATGATATAGAAACAAAGAAAACCATCCCTTTACAAATAAGCTTTTCCATAATAAAACACTTGTCCTCATATTACATTTATAGCCCAAAAAAAATATAGGGATGCTTTGTTTGTAAACATATACAAGAACCTTAAACATGCATCGTGAGGACATAAGCTCTATAAATTGTCAATTATTGTCCATTCATTTAAGCCAGATTAATGCATTAATTATATACACCAAGCACTCATGCGGTCTATTTAAAAATGAATGGACTCATCCTTCACTCCATTTAAGGAGGAGGATTAGAGGTCTCGGGTCATACAATCACAAACAACAGCAATTAAACGTGACCAATAATGCAATGAGCCTCTAAAATAATAAAATGTGCAATAAAATGATTATTGCACATCCCAGATAGCTCCCATAAGCTAAGTAAAATCAATGAAAAAACCTGGATTTTTCACTAATTTTAACACAATTTTTGGTCTTAAAACATGTTTTAAAACCAATTCATTAAGGACATTTAAATTATCAAATTAATTTAATACATTATGGAAAACTTTGAATAACTGAAAAATTGATTTTTCATTATAAAACTTTTCTAAAATTTATCAAGGCCCAAAGAACATTTTAAATCAATTTAACAAAATAAATTGGTTTAGTTAAACAAAAAATTAACTATGAGCAACTAAATTCCCAAAAAAAATACAAAATTTGAGGAATTTGTTCTCCAAGAATTTTTAGTAGTCTAATATGGTGTTCTAAATACTCCATATCAATTTTAAAAATTAGTAGTATATTTTGGCTATTTTAAGCAATCCAAAAAATATGCCCATAAGCATAAATTTTATGCTCAAAAATACCAAAACCAAAAATGAGATAATACATAAAAAAAAATTCTCAAGTCTCCAATTAGTGTTCAAAACACCATTTAATAGTTTCAAGAATTAACAACTATATTCGTTATATTTTAAGCAATTAATATTGCATACTCAACACAATATATGATCTAAAATATATCCCAAAGAGCGAGAAAATTTACTAAAAAAATTCCTCAAGCTACCACCAGTGTGCTAAACACATTGTGTTAATTCCCTGAACTAATAATCAATAAAATATTTTAAGCAGTTTAATACGTGTACAAAAACACATAATTATATGCTCTAAAATATAAATATGATTTAGATAATTTACCAAAATATTATCTATGGGTCCTACAAAATTTTATATGGTCTCAAAATAGTGTCCCTAATGGCCCTTATTAATTACAAAAATTAATAATGTATTTTGGCTATTTTAAGCAATTAAATAAATATCCAAACATATAAATTATATGCTCTAAAATAGCAAAAATACATGATAATTTACAAAAAATTTATTTTAGAGTCCCTTATAGTATACTAAACACTATATATTAATTTTAAAAATTAATATGCATTTTTAGATATTTTAAGTAATTAAATACACGTATAAAACATATTCTTTATGCTCTAAAATACCAAAAATAATGAAGTAATTTACCATAAAATTATTTCTAGTCCCAGTCAGTATCCATAATATAGGAAAAATAAAATATTAATTTTTTTTTATAGTTTTCTAGAATTTAAAGTAATTAAAACAGCTTAAAATATTAAAAACTATTTAATTTAATAGCAAAAACTATTTTAATTACAAAATAATTAAAAAAATTTCTAATAAAAATATGTAAAATATATATTATGGACCGGGGCCGAGAGACAGACCTCCACTCTCCGGACCCATGGTCACCGGACCATTGTCGACCGGAGAGTAGGCTCTACTCTCCCCAGTTAGAGTGGGCATGGCCAATCTCTGGTTCATCTTTCCCAAAACAAAATCAATCTAGGTTTTAGGGGCTGCTCAACCCTCCTACCTTGCAAGCTCATATCTCACTCGTTTTTCATCAAAAACTTACAAATTTTATATCGTTGGAAAGCTCTCACGGAGTACCACAAGATCATGCCAAAAAAATAGATTGATTAAATAACTAAATCTTCCGAAAACAGAGAGCAAAGTTTTGAAAAAATTTCGTTTTCAACCCAAAATCGAATCTAGGGTTTGTGATTTCTCCCTTATGGGAGATAATCAACCCATGAGACTTCATGGGGGGACTCTAGGGACCATAAGGAGCACAACCATGTAAAAGATTTAGACCCCTATTGGAGTTTTGTATTAGACCCACTTGAAAATCTATTTTTCAAAGTTTTTTTGTAAAAAAGCTTGAAATCCATCAATAGTGGATTCGTTTTTGGAAACATATGGGCGAACAAAAACCTATAGGCTCTGATACCAATGTAGGAAATCATACACACAAGCATGGAGTCGGGTTTAGGTTACTTACCTAGCGAAATATAGCCCGACAGGATCGACGAGTCGGCGTTGTTACGAGCCCCTAACAAGAACCACGAACATGCTGCCTCCATGTGCTTTCTCGTGCTTCGTATAGGTCGTAGAAGACGCTACTAGAGCAATCCGTATGACAGTCACGCGCTAAATCCTATGGAGCAATGGTGATGGCCAAGAAAGAGAAAATCGTAGAGAGAGAGAGAGAGAGAGAGAGAGAGAGAGAGAGAGAGAGAGGCTGTCAAAGTATTAGGGATTGTACATATGTGTGTTTATATCATATATATACATACACATATTCACCAAATCCTAGGGCTCCAAGAGCCAAGGCCCATTGGACCCGGTCCAATGTATGTGGGTGCCTGTATGGTCCACAATATTTCTTACAATGATAATTCTTCTTATAATGAATAAGATGAACAGGAAGGGACTTCTTGCACAAATGGATGTCAGAAAGCTGATTATTGGAAAGTCATTGCAACCATGAATGGTCTTTCTTTAAATGTTCTCACTGCAGAACAAAGTGATATCTAAAATTTAATTGATACTATTACTGACCCCGAATTAAAGGTTAAAGTAATTCAATGGATCATAGTAAAAATATTCCTGAAAAAATTGAGCCTAGCAGGTATAAGATACCTCAGTATAGTATTCAGGAAATATTTAACATAATGGATAAAGTGGAAAAACCCATTACCATTCAAGATCTTAAACAAGAGGTTAATTTGGTTAAAACAGAGGTTAAAAATTTCCAAATTTCTCTTGATAAGATGGGGGAACAAATTGTTGCTTTACAACAACAATCCTCCATTCAACCTTCCTCTACGGAAAAACAAGAAGCTTTCCAAAGGACTAATGAGGAAGAAAATGTAGATGATCAGTATCTACATCTACTTAATAAAATTACTTATCAAAAATGGTATATAAAAATCAATTTGGTTATCCAAAATGAATATACTATTCTTGATGCTGTTGCACTTGTTGATAGTTGTAGCACCCTGAATTTCTTCGGAAATTTCTTGTAGGATATTAGAAATAAGTGAGGACATCACCCTGGGAGCGGTTACAGAAGGTCCATTAGGATGACCTCAATTAGAAATCATTATAAGGACCTATAGTTAACGTCTTGACGATGATATTAATAACTTAGTATTTATTAGAATAAGCACAACCTCAGTTTCTTAAGAATTATTTAGAACTCCCAGACGAACCCACACTTAGGTTTTACACCTAGCCCTGCATATTTAATTCGTTGTTCACTTTCACATTCGTACATGTACTTCGGGACTCAGGCTCGCACTTCTAGACATTTACCCAAGAGTGAGACCAATCTTATAACTTGATAGGTCATGTGGACCCTGTCACAGCCCGGTCCCACAATAGCGGAACCGGAGCCCGTGGCACGCCACCGAGGCTAAACCAATTCATTAACGTTCCCAAAAATTAGGTTTGAAGAACACACGCAGCGGAAAACAAAACACATTTTAAAACCAGAGGTTCAGTCGACTGCTCAGTCGACGGAGGCGGGCAGGGATTTTAATATCAAATTTCAGTCGACTACAAAAGGAGGTCCAGTCGACTGCCGAGGGGTCCAGTCGACTGCTTTTGCTAAAAATGAAGCAGTTGCAACAGACACAGGGGTTCAGTCGACTGCTCAGTCGACTGCTCCCCTGGCAGCAGCCCAATCTGCAGAAAACAAGTTTTTAAAAGCTTTCTAACTTTCACCAAAGATCAACCACTCGAAACAAAACTCAAACCAACTCAGTCTAAAGTATTTCTAGTTGTATTAAAACATTATCAAACATAATTACAACATGTTACTAACCATTACAACAGTTTAAAATCCATCCTAAC
This sequence comes from Hydrangea macrophylla, assembly GCA_033977485.1. Taxonomy (NCBI): domain Eukaryota; kingdom Viridiplantae; phylum Streptophyta; class Magnoliopsida; order Cornales; family Hydrangeaceae; genus Hydrangea; species Hydrangea macrophylla. Next base: position 5,355,339 of record CM066997.1, on the reverse strand, counting down.
ATACCAAATTAAACATGGTTTAAAACAACCAAATTCTTATTACAACATTTCTAGGATCCCAAAACTACAAGATTTACATTTCAAGTTGCCTCTCAAGCGAACTCCCAACCCACGTACTCACTTCTGCGATTCCTCGCCATCACTAACACCTGAAATGGTTATTTGAATAACCACACATATTTCGATTTGTTTAAGCTAAAGCTTAGTGAATAAATCAACATATGTACATGAATGATAAACATGTCCGCATTCACATCTCTACAATTCATACTAGTCGCCGGAGACTCACGTGCCCGTCCATATTCCCAATCCGCGACTCCTCGCCAATAAGTCCACGCGAAAGGGTAAGACCCACGATTCTTTTCTTCAATCGTGCGACCTTAATGCCTATATCGGCTCCACAAAATGGCACGGTGACCACGTGCTCCTTCTGACCCACATAAGCAACTTAACATGCTCAAATACATATCACCATGCTCGCGGTAATCAAAACATATCACCGTGCTATTGGGCCTACCTATCAATATAATTGCCCAATATGAACTACACAATATATCTCTAAGAATTAATACATGCTATTCAAACATAACATTAATACATGCCAAGAAATCATTCCAAATCATAGTTGAATCACTCACCTCCAAATAACGCTCCTATAATTCAATCTGAAGAAAACCCGTGCACAAAGAACGTGCAGAAGTCCGCCTAGTACAATTCCTATGGATCAGGATTCCATTTATCAACTTTTATGAAAAATTCTAGAAAATAACTTTTCGGAAAACTTAGCCAAACAGGCCCTAATAGGTATCAAATCGAAGCTCTTACCTCGAGGAACTCAAATATGAAATCTGGGAGAAACCAGGCTGACGAAAGGTCGTCGTTTGGCGTCGCAAAGCTCTAAGCAACTAAATCTCCCTCTAGCCTCCTCTTGGCCTCCTTCTTGAGTTTTAGGTTAAGAGTTGTGAAATATCTCAACTCATCTCTATCTATATATAGGCAACATTCTCGGGGAATTACGTTTACCTCCCCACGAGTTTTCATAACTCCTAATCAGTCTCCGAAACTTTCTATACGGCTTATTCATAGCTTTACGAGTGAAACCTCAAAATTATAAAAGTTTTCGACTAAGTTTCGTTTGGTCGCTAAAACGCGAATTTCTATATGACGTTTCCGAAGTTGCTAATTAGCCTACCAATTTAATAGCGTGTTCATTCGTCCTCACCAGGATACTAAATCTAACAACAGAAATAAATTCTAAAACAGAAAATAATACAGATATTGAAATACACAGGTAAACATTTATTTCAGATAAACATTTAAAGTATTCCACAGTGACCGTCTCATACTCGAAGAGACTTCACAAACAATAAATCCTCAATTACCACAGTTTCAAAGGGTTCTCTAATACAGACACCCAAATCGACTCGTGAGTCAAAACTCACTCAACCATGTGTCATAGGACACGCCACATCACATTATCATGCATGACAATATGGTACAAATGCAATAACACAAATGTGGGTGTTATAATACTCTCCTCCTTAAAAGAAGTTTGTCCCCAAACTTATACCTCAAGTCTCGAAAAGGTGTGGATACTGAGTACGCATCTCATCTTCTATCTCCCATGTCATCTCTTCCGTAGTTTGGCTACGCCATAACACTTTCACTTTCGATATTACTTTATTTCGTAAGACTTGATCCTTCCGATCTAAGATTTCTACCGGATATGCGACATACGTTAAATCACTCTGAATCTCATTCGATGTCGGAGTCATCACTTGATCTCTATCTTCTACTAATTGTTTACGTAACAATGATACATGAAACACGTTATGAACTTGAGCATACTCGCTCGGCAAGTTCAAACGATAAGCTACGGGTCCAACCTTTCCAATGATTTCAAAAGGTCCTACAAATCTCGGATTGAGTTTCCCGTATCTACCAAATCTGATTATTCCCTTTGAAGGCGACACCTTCAAATACACTAAGTCTCCCACATCAAATTCCAACGGTCGTCTGCGCTTGTCGGCATAACTCTTATACCTACTCTGGGCTGTCAGTAACCGTTGTCTAATTACCTTTATCTTATCCGTCGTCTCTTGTACAATTTTCGGCCCTTCAATCTTTCTTTCTCCGACTTCTGTCCAACTAATCGGTGAACGACATACACGACCATATAAAGCTTCATAAGGAGCCATCCCAATACTTGACTGAAAACTGTTGTTATATGCGAACTCAATCAATGGCAAATGGTCTTCCCAATCACCCTGAAAATCAAGTACACATAGCCTAAGCATGTCTTCCAAAATATGGATTACTCTCTCTGATTGACCATCGGTCTGAGGATGAAAAGCTGTACTAAAGTGTAATTTGGTACCCATTGCTTCTTGTAAGGCTCTCCAAAACTTCGATGTAAAACTACTATCCCTATCAGAAACGATAGAAACTGGGATACCATGTAGTCTCACAATCTCGTGAATATACAACTTAGCTAACGTCATTGGCTTAGTTGTTCGAAGCGGTAGGAAGTGCGACGACTTCGTCAAACGATCAACAATCACCCAAATAATAGTGTTCGATCTCTTCGACCTCGGAAATCCACTAACAAAATCCATTGTTATGTGCTCCCATTTCCACTCGGCTATTGGTAACGGTTGTAGCAATCCTGAAGGTACTTGGCGTTCGGCCTTTACTTGTTGACAACTAGTACAACGCGAAACATATCGTGCTATTTCCCTCTTCATTCCCGGCCACCAATAAACATGTCTCAAATCTCTATACATCTTGGTGCTTCCCGGATGAACGGTATACTTCGTATTGTGTGCTTCCTCTAGGATGTTCCGTTTCAACTCCTTCTCGCTAGGTACACAAATTCTACCCCTCAATCTCAACACATTGTTCTCATACGTGAATCCCGGTTGTTTGCCCATTGGAATCTCATCGCAAATCTTCTTCAAAGCCACATCTTGAAGTTGTTTATCCGTAATCTCGTGAATCAAGAGTGGTTGTGCCACCATCGTCGACATCAAACCACTTTCAATCCTCGGAATCACTTCAAGTTCTAAGTTCTCCATATCTCGTATCAATTCTTTCTGAGAAGTCAAATCTGATGCGGTATTGATTGGTACTTTGCGACTAAGAGCATCGGCGACGACATTCGCCTTGCCCGGATGATACTGAATTGACAAGTCATAGTCCTTCATCAACTCTAACCATCTCCTTTGCCTCATATTCGAATCTCGTTGTGTAAACAAGTACTTCAAACTCTTGTGATCCGTATAGATCTCACATTTCTCTCCGTAGAGATAATGACGCCAAATCTTCAATGCAAAAATCACGGCGGCTAATTCTAGATCATGTGTTGGATAATTCTTCTCGTGCGGTCTAAGTTGTCTCGACGCATACGCAATAACTTTATCACCTTGCATAAGAACGCAACCTAAACCTCTATATGAAGCATCACTGTAAATGATAAACCCTTCAGTCCCTGACGGAACGGCTAATATTGGTGCTTTCACTAGTCGACCCTTCAACTCTTGAAAACTTTCCTCACATTCTGGACTCCAAACAAAAGCAATATCTTTCCTCATTAACTGTGTCATCGGCATTGCTATACGCGAAAAGTCTTTTACAAATCTCCGATAATACCCAGCTAATCCTAGGAAACTTCTGATGTCTGTCACATTCGTTGGCCTCACCCAGTTGGTGACTGCTTCTATCTTCTGAGGGTCTACAGAAATTCCTTTTGCCGACACTATATGTCCAAGGAAAGCTATCTCGGTCAACCAAAACTCACATTTCTTCAATTTGCCGAATAATCTCTTTTCACGCAATCGTTGTAAAGCTAATCGCAAATGATGCTCGTGATCTTCTACGCTTTTGGAGTAGATTAAGATGTCATCTATAAACACGATAACGAACTCATCTAAATAATCCTTGAAAACACGATTCATCAAGTCCATGAAAGCAGGTGGTGCATTAGTCACTCCAAATGGCATAACCAAAAATTCAAAGTGACCATATCGAGTCCTGAAAGCTGTCTTCTCAACGTCTTCCTCTTTGACTTTCAACTGATGGTAACCGGATCTCAAGTCGATCTTCGAAAATACCTGAGCCCCTTGTAACTGATCAAACAAGTCATCTATTCGTGGCAACGGATACTTATTCTTAACGGTCAACTTGTTCAATTTCCGGTAGTCGATGCACATACGCATTGTTCCATCTTTCTTCTTCACAAACAAGACTGGAGCTCCCCACGGCGAAACACTCGGTCGGATAAAACCCTTCTCCAACAGTTCTTCTAACTGAACTTTCAATTCTTTCAACTCTATCGGTGTCATTCGGTACGGTGCTTTGGATACCGGTTGTGACCCTGGTACTACTTCTATTGTGAACTCAAGCTCTCTTTCAATCAATACGTCGGGTAACTCATCGGGAAAAACATCTGGAAATTCTTGAACTACTGAAATGTCTTCTATTAGTCGTCCAAGAACTCGCGTGTCGACAATTGAACATAAGAAACCCGAACAACCCTTCTTCAACATCTTACTTGCTTGAATTGCCGATATCAAGTACGGAGGTATGATCACTCCCTTACCCTGAAAAGTAAACTCTTCTCGCCCTGACGGATAGAAACTAACTCGTTTCTGTTCACAATCGATTCTGGCTTGATTAACCGACAACCAATCCATACCCAAGATAACATCAAAGTAATTTACCGTCAACGGAATCAAATCAACGCTCAAAACTTTATCACCTATCTTGATCTCACATGACTTGATATCGAAGAAGTAACTAACGGTTCACTACTAGGCAATGATACACACAAGTCATATCCTAGCGGTTCTGACTTAACAGTTAAATGCTTAACAAAATCACGTGATACAAATGAATGCGTCGAACCAGAATCCATAAGTATACGTGCAGGATACGAACAAATAGGAAGAATACCTGATACGACGGTATCATCCGTATTCCCCGGCCTGAGCTGGAAGTATCGTCCTTGTTGTTGCGCGACTCCTTTCCCTTTATCTACTCGAGGTTCTACCCTTGATCCGCTTGGCACACTCGATGCCCCGGTACTCATTCCCGGTTGTCTCTTACTTGGACAGTTCTTTGCTATGTGTCCCGGTTGTCCACACTCAAAACATTTCCCTCTCGTTTCTGGATTATAGCCCTTGGCGTTCGAGGTTGTGTTTGGTGTAGTCAAATTCGCGTTTAAAGGACAATTCCTAGACACATGCCCCAATTGTTTACAATAAAAGCAAGTGATCAATTGATGGCAGGTTCCTCTATGTCGCACGTTACATGTTGGGCACAACGGTCTCGAATCTCCAACAAACACACTTCCTCCTTGACTACTCATATTCGATCCTGAACCTTGCGCAAACGGTTTCTTCGCATTCCCTTGACTCTTACCCCGACTGTCATTTGCTCTCTTCCCTTGTTGTCCCTGTCGATATCTGTCGACACTTTTCTCAGCAATACGGGCAGCTTCCTCAACGAGAGAAACGGTCGGGTGTTGCAACATGTCCACACGGCCACGGATATTCTCTCTAAGCCCTTCCTCAAACTTACGAGCTTTATCCCTATCAGTTGGAACGGTAGTTTTCCCAAATCGTAACAAGGCATTGAAACGAGAAACATACTCACCCACGGTCATATCTCCCTGAACTAAACTCGCAAACTCTTGACGTTTCTGAGTATAAGCAGATTGCGGGAAGAAACGTTTATTGAATTCTTCCTTAAATGTTTCCCACGTGGTCGGCTTCCCTTGTTCAAGCACGTTGTTCCACCAATCCAATGCTTCACCCATCAACGTATCGGATGCACATAAAATTTTCTCCTCATCGGTACATATTACCTGACGGAAATGTCTTTCCATGTCCATCATCCAATGATCGGCCAAGTCTATGTCAACTTGTCCATGATACAACGTCGGTTTCCGTTTATGAAACTGTTCCACGATTGTGTGTTGAGGTCGCGGTGTCGATGGTGCATTGACATAACGAATTTCCACTTGTGGAGGCTGAACGTTCATCTGTTCTCTTTCACTTACCGCTTGTATGAAATTTCCTACCATATTCACTATTTGGTCCATCCGCGAATGCGGTGACAATTCTCTTGGTAGATCAGCCATAACGTTTCAAATATTTCTCCTGTTGAGTCCAATGCATAATGACCATGCATGCTATGCCACAATATAGATATATGTGCACAGTTCATCACAATCAACAAATGCTAATACTTGAAGCATTTCTACAATGATAACCATTTTCTTTACAATTACACACTCCACTCGACGTCACTCAGCATATATAACGCCACTCGTTCCCAAGGCTCTAAATCTATGCTCTGATACCACTAAATGTCACAGCCCGGTCCCACAATAGCGGAACCGGAGCCCGTGGCACGCCACCGAGGCTAAACCAATTCATTAACGTTCCCAAAAATTAGGTTTGAAGAACACACGCAGCGGAAAACAAAACACATTTTAAAACCAGAGGTTCAGTCGACTGCTCAGTCGACGGAGGCGGGCAGGGATTTTAATATCAAATTTCAGTCGACTGCAAAAGGAGGTCCAGTCGACTGCTGAGGGGTCCAGTCGACTGCCGAGGGGTCCAGTCGACTGCTTTTGCTAAAAATGAAGCAGTTGCAACAGACACAGGGGTTCAGTCGACTGCTCAGTCGACTGCTCCCCTGGCAGCAGCCCAATCTGCAGAAAACAAGTTTTTAAAAGCTTTCTAACTTTCACCAAAGATCAACCACTCGAAACAAAACTCAAACCAACTCAGTCTAAAGTATTTCTAGTTGTATTAAAACATTATCAAACATAATTACAACATGTTACTAACCATTACAACAGTTTAAAATCCATCCTAACATACCAAATTAAACATGGTTTAAAACAACCAAATTCTTATTACAACATTTCTAGGATCCCAAAACTACAAGATTTACATTTCAAGTTGCCTCTCAAGCGAACTCCCAACCCACGTACTCACTTCTGCGATTCCTCGCCATCACTAACACCTGAAATGGTTATTTGAATAACCACACATATTTCGATTTGTTTAAGCTAAAGCTTAGTGAATAAATCAACATATGTACATGAATGATAAACATGTCCGCATTCACATCTCTACAATTCATACTAGTCGCCGGAGACTCACGTGCCCGTCCATATTCCCAATCCGCGACTCCTCGCCAATAAGTCCACGCGAAAGGGTAAGACCCACGATTCTTTTCTTCAATCGTGCGACCTTAATGCCTATATCGGCTCCACAAAATGGCACGGTGACCACGTGCTCCTTCTGACCCACATAAGCAACTTAACATGCTCAAATACATATCACCATGCTCGCGGTAATCAAAACATATCACCGTGCTATTGGGCCTACCTATCAATATAATTGCCCAATATGAACTACACAATATATCTCTAAGAATTAATACATGCTATTCAAACATAACATGAATACATGCCAAGAAATCATTCCAAATCATAGTTGAATCACTCACCTCCAAATAACGCTCCTATAATTCAATCTGAAGAAAACCCGTGCACAAAGAACGTGCAGAAGTCCGCCTAGTACAATTCCTATGGATCAGGATTCCATTTATCAACTTTTATGAAAAATTCTAGAAAATAACTTTTCGGAAAACTTAGCCAAACAGGCCCTAATAGGTATCAAATCGAAGCTCTTACCTCGAGGAACTCAAATATGAAATCTGGGAGAAACCAGGCTGACGAAAGGTCGTCGTTTGGCGTCGCAAAGCTCTAAGCAACTAAATCTCCCTCTAGCCTCCTCTTGGCCTCCTTCTTGAGTTTTAGGTTAAGAGTTGTGAAATATCTCAACTCATCTCTATCTATATATAGGCAACATTCTCGGGGAATTACGTTTACTTCCCCACGAGTTTTCATAACTCCTAATCAGTCTCCGAAACTTTCTATACGGCTTATTCATAGCTTTACGAGTGAAACCTCAAAATTATAAAAGTTTTCGACTAAGTTTCGTTTGGTCGCTAAAACGCGAATTTCTATATGACGTTTCCGAAGTTGCTAATTAGCCTACCAATTTAATAGCGTGTTCATTCGTCCTCACCAGGATACTAAATCTAACAACAGAAATAAATTCTAAAATAGAAAATAATACAGATATTGAAATACACAGGTAAACATTTATTTCAGATAAACATTTAAAGTATTCCACAGTGACCGTCTCATACTCGAAGAGACTTCACAAACAATAAATCCTCAATTACCACAGTTTCAAAGGGTTCTCTAATACAGACACCCAAATCGACTCGTGAGTCAAAACTCACTCAACCATGTGTCATAGGACACGCCACATCACATTATCATGCATGACAATATGGTACAAATGCAATAACACAAATGTGGGTGTTATAGACCCCACCCATATCTACCCTTAGACACACAATACATAAACACAACTTGTACACATTGTGTGCACATAATACATGGGATAATCCTCCTCATTTTCCCACTCTATATATATACACCCACAACCCCTCATTTATACTCTCATTCATCCACTCCAATCTATTTGTCCATATAGAGAGAAATCGAGAGGGAAAAGAGAGAGTTGGAAGAGATCACCTTACACACACTCCCGTTCATACACCCCCCACACCCACGGCTTGTATATGACCACCCACCATCTCTGTATCTCCCTTACTATCTCACCTCACCAGCACACACACAAAACCAGAGGAGGAAGAAGGCGTAGAAGCACAGAGGAGAGAGAGAGAGAGAGAGAGAGAGAGAGAGAGAGAGAAGCTGATCGGAGAAGCAAGAGAGAGACTGAGACTTCCCTGAGGTAAATCACACCCCCATTTGCATCTCTGATCATTTGCATGTAAACTAGAAGACCTTAGGACCATATGCATGTTAGTCAAACAGAGCCTTGGGCCCCTGTGTGTTCCGACTAACATTAGAGCTCAAGCTTGAAAGCTTGATTTTCAAATATCAACCGAAGTCCCTAAAATTTGTACCATTCAGACCCTAATGAACCTAGATGAACTAGTAGCAATTTTTGTAATAGTGTACGTTTAGTAGGCCATGCAGGCCATTATTCTCATCTTTGGTCGATTACGATAATCTCTTGGTTCAACCCTAAAATGAACTAACCCAACTTCCAGTTCCTAGTATGTTGTAGAGGAGACCCATACGATTCGAATGGCGTTGGTCTCGTCCATTTTTATGGAGAAATGAGAGAGAAACAAGCTTGGGAAGGCTCTCCGGCAAATCGCGCCTCACCGGCGGCAGGTCAGCTCGTCGGAGAAGACCCAACCCGTTTAGGGATTCAGGTTATAACAACCGAGTTAGGGTCGGTCTGGGTACGGGTCAGCCTGTATGTATAAGTGGGTAAGGGTCTAGGCTTGGGTCGGGTTTAAATAACCCACGGGTATTTTTAGTAGCACGACGTCATTTTGACGTCGGGCTGGGGTTGGGTCGGTTTCAGGTAAGGCGGAGCGGGTCAGCATGTGAGTGTACGTGGGTTAAGTTTGGGTATGGGTATGATTCGGGTTTGGTTAGGGTTTGGCTAGCGGGCTGGGTAGGTTTGTGAGTAGGGTTGGGTTTCCAGTTCGGATTTGGTCTAACCCGAATGGGTTTTCGAGTTGGGCTTTGTTGTATCTATATGTGGTTTACCCATATTTGTTTGGGTCGGTTTAGGGTCTGACCCAATGGGTCAGTAGGATTTGGTTCTCTTGTTTGAGTAAACGGATGATCCGTTTAGATCGGGTCGGTCCGGGTTAACCCGTCGAGTCTAAGATTATTATTATTACTATTATCATTGTTATTAAGTATTAATTAGTTTAAATAGTTTAATTATGTATAATTATATTATTAACCCTCTTAAACTATGGAATATTATGACATAGTATTTTCAATATACTAAGTTGAATTATATTATTAATATAATAATATAATTAACAATATATGAGTATTAAATAATAGTTTTATATCTCATTTAAATAGATTTAAAATACCAACACATATTATATAATTCCAGAAAATTTGGGGAATGTTCCCAATGCTATTTTATAATATCCCAAGTTTTATAAAGTTATAATACTATATATTAGTATTTTTAATAATTAATAAAGGGCTATTTTATTAGTATAATAATTATTAAAAATACTAAACGAGCTCCGAAAATTACGAGATAAATACTGGTAGTGTATTTTAATATCTAGTATTTAATAAAAATACATCTAAGTATTGATTTCTCAGTATAATTATAATTGTGTATTTAAATTTCTTTTGGGTATTTTCTGATATATATTATCTTCAATAATTCATAATAAATAATCTAGGACTCCGAAAAATACGCGGTCAGTTCCCAGAGTCTTAGAATAATGTTTAGAATATTTTCTTAAAGTTTTGTGACCTTTCGACTCGGTCAAAAATACAGCCTGTCTTTTAGGACCCGCATTAGTGCAGTAAGCCCTACATATTACCCCGTAAAACGCGACGGACTCCGATTTGAGTCTAGTCAATGGCGTTGGACTTAGAATGACACGTAGATCACTACCTTGAGGTTTATATCCTCATTCGATAAAATTATCATTTTGCCCCTGTAGTTGTACTCACACTTTACTATTGTTTCTTCCGTTTAATGTTGTAGAACTTGACGATTATCTACTTTTCGAGGATCGGTGACTCGAGGTGAGTTTTCTAACCTCACTCTAATCCTAATAAGATTAATATAAGATGTTTAAAAGTTATCTGTATGATGTTTTGTATAAGTAATATACTGATTTATGATGCTACATGTATTCCAATAATTGTATGGCTATGCGAAGCATGTTATGGTAGTGCTATCGCATACGTGAGCATGTTAAGGGTTTTATCTATATGATTATTGGTATCAAATCTATGTTACGTGATTCATGTTTTATATGTTATATTTCTGCTGCTGACTATTAAATGCACGTTTTACGATGTTATTGACCGGAATAGATAACGCATGCCATGTTAATAATAAAGAGAAATAAAAGTAGATTTGCATGTGAGTATTGATAGTGGACACACGTGCATTTTATGACATGTGTCACCATGCATTGTATGAGAGAAAGAAGTGTTTGATGAGGATGTGAATGAGATGAGATAGGTAAATGTGAAAGAGATGTGAATATTGGATCTGATGGATCAACGGCTGACGAGCCGGGTGGACATGAACGGTTAGGGTTCCTAGCGTGCCTTTCACCGTTGAAGACATCCGGTGATGCGCATACGTGGTTAAAGACGTTCCATGTATCATTGAAGGCGACCGGCTAGTGCTCTAATATACTTCTCAACCGTGTAGACGACCGATGAGAGTATACACATGGTTGAAGAAGTCCCATGTGCCAGTTCCATTGTTTACAGATAGCGTGCGTCGTGAAGACGTCCGGCAGCTGTGGATATCGCAATTTTTCTTTATTATCCACAGCTTTCCTTTTTAAAACCTTTTTCAATTTCAAAACCAAAAACACGAGTCACCACTTAATTTTTAAAAGGAAAAATTAAGAAACCGTTTAAAAGCAAACCGATCTTTTAGAAACCAGAGATTAACTAGGTCCGGGGATTATGGAATGAGAGAGGAAGGAGCCCGTCGGACTAAAACACCCTCTCTCATCCTATCTTGCGATATACCTCTACTCAACATCCTTTTAATCGAATTTATTAATTTAAATGTGCCATCAACTAATACATATGTATAAATATACATTACAAAAGCATGTCTAAAGGGCGTAAGATTGCAAGTGATAAAATATCATTCAAAATCAAGTAATTCATTTAGTAAGCAAATCATGATATGCAAAGCAAAGAACTAGAGAACTTACCCGGGATCCAGCCGCGAATATTAAACGTGCAATGCATGCAAATAAATAAAACCTAGGAAAAGAGTCTCTAATCCATATATACAAGTAAAGCAAGTCCTAATTCTAAGGTGTCGCGCAAGGAGTCGAAAATCAATAAAATCAAAGAATGCAATAAACTAAGGGAGAGTCAAAAAGTCATACCTCATCGGTGCTACAAAACACGGGTTAGTCCGCATGATACATAAGATATAAAGTTAGATGATAATCCTAGGCATCTAGCTTAAAGCTATCAAATGTAATTAAATCTAAAACAAAACGAATCCTAATTATAAGCATCAAGCCACATGGATGAAGATATATAAACATGAACAAGAGTAAGCCATTAACCATACATTGATTGGGATCATTTAACTCCTAGATTTAAGTTTAACTAATCATTATTACAACATGGTTTAAGCCCTAGGTCATAGAAAAGTCATTTGGACCACTATATACAAAGTTGATTAAATCTGTCACTACATTTTGAAAAATCCAGAGAGCAGGCCTGAACTTCAAGAAAATAAAAAGCATACCTCCAATGGTTGGATCTTGATAATTTTTGCGTATGTTATGCCTCAGTGAGTCTAGTTTCTAATCCAAAAAGAAAATCAAGGTTTGAACGGTTAGATCTTTGGGAATTGGGCAAAAACCAGACGTCACTCAGAGACTTACAACTCTCTGTCCAGAGATCTTGTATGATTTTCTAAAAATAGTAAAAAATTCAGAAACACTTTGGTCTTTTTAGGGGATCTTAATAACTCATTGAACTTCATATAAAAAATTATTTGAGGTCAAGAATGTTTTATTAAGGCTCTGATTTACTCATTTCAAAAATGTGTTACTATTCTGAAACTCTGGACAAATTGTGGTTGTCTCACAAAACTCATGACCAAACCACTTTAAACATGAAATCCCCTTAAAACAAAAATTACAACGGTAGAACTTTGAGTTATAGACATTTTTCCGTTGGTTTCATTCAGTTCCAACGGTTCGATGTTCAACTAAAAATCTTTGATCAAAAATAGTTTATGAACCCACTGTTTCATTGTCAAGTTCAACTTTTATTTGTTAACCCCAACTATTAAACCATGAAGTTGGGCTTAAACCAAACCACTTTTCCTACCATTTGATGGTCATTGGAGATCAAGACATGACTAAAACTCATGAGTTTTCAAGGAATATGAAGAAATTCCATGAAACCCCAAGTTAGAGAACCCAAGCCATGGTAGGAATTTGGATTTATCCATTTGTTCTTGTATAAAATGATGATCAACTTTAACTCCCATGTAAAGCATAAGCTTACATAAGATTAAAAGATAAAACTCATGAGATTCAAGCGAGATATAGAAGATCTCCAAGAATCTCAAGAGGGGAATACTAATGAGAAAAAGAAAAGAAGAACAAAAACTAGGAAGCAAAGACTTCCAAACTAACAAAAAAAAAACTAAAACCTAATCAAGAAAACCAAGTAGTTTGAAGATTAGAGGCATAAAAGAAAGAAAACTAAACTAAGATTAGAGGATCACCTCCAAAACTATCCTCAAACTTCTATATTTTGAAGGTCTTCCAAGCTCTTCTTTCAAGTTCTTCTCCCAATGTTCTCTCTTCTACCCAAATATTCTTCTCTCAAAAGTTCTCCTAAATTCCTCTCAAATTCTCCCAATATTCTTTTTTTCTCTTGGTTCCCCTTTCCAATGAAGATACCTCTTCTTATATAGACAAAAATACCTAGGTAAATTCAGTGAATTCGGAGTAAAAAAAAAGGTTATAAATACAGCATTTGGTGGTACAATGCGTACTTTCTGAAAAAAGCAGACTGTTGGAGCTAATGGCAGTCAGGAAGTTTTCTGCGGCACTCCGGGAATGCCGGAACTGCACTTCGTGAAAGTCGTGGTGGCATTTCATGACTGCCGCGCGGCACTTACTGAGAGCCGCGCCAAATTATTGATTGCCGTGTTTATGTCAATCTTACTTTATCAGTTTTTTTTGTTTTATCCGCATACATATACATATTGTACCACAAAATACGGACTTTAAAAGCAAACGGCAGTCAGAAAATGTTAGCGGCAATTGATGAGTGCCGCAACGGCAATTGATGGTGTCGCATTTTAGCAAACTTTCTCTTTTTCACCTTTTCTTTTCCTCTTTTTCTTCTAAGAAGTTCATTTTTCCGAAAATAGTGTCTTATACCCGAATTTTCCTGAACACCTAGTATTTCTCTCTTTCTGTGAAAATTTTATCGTGATTGGAGAACTTTCTGAAGAGCTTGGAATACTTCAAATCTTTCGGTCATTATCATCATCGGACTTGGAGGTGACACTCTCCTAAATTCGACGTTTGGTCAAAATTGGGGTATCTACAGCAGCCTATCAAGGGAATAAGTATGAATCGGCTATTACAGCATGTTATCATCCTTGATGTACCGCGTGTTGTCAAGTGGATGAGAAAGAGAAAGTGAATGATGAGATTGAGTTGATGAGTAGAATGGTTTGGTACGAAATGATTTGGTTTTGGAAAGTTTTGATTTTGAAATGAAATGATTTTGAAAAGTATTTGTTTTAAAAAGCAAGTGTCTTTGAAAAGAGATGGGAGTCAGTCGCATTGGTCATGCATTTGCACGCACGAGGATAAAATAAGGAGAATATATTCTATGATGTTATGTTTATCTGTCTACCTGTCTTATTGAGACTTCTGCTATGCCTATGGTGAGAATGCGTCTTTTGATAAGAGATTAACCATATCTTAAGGTACTAAACTATGACGTGAGTCGAGAGATGTTTTGTATTTATTGATTATTGTGCGATTGAGACTCTCACTCAGCCTTGTTCCAAGGCTGACGACATGTTACGCCTTGGGCATTCCTATGCCCAGAGTGTTGCAGGTTTAGAGATAGATAGAAGAGTTCAGGATGCAGTGCCGTGGAGCTAAGGAGGATAAAGCCTTGCTGAAGATCTGATAGGTAGTTTCTCTTGTTTTTTTTTTAAGATTATGTAAATTGTTTAGTATGGCCTCTTGTGTTAGGATTGATGTTATTGTGACTCTTGTTTAATTTCCGCTGTTGCATTTATACTCTGATAAGTTTAAGTCATGCGTATGCATTAGCTTTTCCATTATAATCACATTGTGTGGAGTTAGAAGGATAGGACAGTTAACAAACTAGTCACGTGTCCATGAATCCATAAAGGAAATTTTATTTTTGGCTTACTCCGGGGCGTGACAATAGTGGGGCAAATTTAAATTGTATTCAAGAAGGCATAGTACCTACGAAATATTTTGAGAAGACTATGCAATCTTTAACATCAGCCAGTGGTAGCCGTAGAGCTATACAATACAAACTGTCTGAAGTACTTATTTGTAATGAAGGAACTTGCATACCCTCAACCTTTTTACTTGTTAAATTTACAACAAGAAGTAATTGTGGGTATCCCTTTCTTAAATCTCTTAATGCCATTAAAGAAAATTGACGAAACATGCATTTTTTGCACCTAAAATTGACCACTTAATTTTAGGTGCACATAGACACTTGTTAAAGTGATGATATGATAACAACATTTTGTAACTGAAATGATATAAAGTGATGATATAGATATAGTGTTAGCCTTGAATTTCTTTAAGGCATTATTTATGTTTGTTTTGATGATGACAAATATAGTGATAATTACATGCTCATAATAGTTCTATTCCAATCAATTATCAAGTCATTTTCATTGTTTTAATCTCTTAATTTATGCATTTAAATGTTCTAACTTTGTTTGAGATCATGAGATAGCATATGGTGAAGTCCAAGAGTGATTGAGCTCAATAAGGATCAATTGAAGACTTGAAGATTTTTTATCCTTGGTTAAAAACTAGGATTTACTTGTAAGCATTTTGATCAATCACTCATAGGGGCTCAAGTAACTTTAATTGGACTTTAGGATCCTTGCTCTCATACTTTAAAATACTTTCAAGGACCTAAACATACTTAGACCACTCAATTAAATTCATTTCACAAAAGTTTTCAAGTGGCTAAGTCAAAATCATGTACCCTTTGCAGATGGGTCATCTTTAAAGGCAAACCTGATCTAATTGGTAAGGAACTAGATGTTTAGTTTTATATGGTTGTAAAGGTTTTTGAATCTAGTTTCCGAATCTTCAAATAGATCACAAAAACGAGTTTTGTAGAGGGAGTTATGGCCGTTTTAGTAAAGAGGTGTCAGTCTGTGAAAAACAGGAAAAACCAGTCGACTGATAAATTTCATGTCCAGTCGCCCGGAGTTCTGTTCAGTCGACCGGAGGTACTGTTCAAGTCGACTGGATTGTAAAAAAGTCGACTATTTTCTGTTTTTGAAAGGTAGCTACTGCTACAAACTTTTCAGTCAACTGGGTCGATTTTCAGTCAACTGGATCGCACTGAACAACATAATGGCTAGTTTTCTAAACTTTTTGAAAATTATTTTTACACCCCCAACAGTCATATATATTGAAAATCTATATATAGGGGTGATTTTAAGGGTTAGGTAATGAAGGAAAATCATTCAAACATCTTGTTTAAACATCAATCATATTTGAGCCCTAGTTTGAGTGAAAATTCAATTTGCTCTAGATTTCAATTGTAATTCTTGAGAGAGCAAATTGTAGTGAGCTTTCATTTGTATTATCTACTCACTAAGGAATTGTTGTGTGAGCTATAATTGTATCCATCCACTCTAGAGAGAGAGATCAATTTGTAATTCAAATCATTTGTAAATAGTGAGGGTTAGTAACCCTTGTGTGCAAAGAAGAGGTGTTCTTCTTTGGAAGAGATTGAAGGCTCTTGTAACCGTTTGATCTACACCCGTGAAGTAGGTCGGATTAAAGGAATTCTGTAACACCCGTACCCGGAGAAAGGGTTAATTATTAACTTAACATGCATTAATTGATATAATTAGTGTATAAAATGGATTAAGGGGAGGCTTGGACTCGCCCATGGAAAAGTCCCAGTGAAGAGGGACGGGTTTGAAAATGGAACCCAGCAAAGGGTAAATTGGTAATTTGCATGTTACATGATTAAATGCATTTTATGTGATTACATGAATATTTGCTTAAATGCTTTTATATTATATGTTGATATATGTGTAGCATTTGGTATTGATTTAGACACCCAAATAAGGGTATAAGTGAAAACGATCTAAATTAGTAGGTGCGATAGCAATTTCACAAAATATGTGGGATCCACGTTGGGACCCATACGGAACTTAGACAAACACTCATTAAATAATTGGGTAGTTAATGGAATGTTTGGGGGATATCATAATAAGAACTTAAGAATTCCGGGGGTGCAAATGAAAAGTTGGAAAAATATATGCTTGACAACACACACAACATGCATTGCATGTGTGTCAAGAGAGTATGGACTCTCATAATTCACAGAAATTAAGCAAAACAAAGAGAGTCCGGGAGAGAAAGACGGAGACGAGACGCCGACGTCGTTTTTCCGCCGATCCGTCGCCGCCATTCGTCGGATTCACGAATCGAAGCCATTTTCAGACTCGTGGAGGTGAGACGAACGTTTCTATACCTTTAATTTACGTTTCAATTGTCGGATTTTGGTAGCTCACTCTAAACGGTGACAAGCGGTTGCCGAAAACTTGTAGGAACCACTCCGGAGTAGGATTTGGGCAACAATTGTTAAGGAATTTGCTTGTTGGGGTAAAATCTATAAGAGGTGAGTGACTCTAATCCATGGGCTGAATGTAAATCATGTTAAATGTGTTAATTTACATGTTAGCTTGTTGAATTCTTGTAAATTAGAGCATGGACATGAGAATTGGGTATATATGAACATGTTGATTTATGTGGGTTTGGCTAGTTTACTTAAAATTGGAAGTTAATATGTGTTAAATGGTGTGTGAATTACCATGCTGAGATGATGATGTGATTATGTGCTTATGTGGGTTGAAGAAAGCCTTATGTTAATTCACCGTGGATTTACTCCATAATAAGGAGAAGTGGAAAAACCCAACGGTGTAAGGGTACTCACCACACTAACTGTGTAAAGGTGTGTGAGTTGCGACCCAGCTGTGGAAGGGTGTGTGAGATTGTGTGAATTAGAGGTGCTATATGCACATAAGGGAAAAAGGCAAGAGCGACGACACGGTGAATTGATATTTGGTCTTTGGAGACTAAATGATATGTTAATTGTTGATTTGTGCATTGAATATGACATTATATTCATACATGTGATTAGTTTACTCACTAAGCGAAAGCTTAAACAAATGCTATTTTCTGTTGTGGTTATTGAATAACCACCGCAGGTACGGCACGTGAGGAGGAAGGAAAATGATCAAAACGACAAGTTGGGCATGGGGGTTATGAGATGTGTGTTGATATGTTTATAAATCTAGATATTTAAGTTTCCTAATGCAACTTATGGTTTGGAGATGTATAGTTAACTCATGTCTTGGGCGAACTTGTAGATACGTTTTAAACTTATGTTATAATGTAACTAGTGGCTTGAGGTTCTCGACTTGAGGCTTGAAGTCTGGACTTGTGGACGGGAGAGATGAGGAGAGACGGGAGAGATGGGAGAGATGGGGGAGATTTGAGCCTCATGCTTGTGAACTTCTTTTGAACTTGTAAAATGATGTAAATTATGGTTTCTTTTATGTTAATGTTCATATTTGGGTTGTAGAAAAAGAGTTTGAATCCTAAAACTTGTATTTTGGAAAGTGAAAGTGAAATTGGAAACTAATGTGTAATATCTCTTGTTTTGCTCAAGTGTGGTGCAAGTAATTAATTTGACCATTTCGGCAAGTCCGGATGTGTCGCTAGTGTCTTAAACATGTTTCCTTAGTGTTCACAATGTTAGTTATGACCTTGAGTTAATTCCCAACAAGTTTCATGAATTTTGAATGAGAATTGAGTTTCAAAGTTGAAAAAATCATTGTATTTCAAATGAAATGAGTTCTTAGTGGATTTGACCAAATTGTGAATATGATTTTATGATCCATGCTTAATTTGAGTTTAAACATGTTTAGAAACGTGTTGGAATTGATTTCCCAAAGTTTCATAATGTTTCCATGTGATTTGATTGAGTTTTGGTAAGCTAAAACTTGTTTTGACAGCAAACAAAATTTTAGCAGCAGAATTGTGAAGGGGATCGATCCGCGATTTGTGAAGGGATCGATCCGCCCTTTCAAGGGGACATTCTGCGGGAGACTAATATAAATGGATCGATCCGCCCTTTATGAAGGGATCGATCCGCTTTGTATTTTTCCCTGGACGTCCATTTTTACGGAAACATGCATAACTTTTTCTATAAAACTCGGATTCACGCGCCGTTTGTTGCGTTGGAACCGGGACTCAAAAATCTAACTTTTGGTATAAAAATTTTACATACTTTATTAATGACCATTTTGCCCTTGGAGCCTATTTTGTAACAACAGAGTTGTTTAATGTGGTTAAATACATGTGTTTCTCTATAATTCGTATATTTCTTTACAAAGTAATGTAATTGGGAGCTTGTAGCCTCGTTACACGTGTCCTAATCCGCACAAGGCGGGTTGGGGTGTGACAAATCCTCAAGAAGTGTTCTTGAGGGGTGGACATAGGCCGCGATGTACGAATTGCCAAACCAGTTGAAAACTCGGTTTGCAAGTGTCTTTTTGTCACGCCCCGACGTAGCATAAATAAGGAAAGCGTTTAATTTCCTTTATGGATCCGTAGGTCGTGACAGTTTGAAGGAGCAATTCCGTCCCAAACGTCAACAACAAAACATAATAATCATAGCAGAGCAATCAAGGCTTATAATTTTTTTTTAAAATTAATAGTTATTACAGCACGGGGTCGCTGAAGGCACAAACCACCTTAAATTAAAACAATAACTTAACATCTATTACAGTCATCCTTATTACAAAACAGTTCATAAATCAATGCATTGGATATTAATAACAGTTCTATCTTCCAAAGCAGCCATTCTCAGTTTGCATAATCATAATGTTCCGCTTGATCAAAACCTGAAAAGCCTGAATACGAATGTCCAGGGCGCATCAACGCCGTCAGCTTCAAGAAGCTGGTGAGTATTAAAAACATAACTTTGAATGTAACACATACTCATTTACCATTTTCAAAATCCCATTTAATTCAACAAGTTTATATTAGAGTAAAGAGTTCATTTTAGAAAACAACCATAATATCATTTGAAAGCTATAATTCACATATATGTGACCGTGTATGAAAACAATGCACCATCTCATCTTACCGACTCTTTTCTCTCGACAAAAACCCAACAACCCAACTCTCTCACACCAGTATCTGTGAAATACTCCGATAGCCACACTTTAGCACAGGGGTGCCAGGGAATGTCCAGTTTGCCTCACACTTTAGTCCGGGGTACCAAGGAATGTCCAATGCCTCACACTTTAGCACCTAATCCGCCTCGCAAATACTGGAGGAAACCTCATGCAGTATCCAGACTCGGGTACCAAGGAGTGTCCATAGGCCACACTTTAGCACTTCCATGGGTGCCAGGGAGTGTCCAAGTTCGGCATCACACACTTTGATGCTACCATGGTCATCAGGGAGTGTCCAGTTTTTCCACCGTCGCATTTCAAAGACACTCTCGCCGCAATCTCAACCACAACACACTTTGGTACTCACTTACAACGGAGTGTCCACAACACAATCTCAACTGCACTCACTATACCACACTGACCATTACTCTTTTTCACACTGACCAACATTCACACTCACCATGCATGCACAACTGACTCCACATGTATGCCATGAAACTTTAAATATGAGATAAATCACTAAATTATATAAACGGTGTGCGTACGGATGATGAGTCGTAATACAACGTTTTAATCGTCCAAACATAACCAAATAGGATTCCGTTTTAGTAAATTTCCCAAATAGAGCTTTAAAAGTTCATGAAACATCACCCAAACAATTCCTTAACATAAAACAAGCAAAGACTAGAAACTGTCAGAAGTAGCGCGCGCGGGCCGCTCGCGCGATGTGCCCAAATTTTCCTTTTTATTATAAAACCTTTCCATTTGCCAGAAATCACGAAGCTCGCGCGCGCGGGCTGCTCGCGTGATTTGCCCAATTTTCGTTTCTCTTTTCAAAACCTTTTCTGTCTGCCTGAAACCAGCCAGCTCGCGCGCACGGGCCGCTTGTGCGAAGGGTCGCTCATGCGGGCCGCTCGCGCGATCGCGCGCGCGCGATTTCAGGCAGTGTCTTCGTCTTCCTCCCCAGAATTCCCCTATTTTCAATTTTAAGGGGTCTTTTGACCCATTTTGCAAATCCGAAGCATATAGGACATATAATATATGGATCTCTTCGATTTTTCACAAGGGTTATGATTCCATAATCAATTTAACATGAATCAAACCATATCTCTCTAATTTAATGAAAAACTAAAAGATGTTAAAATTTGATTTCTTATATACTTCTTCATGTGAATCAATTGGGCTCCAAAACTCAAACCGTAAACTCTATATACCATAAACTTTGATATTCATCTCTGAAAACGGATTTAGATTAAGGTTGGAAAATTTTTGATTTTTCAAGCCATGGATATCAACGTAAAAGTTTCCATGGAGGTTTACATACTAAGCTATACACACAGAAATTAAGCATGGAATTACATTCTTAGTGAGTTAATAATACTCACAGAGGTGGAAGATGAAGTGTGTGTTGAGAAAGATATAAGAATTAAGCAACCCAAATCAAGCTTGGCTATGGAGGTGAGCTTTCTCTCTCTAAAATATTTTTCTGCAATCCATTCTCAAGCTCTCTCTATGTATCACTTTCTGAAAATTTTTGTAGAACTCTTTGTGCTTGTATTGTGCAGAATGTGTGTAATGGGATGAGAGTTATATAGAACTCATATGCTTGGGCTCCAAGAACTCTCAAGCTCACTCAACAAAAGGATTTATTTTTCAATTTTAATTAATCCTAAGGAGAAACACAGCTCATATACATACGTATATACACTGATGAATAATCTCATAGCTCTACAGGTCATCCAAGAGCCAAGTAGGAGTATAGGGATCAACTTGTATGTGTTTGTGAATTTATGCTTATGGTCTTAAGTTAACACACTCACACAACGCATTGCCAAACAAGGCCTAAGTCAATGATTAGTTGCCATAAATGGAAAGTAAAGCAAGTGTCAAATCTTGCTTTACATCACTCCCAAAATATGTGGAAGTTCAACACAGCACGAACAGTTTTAAACATAAACTGGTATTTTCGCGGCGCGGTGGTCACCACAAAAATACAAAAAAATCATTTTAATGTAGGAAATGGTTTTCTGGTTTTATAAAAATACAGTTTGAGTTAAAAGAAAACATTTCTACAATTTTGAAATACAGTTTTAAAATCCAACACAGGTATTGCTAAATTTTATAAAATCGCAGTTGAACCCCCAAAATAATTTTATTATGAAATAAGACCGACCACAAGATTACACAGGGAAATTAATAAAAGCAGACATTTACAAGTTTTGAATTTAAATATGACAAATGCAATTACGAATAATTAAATGAAAATGCAGGTTATTACACTTTTCCCTTCTCTCTTTACTTTATTGTTTGTGATTGTGTTTAATTTTGTATTAAGTTTTTAAAAGGTTAATTTTCCGTTAAAACCTTATTCAACCCCCCCCCCCCCCCCCCCCCCCCCCCCCCCCTAAAGTTTCCATTTCGGACCAACATATAGGTGTTACATATAGTCTCCTTGAATTGTTGGACTTTACAAGTTTTCAAGTTAAACCTATAATTTTTTATAGAAATTAAATTTGGAACGGCTCATCCCTTTACCATGTGTATTACGGCACCCAATTGCCATTCAACACACATGTACGTTGTTTCCAAAAAAAATATTGCTCACTACACAATTCTTCCCACCCTAGAATTATACTTTACATGTAGGTCCCTTATCCAATACCCACGTCTGCACTGTCTTACCCAAATAAGGCTACTATTATTGTCAGAGCAGCTTTGGCTAATGTCAGAGCAAAATGTGTCGCTAAAAGTTTTAGCAACACTTTTTTTTTGTCGCAAAAACTTTTAGAGACAAAAATTGCTCTAGTATTAGTCATTATTGCTCTGACAATAGTATTAGCCCCCCAAATAAAAATAGTACCTAGGCTTACAAAGGGAATCTTATTCACCTTTTTCTTCCTTTTTCTTCTTGGACGTTACACGTGGGTCCCATTTATATCTCCTATTTCCTTTTGATTTCTTTATCTATTATGCACTCATTCTACAAGTAAGGGTGGCAATTTTTGACACGACAACCCGATTATGACATGACACGACACGACACGACACGATTAAATCAAAAAAGTTAATATTTTTTATTAAATAGTACTCAAAACTAAAAATCAACCCAAAATCACGCAACCCGTTTATGACCCGATTATGACACGTCTAACCCGAATTGCCACCCCTATCTACAAGTATATTTCTACTAGGACACTGCCACACTAAATAAAGGCATTGTACTCCATTTATAAATATATATATATATATATATGTACGGTCAGACTCTTAAGTTAACAGGACTGAGTGAACATAGTGAACATTTTTTTTTTGCCTAAAAAACCTATGGGATGCCCACTGATCCGCGGGTTTTTTTAGGCAAAACAAATTTGTTCACTGGGTATGTTCACTCAACCACACTTAAGAGCCTGACTGTGTATATATATATATCAGACTTCCAATGCATATAGTGACGCCATAGAAGAATTGACATTCCAAGGTTTTGTGGTCCAATACTCTAAAGTGTCTCAAGCCACGTCATTGAAATTTACAACAACGATGCTTTGTTTCCCAAATTTTGAATCCCAAGTGTTTTGTCAATTGTATCACATGTAGTGGCATATGGTATACCACAATTAAATTTACAACATGTGGTACAACTATTGACAAAACACTTGGGAAACAATTTACGATTCAAAATTTGGGAAGTATGGCAAAACTCATATTCGTTTATGTCAATATGTATATAACATGTTTATATATGCTTAAACGCATATATGCCTGTATTTCCCTTAGACAAGTGAAATTTCACTTAACTTTGGCTATAACAAGTGAAATTTTACTTTTTTTTTTGGCGTTGGAAGTCAGGCTTGGCGGGGGTGGTGGCTGGAGTTGGTGGTCGCCGGAAGTCAGATAGTTGCCGAAAGTCGGGCTTGGCGGGGGTGGTGGCCGAATGTGGCAGAGGTGGTGGTCGGTTGGAGCTCAGGCGAGGCATGGGGTGGTTGCCGGAGGTGGTGGGGTGGTCACCGGAGATGGTGAGGGTGGGGGTGGTGGTCGGAGGTGGCAGAGGTGGTAGGGGTGATAGTAATGGTGGTTAGAGTTAGATGATGAAGATGAGGCATTTTAGTCTAAGAAATAGGGGATGACTTATTCTTAGTGAGAGATTTAAATTGTCCTTAATACTAAGAAATCTTATGCATTAGTCCTTTCCACTAACTGCCCCCTAAAAAATAAATAAATAAAACAACATCTACTTTCAAAACAAAGAAAAAAGAAAAAAGATTATATAAAGGAAAGAAACAGATTTTAGAGAGAGAAATAAAGAACGTGTGGTGGTGGTGGTGCTCACCAGAGGTCAAACGAGCTCAGGCGAGGTCGCCGGAGCTCAGGTGTGGTCGCCGGAGTTGCAGGGACTTTAAAACTCTTTGTGTAGAGTAATGTTGGGGGTAGTTTTGTCAGAAGACCAAGGAGTGAATCTAATCCTAAAAATTTTTCTACTTGTACTTAAACCACTATGTTTTCTGTAATTTGGATTTATCACCAATTCACCCTATTTGTCATCCCAAATGCTTCCCAAAATACATGTGCCAGTGAAATCATCCTCCAATCAAAAACCAGTGGGCCTACTGTCACATATATTTATGAAGCATTTGAAATGAAAAATTTGGAAAGCATAGCATTACTCAATTTTTATCACGTCTTTGATGATAGATAGCCATACAGCCCACACTTGGAATATTGAAACATTTTCACACATTGATTTAGGCTTTGTTTTGTTCATGAATTTAGTGAAAGGAAAACAAATATTGAGAAAAACTTTATCCTTTGGTTAGTAAGAAAAATAGGGGGAAGAAGATGAAGAAGAAAAATTGACAAAATTTATCCACTATTGTGCATAATTACTATGATAAGTGGGTTGAGAGATTGGTCGTGTTCCATTTTTGCATATGAGTTAATTCTATCAACTTTTCTCACAAAATTGGACATTTGGATCAAATTGCTTGTATTTAAAACTTCAGGGACTAAATTGACACAATTGAAACTACAGGAACTAAGATGACACAAAGACCAAACTTTAGTGGTATGTTTTGTATTTAACCCCTTTTCTTTTTTTAAAACTTTGATAAATTCTTCATTGTGCCCATTGCACCGTGTTTTTACGCTTAGGTGATGTGATTGCTCAATTTTAATCAAATACATGCCCCAATTTTTAGGTGATCATGACAAAAAATTAGCACCACTTCAAACTAATAAATTGCTAACACAAAGGACACCCACTTGTATGGTTAAAATTAAGTGTTGACATCACATTAATGTTAGGAGAGCATTTTTGCTCACCCAATTTTTGGTGCATCAATGCTCACCGAAACCTCCCATTGGTCAATGCAGTGGGATCCATGATTAAACACCATTAATTAAATCATGGGTCCCACTGTATTGACCAATAGGAGACTTGGGTGGGCATTGATGCACTAAAAATTGGGTGAACAAAAGTATTTTCTCAATGTTAGTATATGATATGGTGTGAATAATTTCTTCCTGAGGTAACCTCTATTTTGTGTCTATCTCTCTCTTGATGGATTCTATAGTACCAGTGATCCCACAGTGCCTACTAGAAAAGAAAAAGACACAAAATAAAGATTGTGACTTTAATTGTGCCCACAGTGCCAACAGTGCCCATTTTGTGTCTATCTCCCTCCAATTTTTTTTTGTTTTTGTCATGATAGAGACATGGGTAATACTTGGGGCACAACCAAAGCCACAACCTTTTTTGCACAACCTACATTTTGTGTCTATCTCTCTCCTAGTGGGCACTGTGGGGTCACTGATACTGTGAGACCCAACAAGAGAGAGATAGACACAAAATGAAGGTTGTGCAAAAAAGGTTGTGGCTTTGATTGTGCCCCAAGTATTACTCATAGAGACATATCACCTGTCACCTACCTCCCCTTATGTGATATTTACCATTTAAATAATATACAACTTTTTGTTTTTTGGTCTGGGATAATAGTCAACAGAAAGCTTTCTATGACTTCGAACGCCTTTTGTACGAAGGTAAGCAACTTATTCGTTATTGTTCTTCTTCTCGCGTAGATTCCGTTTTTTTTTTTAACATATTTTTTTGTGGAATTTATCCAAAAAAAATAAGTCAGTAAACTTTTTCAACATTTTTTTTCCCAGATTTTGATATCAATAATGGTATGTGTTTAATAGATCTTGTTGAGTAGGTTATAAAAATATAGATTTTATGCAAAAAAAAAATTGCAGATGATATGAATGCTCAAATTTGTAAAAAAAAATTGCAATGTTTGTTAGACCATTATTTTGGTGAAATTTCACTTCTTTTTTTATAAAAAAAAATCACATCTTTTTCGGTGGTATGAGAAGTTAAATTTCAGAAACTTGTTTTGTGATAATTTCATGTTGATGTGGTGGTTTGGTTGTGAAAAGATCGATCCAGTGAGGTCGTGGTAGTGATTGGCAGAGGTCTAGTGTGGCTGTAGTGGTTTTGTGAAATTTCATAAACTTTGTGAAATTTCACAACTTTTGTTAATAAATTTCACAACTTTTTTCGGTAGTATGAGAAATTAATTTTCAGAAACTTGTTTTGTCATCATTTCTTGTTGATTTGGTGATTTGGTTGTGAATAGAGTGACAGATGACTGGTGTGGCGGTGGTGGTGATCGGCAGAGGTCTGGTGCATGTGGTGGTGGTAGTGCTCGCCGGAGGTCAGATGAGCTCAGGCGAGGTCATGGTGGTGGTCGACGGAGCTCAGGCGAGGTCGCCGGAGTTGCAGGAACTTTAAAACTTGGGGCAATTAGAACTTAATCCAATTTAAGGAAAGTATAGTGGTTTTGGTATAACTAGCAAAAATATTTGAGATTAGGTCCACTCCTTTGTATTTTGACAAATCTATCCCTAATATTGGTCTACACCAAGTGATTTACCCTCTGCACCTCCGGCGACCTCGCCTGACCTCCGGCGACCACCACCATCACCTCGCCTGACCTTCAGTGACCTTGCCTGACCTCCGGCGACCTCGCCTAAGCTCTGACGATCACCATCACAACCTTCCTTGCCTCCACCGACCACCACCACCACCACCACTAGTAGAGATCACCACCACAACCTCACCTTACTTCCGACGACCACCATGACCTCACCTGATCGACCTCCTTCACAACCAAACCATCAGATCAACATACAATGATCAGAAATATGTTTTCTCATACCACCGAAAAGTTGTGAAATTTATTATAAAAAAGTTGTGAAATTTCTCAAAAAAAATCCATAACCTTAACATAATTTTTCCAGTAGAATTTTTTTTTTTTGAAAACTCAGATCAACTTAATAGAGCATTCACAACCTGGAAACAAACCAAATTAAAGCTACATTGATCCCAAATAAAAAAAACGTTGTGCAAATTTTTCATACAATGATCACAAAACAAATTTCTCAAACCATCGAAAAGTTGTGAAATTTCACAAAGTTCGTGAAAATTCACAGAAAAGTGAAAATACTTGTTGTGCACTGGCATGTGGTGATGTGGTGGTCCTGAATCTGCTCGTGGTGGTCCCGGCGATGGTAAATCTGGTCGCAGTGGTGGTGGATCTGAAATTGGTGGTGGTCGGAGGAGACATATCTCCAAGCTTTATCCAACACTTCAATCTCTCTCTCCATTGCCTCTACTACTTGTTTCTCAACTGTAACTCTTTTCTAATCAGCCTCATTCTCAACATCACCTCCATTAACCAAATCATCCTCTAATTCGACCATCATCAGGCCGGGTTATGGTGGCGACGACGGTGATGGTGGTCAATGCTAAGAGAGAGAGAGAGAGAGAGAGAGAGAGAGAGAGAGGTGGTCGACGTGGTGGTGGCGATGGAGGTGATGGTGGTCGGCAGTGATGGTGGTTGGTGGTCCACTGAGATATATATATATATATATATATAGAGAGAGAGAGAGAGAGAGGGAGAGAGAAAGAGAGTTGATTGGTGGTTGGTGGTCCACTGAGATAGAGAGAGAGAAAGATAGAGAGAGGGATGAAAATGAAAAATGCAAATGAGGGTAAAGTATGTCCAAAAAATATGTGGTCAACTGGTCGAAAGAGCTAATTCTAATACTCTTACTGAATAATGTCCTTATTACTAAAAAAGCTTCCCTTGTGTCTCATAACCAAATAATTCTCCTAATGTGTGATTTAATACCAAATTTCGATTAAAACTTTTTGTGTAAAGTAATATTGGGGGCAGTTTTGTCAGAAGACCAAAGAGTGAACCTAACCCTAAAAATTTTCCTACTTGTACTTTAACCTATATTTTCTGTAATTTAGATTGGGCAATGCTAGGGGCACTAACAAAATTCACTAACACTTACTAACACACTCTATCTCTCTCCTAGGGGCACTAACAAAATTCACTAACACTTACTAACACACTCTATCTCTCTCCTAGCACAGGAGAGAGATAGAGTGTGTTAGTAAGTGTTAGTGCATAAGAGAGAGATAGAGTGTGTTAGTAAGTGTTAGTGAATTTTGTTAGTGCCCCTAGGAGAGAGATAGAGTGTGTTAGTAAGTGTTAGTGAATTTTGTTAGTGCCCCAAATATTACTCATTTAGATTTATCACTAATTCAACCTATTTCTCATCCCAAATGCTTCCCAAATACATATGTCAGTGAGATCACTGTGGGGTCACTTCAATATCTTCCAATCAAAAATCAGTGGGCCTACTGTCACATATATTTGTGAAACATTTGAAATAAAAAATTTGAAAAAAATAGCATTACTCAATTTTTATATCACGTCCTAGATCATAGATAGCCATACGGCCCACACTTGGAAGATTGAAATACTTTCACACATTGACTTAGGCTCTGTTTTGTTCATGAATTTAATGAAAGGAAAACAAATATTCACAAAAACTTTTTCCTTTAGTTAGTAAGAAAAATAGGAAGGAAATTGGTATGTTCTGAACTATAGAAGTGTTTCTTGTGATATCAAACATCTTTCTAATATTCAATGACTTAATTTAGTTGGTAAAAAAACTTTTCATGTCAGGGTTCGAATCTCGCCCCCGTCCCCCGTGCTTTGACACTTTTGTTCTCGTACGAGACCACCAATACCGAATGATCAAAAAAAAAATCCTCTAATATTAGCTCTATTTGTTTTGATGTAAAATATTTTTTGAAAAATGATCTCTTTTAATTTTGGTGTAAAATTTTTTTTGGTAAATGCCGGATAAGGTAAAAGTATTTTCCAAAAAATATTTTACATCAAAACAAAAAGGTAAAAGCATTTTCTAGAAAAAAAAATATTTTATATCAAAACAAGCAGAATTTTTTCTTTGTACAAATGTATGGACAAAAAATAACAAGTTATTTTGATTGACATTATAAGGCTTTGTTTGGTTCATGGATTTCGTAAAGGGGAAAAAAAAAAAAGCAAAAGAAAAATAAGATAGAAAACTAGTCTCATTCCTAAAGTAAAAAAAACTAGTTTTCCATCTTGTTTTTCCTTTCCCCTTTCTTTTCCCTCATAAAATCCATCAACCAAACAAAGCCTCATTGGTTCATTCTTTTTGACATCTGACTAAATCATGTGAATACTTTGTTTGGTCCAATTAATTAAAGCAATGAAGATATATGTGGGAAAACAATCTAGATAGACACCATTCCCAGAGATTTATGGCCTGTCTGTTGCAATGGCCAATGATTTCCTATGATGAATTCTTTAGTCAACAATTGTAAAAATCGTGGCTATGACATGTCAATATTGACGTAAGCCGGTGAAGTTTTTTGCTTTTCAATGCTTCATTGCATTGGGTACTTAGATTCACATTTACAATAATTGATGTTTTGGCTCATTCATTTACAAAAAGGACGGATTAGAAAACCTTGGGGAAATGGTCTTCTTTGTTCACTCGTCAAGTGAAACGGCTTGAAAAACATAGAAAGAGGAGGGGGGAAGAAATCACAAACTTACCAACTACTTGTCAATTTTCTGCCTTTTATTAGCTTCCAATGACATTTTTCAGAATTGGGGGAAAAGAAAATAGAAGTTAGTTGAAATTCATAAACAGAGTGTAGTAATTGAAGTTAGACCATAGCTACGACCAGCATAAAGAGAGAAGAGATAATCGAGATAATCAATGCACGGAGGGAAAAGGCAACAACTAGGTTGAATATCAACTTCATCAGCACAAACATGGCGTTACCTTCTGAAATAATAATAATTGCACTAGTGATCACTTGACTTTGCCGGAACAATTCAGGCTTGTAGTTAGATGTGTATATTGTTAAAGCTCAACTACATCATATACAGTAAGTAGTACACATGCGACATGGGAAGGGATGAAACACCAAAGTGGTTAGTATCGGAAGCGGAAAGTTTAGTAGCAAGGATTTTATAGTTTGCCTAGATACGAACTTCAACAACCAATAACCCCTAACAACATTTGTTTTACCATTACAGTTTGCACAACAATTGCCCTCCTCACTCCTCGGTGTAGAATGCTTCCCTTCAGCAGAATATACAATCAAAGAAAGACAAGATGAGGATGACATTTAAAACAAAATTTAACATATCAATTGAGTTCATATTATATGCATAGATAACTACGTAGATTGACGTGTATTTGTTACAATGATTAAAACAGCCTCATATTTTTCCAATGATAGCATTTGAAACAAGTGTATTTCCTTTTGATAAGTTACTATGAACAGATTAATAATAGATAAATTTCTTTGCCCAGAAAGGAGAAACAGTAATAGATTAACTTGAATATATGACACATAAGATTGAATCTCGGCTGTAACTTCCATTACTACGACAACAAATATGAATTAATATGATTTATGAATAATAGAAACTAAGAAATTTATGTGAAATTCAAATTAATGCAAGAGTAAACGAATTCAAGGATGAACAAATCCAAATTTTCGTATGAATATATTCCAAATTAAAGGTTGTAAAACATCAACTTAGTGAACACCTATGTTATCCAGACTCGGGTACGGTGTCGGGTTCGTCCAGTTTTCAAAGATTTTACACTATTTTGAAGGATCGGAGAGAGAAGTACCCTTATCCGGGTGTCGTGTCGGGCACAGGTACTCCATGCACTATGGTATATCCGGGTAACATAGGCGAACACCCATTTTCACTACAAATACGAATTGAAACGGTTAAATCAGACATGAATTAAATCAGAGGTTGCTCATTCTCTTCATTAACTTCGCTAAATTCATGAGTCAAATTTCATAATTCAGTCTAGAAGAAAAGGACGGAATTCCATCCTAGTAGTTTTTTTTTTTTTTTTTTTTTTTCTATGTTTTAAGAAACATCAGCCAAATTACCAAAATAAAGCGTCAACTAACTTTCTTATCTGTCTCTCAGTTGGCTAGCAGACACTTCAAAATCCTACATCCCCATTTTAGTCATCACATCCTCAAAGTTTATCACTTATAAGATGATGGTGAAAAATTGAAGATTCATCATTTACTTATTTATTTTCACGTGGAACAACAAAAGATAAAGACAAAGAAGAAGGTCCCGTGAGGTTGCTTAGTTGAATCACAGAGACACCAACGACTCTGATACAAAAGCTCATGGGGCCAGATTCATGGAAATACAAGTAACATCTAATTGCTATATATACTGAAGTTGAATTTTACTTGAAAACCAAGAAGGTGAACAAATATTAATATAGAACTAAGAGATGTATTATACAACAAAAACCCGCATCCCTTTTTGAACCACCCAAAATAATATTGCAATAAAGGAAAACTCACATAAAAAATAAAAAATAAAAATTGAAGACAGTACAGTAGCGAGGACAATATCTGTGTTCCATGTGTGATTGAGAGAGAGAGAGAGAGAGAGCAGCAGCAGCACACCTGGAGATTTGAAGCGGAAAGTTTATGGCTCTTTTTCTTTTTCTTTTTCTTTTTGTGAGAATAAAGTTCATGGCTTTGAATTGGCCTTCGTTGGGGGTCCCTGAAATTAGATAGTAATCCATAGAAAGAGTTTAAGAATTTTAAACAAGGCTATGACATACATTTAGACAAACACACACACACACACACACACACACACACACACACACACACACACACACACACAGGTTGACAACATGAAAAGGTAGCTTCGATCCTCAGTAGACTCCATTTAGAACAATAACGAGAAAATCTTCAGTTAATGTAACATATCCCAAATTTTTTTACTTAATTCAGCAACTTTCTCATCATTCACCCTCATGGTGCTGAAAAATTAAACAAAGTGAATCATCGTGCAACAAAAATGGATTCTTCACTTGTCAATTTGAACTACACACGTCTATTGTCCAATTGAGAAATAAATTAAAAAAAAAAATAAAAAAAAAAAAAATTGTAATTGGACAATTGGTTCATGAAATTTGCATAATATGCATAAACCCTAACCTCATAGAACTTCAAATTTGTTGGAAACCCTCCCAAAACTTGCAAACATGGAAGAAAAAAGCGAACCCAGAAATCTTTCACTTTTAACCCTAGACCGTAGAAGAAAGCGTGAGAGAGATGGAGACACTGGCACACTGAGGCGCTGATAGCGGCAGCAAAGACGCCCCCAACCCAAGCTTTCTAACAGAACCGATTGAATGACCCAATCCGGGTCTGGGATTGTTAAAACCTCTATTTAGAGAGACAGAGCAATTGAGTCTCTCGGAGGTAGCGGGTCGTCAGCATGGGGCTAGGGTTTTAGTCGTCGCCATGGATCCACTGTCCGGAGCTGCAAATTGACAGGAGTATTCAACAATTTTTTTTAGGAGACTGAAAATGTGGAGGTCGTCAGTGGAGAAATGCTACCACTTCCACCAAATCATCAGAGGAGGATGGAGTGGCACGTGTAAAACTTGCCTTCGGCTAAGTGACAACCCACGTAGCAGGCAGCCTGTACATGTGAATTGGCTGTAATACCCTTGTGTTGGACGATGTACCCACCCTGACCAAAGTTAAGACTGTTAAGTAGTAGGACATTTTGGTATTTCACAAAATATATAGGATAAACCTTACATTCTTTTATATAAGGTTAAATTGATATATAAATAGAGTAATATTTGGGGCACTAACAAATTCCACTAACACTTACACCCACACTCTATCTCTTTCCTAGTGGCACTGTGGGGTCCGTAGTGGACTCAAAGTGCCACTAAGAGAGAGATAGAGTGTGGGTGTGAATGTTAGTGGAATTTGTTAGTGCCCCTAGCATTGTTGATATAAATATATGTGTACAGAACCCTTTTCACCAGGGAGTCTCACTTTAGTTAAACTGCAGACTTATGTTTACGAGGGGATGGCTGTGATACGGAAGAGTGGTTTCTTCCGCATGTGCGGACAATTTTTGACCGTGGGATGGTTTACACAAAGGCTTTGGATGGAAGACAACACACATTGAAAATTGAAGTGGTTTATGGAAATTTATTGTTCCAACCGGTTACAAATGCCCAAAAAATCTTGCATAGCCGGTTGCCTCTTTTTGCTAAAAAGTTCCCATCATTGCATTCTCTTTCCACTTTTAAGCCATAAACTTCTTAGTTGTACTTTTTTTTTATAGCTTTAATTAATTGTACTCCCTCTGTCCCATTTTATGAGTTCACATTTGGGAATTCAATTTATTAATGGGACAAAAAAATCTACACCTACTTTTCACAATGGCCACTAATCATTACAACTTTTAAAATTTTGTCTTGGTGTAGATTTCGAGGGATAGTTTTGGAAAGTAAGTAAAAATTGTACACTAATTTTGGGATATCCTAAAATAGAATATAGGACTCACAAAATGGGACGGAGGGAGTAGCATTTATTGTATTATTTTATTATACTTACAATTATATTAACAAAAATGTTACACCCACAACCTTTTTCCACAACCAACACATTCTGGCCCTTGATTTTAGTAGGTCCGTATGAGATCCATGTGGGATCCTCATGAGATCTACTGATATCAAGGGACAGGATATATGATTGTGGAAATTGTGAAAAAGGTTGTGGGTGTAGCATTACTCTTATATTAAAAACCAATTATGCTATACTTTCCAAATTTGAGATTCAAATTTGGTTCCCCAATACTTTGTCAGTTGTACTACACGCAATGATATGTAGTACCATTGATAATTGTCACAAAATGTGGTACAACTGTTATGTAACAATATATATGATCCTAAAAGCATTAAAGGTACGCTTGACAAACATGAATAAACTTCAGAATGAAATGGTCATTCCTCGGTTCATTCCATTACGATATTTAGTGTGACCAGATATAGTGGACTGGACATTTCTTTTGGAATGACCATTTTCACATAAGCATAATTGTGTATTCTTTATCAAAACTAAGTAATGCCAATTCCGTTCCCACATGAATCTCAGCACAACCGATGTGATGAGTTAGGAAGAATGCTAGCAATGGCCTGCCGCATCGTCTTATCTCCATCAGTTAGTACCGAAGTCGGAGCCTTACCCTTCATTGCTTCAAGTAAGGTCTCCAAAATCCAAATGTATGTATCTACGGTTTCATCGACCAATAATGCGCAACCAAAAATTATAGTTTGGAAATGATTATTGACGCCTGCAAGTATGACAAATGGTTTCCTGTAGGCATTTGTACGGTAAGTTGTATCAAATGCTAGGACATCTCCAAATCTATCAAAGTCGATACGGGATCTTGCATCTGACCAAAACAACCTAGACAATTGATGTTCCTCATCCACCTCAAACTTGTAATAAAATTGTTCATCGGTCTCACCTTTAGAACACAAATATGCCAGTGCTCCCTCGGCATCACCATCTGCAAGCTCCGATGTACGTTCAACATCAACATAATTGTACAAGTCTTTTTGAATGAACCCAACCTTTCGCATAACTATCTACAAGTTTCTTCATCCAAATCTGTGCATACCGACTTTCCGTTGGATCTCCGCATACCATCCATTGGAATTTACGCTATTAGAAAAACAAACAGAATTAATAAATGACAAGTATGCATGTAATATGGACTATGTTTAATGAAATTCCATTATTTAGAAATTATGTTCCCTTGTTGTTCCAATTAAGAAATTATGTACCCTTATTGTTCCATGATTTAGAAAATATGTACCCTTCTTGTTCCAAGATTAAAAAATTATGTACTCTTTTTGTTCCATGATTAATAAATTATGTACCCTTGTTGTTCCATGATTAAGGAAATATGTACCATTCTTGTTCCAAGATTAAGAAAATATGTTCCCTGATTGTTCCATGATTAATAAATTATGTACCCTTATTGTTCCAAGATTTAGAAATTATGTACCCTTGTTGTTCCAAAATTAAGAAATTATGTACCCTTATTGTTCCATGATTAAGAAATTATGTACCCTTATAGTTCCATTGATGATAAATTTTGTACCCTTCTTGTTCCAAGATTTAGAAATTATGTACCCTTATAGTTCCATTGATAATAAATTTTGTACCATTCTTGTTCCATGCTTAAAAAATTCTACACCATTCTTGTTGCTTACTCACCAAAACACTTATTGTTGCCTACTTTGGAATAGTTCCTTAGCAATATACTATTTTTTAATTAATTAAAGATTAATTTTACAAAAAGTTTGAAAGCTGAGTGATGTGACTAACTTTCACTGGAAATGTCAGTAGTGATGTGACTAAATTGTCTGATTAATGATGTCCAAAACCTACTGTAGCTTTCAATAAATTGAAAAGGCTCCGATTTCTCAGTGATGTGACTAAACTTTCTGAGTGAGTGATTGAAGTCGACAATTCACTGTATCCTATTCATAGTACTGTCCCTCCTACGAAACCTCATTCATAGTGTAGTCATTTCCAAGTTAAAATTTATTGACAGTGCACAATTCCTACTCTATAAAAAGCAAGAGGGGTTGCAAGTAACATAATGTGTAGCAAATCTCCTAACGATGAGAAGAGGTAGAGGTGGATGGAGAAGTGGAGGAAGGGGAAGAAGAGCTAGTAATGCTCCTTCAATTAGCGATGTATGGCATATATATTGCTCTTACACAGATCCTAAAGGTCAAACTTGGTACGAAAAAAGACGTTCTTTTGTCAACACCTCAATACCTTATAATTTCTCTTTCTCAAATGTTGGACACATAATCATTGGTGACGCTCACACTCAACTACCAAACAATGCAGTTCTTATTGGAGATGATCTGCGATGGACAAAATTGTTTAGCATAAGGTGTGAGTGCGAAGTATATTGTCGTTGGCACGGGTTACCAGTACTGATTTCTCGCGCTCCTGATTTCATGCGAAATCCTAATAGGGATGATGATCGGGTCATACATTTGCTGAAGCAAGAGATTCGACAGATGAAACGACGATTGATGCGTTTTCATGCAATCGAAGATGTAAAAAAATATTACGAC
Organism: Hydrangea macrophylla; assembly: GCA_033977485.1. NCBI lineage: Eukaryota > Viridiplantae > Streptophyta > Magnoliopsida > Cornales > Hydrangeaceae > Hydrangea > Hydrangea macrophylla. The sequence continues at coordinate 5,318,827 of CM066997.1, read as the reverse complement.
CCCCCAGTCTTTGCTATACAAGATATTGAAGATGATCCATCTTATGCTGATGTATATCCCAATCTACCGGATTATACTGAAGATGATGTTGATCGGGATTTTCAACGTTTTCTTCCTGGGTGTCTAATAAGAGATGATGGACAACCTTTTTGTTGTTATGAATACTATGGCGATTTATCTGGTTTGGACCTCCTTTCTGATTAGTATCGTTACGGTATGCTTTGTTTAGCTTTAAGTATGTTTTTTCAAGATAAGGTTGTGTAGTGAGCTATTTAAGTATGCATGTAATATATTATGTACCCTTTTAGTTCCATGATTAGTAAATTCAGTACCTTTGTTGTTCCTTGGTTAATATATTTTGTACCCTTGTTGTTCTCTGATGAAGAAATTTTGTGTCCTTATTGTTTCATAATTAATATATTCTGTACCCTTATTGTTCTATGATAAAGATATTATGTACCCGTATTGTTCCATATTTAAGATATATTGTACCCATATTGTTTCATAAATAAGAAATATTGTACCCATATTGTTTCATAAATAAGAAATACTGTACCCTTATTGTTCCATTTATACTATTTAGTAAACATGTAAAAACACTCATATTACTACAAATGTTTGTACGAGTGGGTTATCACATTTGTTTTCACATCATGTTTGTTTTGTAAGAGAATGCATAAAAAAGTATTGTAGGTATCACATTTTTTATTTTACTACACTAAAGTAACTTCAAAAATGTTGAAACAAATACCTAATAAAGGATGAACACTTCCAAAAAAAAAAAAATTAGTCATCAAATATAAATATTACCTACTTCACAAAACACTATTGTCTTCTCTTGTAGGGAGAGCTTCAAATGGCTTCAACTGTAATCCAATTGGCTTAAAGTATAATCTAAATGTCTATACTTGGATTATGCTTGAAATGAAAATTAAAATGAAAGTAAGAAATAATCTGTTTATGCTTGAAATGTTAAACAACAAATGAAGAAAAATAAATGGAAGAAACAATCTGTGTGTTTTGTTTTAGGTTGTTTTATAACATTTGTATTGTTATTCAATAAATGATGTGGTTGGTATGTGTTATTTAATAAACAACATGCTCCTATTTAATAAGCAGCCACTCCAACAACCTTAAATTCTACATAGTTGGTATGGTACAACAAAATGTTACATACATTATAAGTACAATTTTTATTGGAGAGGAACACAATTTCTTACACGAGGAACACAATTTATTACAGAAGGAACGAAATATATTACAACGTGTTACAACAACCGGCTGCACCAGTTTAGTGGGCATTAAATGCACATTTAACCTACCAGCTGTAAAGTAAATGCTGTCAGTGACCATGTGTTGGATTAACAGCCACCCTTGGATGGTATACCCTGATCAATCTTGTCCATTCATTATTTGTCCGCACCAAATCATCCCATGCGGAAATACCACCATTCCGCATCACAGCTTTCCCCATGTTTACGATCGTTGATCCAGTTTTATTAAAGTTCCTAAAGTAATGTTACATAAAGTAATGTTACAAATTGAAAACTGGATCCAGTTTTCACTTTCCCTTACCCTTATTTTTTAAAAAATAATTTGATTATTACTCTTTCTTTATTTTTTTTAACACCATAATTAACATCGATTATGGTGAATATTTTGTGACCAACTTTTATGATATGCAATTCTATGTAGTTAAGAGTGATTCGTATGAGCATCGAACAAGATGACCGTTTGATCATCAATGTCACGCTCCACAGTAGTAAAAATAGGAAGAAAAATAATTCTTTTTTTTTTTTACCCGTAAGCCATGACAGTTGAAAGTTACCATATTGTTCATAAACTGTTGGATTTGTGCCCTCAAACCATTACTCTATGTATGAGACATTAGCATTTTAATATATGGATATCAGCTTTACATTTCATTGTGTATGTTTCTTTCATAAGATGATTGTTGATACACCCAAAATTGGCTCTATCCTATAACCGAGCGGTTCAAATCAACAGCCAGTCCATGTCCTGGTCAAATCATGCACAACTCCTCGGGCAAGCATCAGCCCGAGTGGTTTAGTCTACCCCAAGACTCACCATCCCGAGCGGTTTATTCACGACCAGACCAACAGGTCGGGAAGACCGCATTGGCACGGTCCATACAGGCGCAGGCCAGCTGGGCCCACAAAACATGCCCCAGAATATTCCAGGCAATTTCCTACTCAAAATAGAATACTTATGGAAAGTGGAAATTGTTTCCTAATCCAATTAGGAAACCACCACAATTAATATCAATCAAGCTCAATTTGATTATATTTCCTTATCCATGTATGAATAGGTCTCTTGCATCTATAAAAGAGACCACTCACCCCCCTTCAAAGGGATCGACTTTTCAGTCTATACAGCACCTCTATAGCGGTCACTAACACGCCTGGCCGATCTACGGTAGCTCCGAAATTGTCACAACCCAGTCCCACAATAGCGGAACCGAAGCCCGTGGCACGCCACCGAGGCTAAACCAATTCATTAACGTTCCCAAAAATTTAGTTTTAAGGACATACGCAGCGGAAAAGAAACATAACTCTCATTCTAGTACGTATCGGAGCCAACCGAAAATATACTTGTCGCCCGGAGGCTTCAAAATTTGATCCGACAAATTTTCCCTTAAAAGGGTCTCAAAAGAAGCTTAAGTTTGTAATTAGAACTTTTGAAAATATTTGGAAGTAGGAGAACAAACAAGCTGACAGGGGGCATCTCGACCGGTCGAACGTCCCTCTCGACCAAGTGCCTTTATTGAAGTTTCAAGCAGAGGGGCATTCAAACGGTCGAATGGGTCCCTTCGACCGGTCGAAAGTCCTTTGACAGCAAAGCCACTTATTTCTGTCCAACTTTCGACGCAACAAAAAGTGCCATATCCAATTCCAATTCTTCCGAAACTTTATGAAAGTTATTTAAACATATATATAATTATATATATATCAACATGCCACTTGAAGGAAAACGTTTACTGAACACGTTAAGGACGTGTTTTGCACAAATCTCAAACATGCACCAAGACTTGCATAAACACGAACTATCGACTCCTTTACGTACCTAAATCCAAGCTCATGAGTTCTTTCACGACTCTAACATATGAAAAGACATACGCGATATAATAATATTTCAAAACATATCCAGAGCTTCTAATCTACAGATTCCAATACAATCTACTATTCAATTCTATTACAAGTTCCTTATGAAAGCAAGGTAACAAACGTTCTCGATTTCAAAACTACAGGATAATCACGATGAGCCGCCATCAACGTGAACTCCCAACACCCCGCAATCACAACTCCGATTCGTCGCCGACATTAATACCTGCAATGGTTATTTAAATAACCACACATATTTTGATTTGTTTAAGCTAACGCTTAGTGAATAAAACAACATATGCATATGAATGACAAACATGCTCGTATTCACATCTCTACATTTCATACTAGTCGCCGGAGACTCACGTGCCCGTCCATACTCCCAATCCGTGACTCATCGCCAATAAGTCCACGCGAAAGGGTAAGACCCACGATTCTTCTCTTCAATTGTGCGACCTTAATACCTATATCGGCTCCACAAAATGGCACGGTGACCACGTGATCCTTCTGACCCACATAAACAACTTAACATGCTCAAATACATATCACCATGCTCGCGGAAATCAAACATTTCACCGTGCTATAGGGCCTACTTATCAATACAAATGCCCAATATGAACTACACAATATATCTCTATGAATTAATACATGCTATTCAAAAATAACATGAATACACGTCAAGAAATCATTCCAAAACATAGTTGGATCACTCACCTCCGAATAACGCTCCTATAATTTGTTCCAAAGAAAACCCGCGTACAAAGAACGTGTAAAAGTTCGTCTAGTACAATTCCTATCGATCAGAAATTCAATTATCAACTTTTATGAAAAATTCTAGAAAATAACTTTTCGAAAAACTTGGCCAAACATGGCCCAAGAGGTATCAAAACGAAGCTCTTACCTCGGAGAGTTCGAATATGAAATTTAGGAGAAAACAAACGGACGGAAGATCGTCGTTTGGCGTCGCAAAGCTCTAAGCTCCAAAATCTCCCTATAGCCCCCTTTTAGAATTTAGGTTAGAAGTTATGAAAATTATGAAAGTCATAGCTTTCTATATATAGGCAACATTTTCTAAAATTGTGTTTACCTCCCCACGAGTTTTCAAAACTCATAAACAGTCTCCGAAACTTTCTACACAGCTAATTCATAGCTTCACGAGTGAAACTTCAAAATTATAAAAGTTTCTGACTAAGTTCTGTTTGGTTGCTAAAACGCGAATTTCTACATGACTTTTCCGAAGTTACTAATTAGCCTACCAAATTAATAGCGTGTTAATTCGTCCTCACCAGGATACTAAAACTAACAACAGAAATATATTCTAAACCAGAAATAATACAGATATTGAAATACACAGGTAAACATTTATTTCCAGATAAACATTTAAGGTATTCCACAGTGACCGTCTCAATCTCGGAGAGACGTCACAACAACAAAACACTCATTCACACCGTCTCAAAGGGTTCTCTAACACAGACACCCAAATCGACTCGTGAGTCAAAACTCACTCACACATGTGCCAAAATGCACAACACATCACATTATCATGCAAGACAATGCAATGAAATACAATAACACGATTACGGGTGTTATAGAAATATTGTTGGTTCACCACAGGTCCCCAGCTTTTTACAGTATAGTGAACGTGCTCAGACACACACATGGACGTAGGTTCCTTCATTAACAGGGCCGAACCACATACAAAAAAACCAGTCTCTCACTCTCTCTCTCCTTAAATTGCTTTAATTTACTTTAACCAAATTTTGGCATCTTCAGCTTGGCGCCGTCTGTGGGAACTACAAATTCTTCATAAACAAATCTCTTGTCTGATAGCCATGCCTCCGAAGAAGGGTGAGAAGACTGTACAGCAGGCCAACCGGGATGTTCCGCCCGCCCGGCGCCGGCTACGACAGTCATGACATCTGAACAGATTACCGCGACCCTCACACAACTCTTGGAGGGCCAGCGTCAAATCCAGTAACAGATCGAACCCTGCTGGCCCAGCAAAGCAGTCCTCTAGTGGCCGGGAAACGACCCGGGAACGTTGCGTACGGTTGGGAATAGATCTTGACCAGACAACGTGCCCAAGCCAACCCGTCTCATGTTGAGGATGCCAGAGACATCAATAGTGGGCATGCTGCCCGAGAGGAAAGGCAGGAGCGTATAGCCCGGGAATCAGTCCAGGGTCACTCGGTCAAGAGCCGAGGTGTCCCTAGGCACACGATGAACCGGAGTCATAGCCAAGCCTGATCCCAAGGGACAGCACACCGCCATGAGAAGGAAGCCTCCTCCACTAACCCGACCTGCGGCCCGGATACCGGTCGGAAAGGTGTGGTGGCACGTATCAAGGACTTGCAGAAACAGATTGATGGAGTAGCCAAAAGGCTGGGCCAGAACCCTAATCAGAATCACGTCAATACCGAGACAGAGTCACCATTCTCTAGCCAGATCACGAGGTTTTCCATCCCACGCAAATTTAAGCAGCCTCGCCTAGATCCCTATAACGGCTCAGGAAGCCCGGTCGACCACGTCCGGATCTACAAGGCTCAGATGGCCCTAGCCACCAACTCCGATAAACTACATTGCCTGGCCTTCCCCAGCTCTTTGAAAGGCCCGGCCGTGTAATGGTTCTACTCCTTGGAGCCCCGATCGGTCGGTAGTTTCAAGCAACTCAACAAGCAGTTCATCAACCAGTTCATCGGTATGCATGAACGGCCAAAGCCTGACATACAGCTACTGACAGTCATACAAAGGAATAATGAGACCCTCAAGGAATTCACCGATCGGATTAATCAAGAGAAGCTCAGAATCTATGATCTTGATGAAACTGTCGCTATTATAGCCTTCTGCTCGGGAGTTCAACACACCAAGTGCGTCGCGTCGTTTCACAGAAACCGACTAGAAACCTTAGTTGAACTCACTGAGAAGGTTGAAAAATACATCGGCACTGAAGAATTTTTAAAGACCAAAGACCCCGGGCGCGTAAGCAACGAGTCTTCCAGAAGTAAGCGAAAGCGAGATCAGCCCGGGAGTTCTGACAGTTCTTCCAGTTCACAGCAGGCAGGGTCCAGCAGTCTCGACCTAACCTCCAGCTCATAGCAAGCATGGTCCAATAGTCCCGACCCGACCTCCAGTTCACAGCGGTCTGAGTCCGGCAGCCCCGACCCGACCTATAGTTCGCAGCAGTCAGGATCCAATGATCCTGCCTTGAATCCAGCTCTGAGTAATCAGGAGTCCGGTGATCCTGACCCGACCTCCTGTTAGGGGTGGGCAAACGGTTAATTCGGTTCGGTTTGTAGAAGTTCGGTTCGGTTTTATTCGGTTCGGTTTGGCAACTGGTCAACTGATAACTGACCAAATATTATTTCGGTTAGTTCGGTTCGGTGACTGAAATTATAGTTCGGTTCGGTTTTAAAACTTCGGTTAACTGAACTTTTCACCCTTATTTTTATTTACACTTTTTTTTTTTTTGAGTGGCATTTTTCCAATTTTTTTTTTGAAGTGGCATGTTTCCAATTTTCCAAACACAAATCACATACTACATACTACACCATACAAATAAATTAAAAAAAAAAACAATAATATAACATGAACATATTTCCAATTCACCCCATATATATATATATAATAAAACTTCGGTTTTTCGGTTCGGTTCGGTTTGGACAACCGATACCGATAACCGAACCATAGTTTAAACTTCGGTTCGGTTTTTAACCGAACTGAAATTTTTAACTGAAATGACTGAACTGAAATAACTGAACTGAAAAATTTCGGTTTAGATTTCGGTTAACCGAACTATTTGCCCACCCCTACCTCCTGTCTCTAACAGTCTCGACTAATCCAACTACAGTGGTACTTGCCCGATCATCGCATGAGGCTCTACAGACTGTCAGAGAGCTCTTGAAAAGACCTCGGGCCACACCCGAGGCGCATCAAAAGACTTCGGGCTCACACCCGAGGCACAAAAGACCTCGGGCTCCGAACCCAGGCACTAAAGACCTCGGGATCACACACCCGAGGCAAAAGACCTCGGGGTCACGCCTAAGGCATCGGCTTCACTTAGGTCCAACCTACGACGGGGGCAAATCCCCCTAGGTGGCTGATGATGGCAAGCTTCAAAAGACCCTACAACCACCCATGTTCTAGGTCGGTTACCTACAGTCCTAGCCTCCACAAGACCCTCGTCTTAGCAAAAGCTTGTGGGGCAGAAAGGCACGATGGACTAAACAGGCAATCACACCGTGTACTTACAGGCCTTGCGGTAACTAAGTCAAACTCTTAGATTGCCTGGGCGCCTATAGTACTCAGAGACTAACTCCACTTAGGTCCAAACCGACGATAGAGGTGACTAAAATCTCTTAGGTTAGCCGACGATAGAGGAGCAAAAAAACCCTAAAGCAACGTGATTTAGGTCAGCTCCACCAACATGGTCAAACTCTTCTCCCAACGGTCTTGACGGAGGCTGGCTGGGTGGAAGATAACCATCCTGGGGAGTTAACACAAAAGGACCCTAAAGTAACACACTTTAGGTCGGCTTTTCCAATATGGTCAAATTCTTTTACCCACAACCTTGACGAAGGTTTACGGGTAGAAGATAACCCATCCTGGGAGCTTAACTTAAACAGAAGACTCCGAATTAGGCCGAGTCTCAACTCCCGGCCAATTCCCGTGCACTTAAAGACTCCGAGCTAGGCTAAGTCTCAACTCTTAGCCAACTCCCGAGCACTCACAAAACTCAGAAGCTCCAAGGCAGCTTCCCCGAGCACTCAGACAGTGGCAAGTAACATCAAACAGATTTCCAAACTTGCCCTGATATAGCATCCAGCCAACCTTGGAAATGGGGGGCAACTGATACACCCAAAATTGGCTCTATCCTATAACCGAGCGGTTCAAATCAACAGTCAGTCTATGTCCCGGTCAAATCATACACAACTCCTCGGGCAAGCATTAGCCCGAGTGGTTTAGTCTACCCTGAGACTCACCATCCCGAGCGGTTTATTCAAGACCAGACCAACAGGTCAGGAAGACTGCATTGGCACGGTCCGTATAGGCGCAGGCCAGCTGGGCCCACAACACATGCCCCAGAATATTCCAGGCAGTTTCCTACTCAAGATAGAATACTTATGGAAAGTGGACATTGTTTCCTAATCCAATTAGGAAACCCTCACAATTAATGATAATCAAGCTCAATTGGATTATATTTCCTTATCCATGTATGAGTAGGTCTCTTGCATCTATAAAAGAGACCACTCACCCCCCCCCCCCCCCCCCTCAAAGGGATCGACTTTTCAGTATATACAGCACCTCTATAGCGGTCACCAACACGCCCGGCCGACCTACGATAGCTCCAAAATATTGTTGGTTCACCACAAGTCCCCGGCTTTTTACAGTATAGTGAACGTGCTCAGACACACATGTGGACGTAGGTTCCCTCATTAACAGGGCCGAATCACATACAAAAAACCTGTCTCTCACTCTCTCTCTCCTTAAATTGCTTTAATTTACTTTAACCAAATTTTGGCATCATCAATTGTTAATCCTTAAGTATCATAGTAAGTAATTCGTGTGTGTATGAGATACATACAAGTGAGATACGAATTACTATCCTTTGATACTTAGAACTTGTCATAGTGGATGATGAGACTGGATTTCTCATCAGGCATACACTGTAGCACGATTAACTATTATTGGATGGAGTGATGAATCTCAATCACTGGAGTATGACTCATAGTTAATATGCTAGTGCTCATCGTGTATTGACGGACTTGAGTTTTCTTATTTAAGACTATCAACCGTCGATAGGAACTCATAACTTGTATAAGGTACGTGTTCTTAATTTCGAGACGACTATGGACACAGACTGTGGATATGATGACTGCTTTGACTTACCAATCAGTGAGGTCTTAAAGATCAACACCTGGGTATCTTGGGTATGTCATGTTCATAGTGTTGTGAACATATATTGTCAAGATAGAATATACCCTTTGATAAAGAGTAAGCATTCCTTTGAGAATGTCACCAAGTTGATTACTGAGAACTGTAGTCTTGTTGATAAGTAGTTATCAACATATTTGGTAATCATGAGAGGTGAATAGGACTCAAGGAATACAAGAAGCAATCATCATTCTGGTTGACATTAACAGTTTATCCGACTACCTGAATATGATTACGAATGCTGACGGTAGAGGGACATTAGTACACCATACAAGTCTAGTCATCGCTTCAGATATGTTCTTTTGCGTTGGAGTGGAGTTATAGTTTTATAGTGGAGTTATCATTTTATAGTGGAGTAAATGATAACTGATTAATTGGTTAATTTGCTGATCAAAGAGTTTGGTCATGGGAGTTAACAACTAGTGTTACATCCCAACCCGCCTCGAGCATATTAGGACACGTGTAACAATGCCACCAAGGCACGTCCCCAACACATATAACATAAAACAAGTCTTAAACTCTCTTTATAAAGCTCGTTTGTATGTAATTAACCTCAAGGGTAAAATGGTGATTTTGAAATTTTTAGTCAAACCCAATGTCAAAATACCATATTTTTCCTTTTAAAAACCAACGGTGAAAACGGCTCGCGAATCCGAGCTCCCTAGCCCAAGTTATGACAACAAAGCTTGGTTATTTGGCAAAACATACCAGTCCAGTTGACCGGACAGAGACCATAAAACTATCCGGTCGACCGGACAGAGACCCCTTTTGCAGAAAATTCTGCAGCAACACCTCCCAACCTGTTTTGCAAGTTTAAACTTCACCAAAATCAAACCATACCATATAGGACCTAGAAAACACTTTCCAAAACATTTGATACCAACATTCAAAAGCATCTTTAAACATTTTAAAACCATAATTACCATCACATGAGGATCAAAACAAGTTCTTGGAACACAATCCTCAACCAAATTAACATTTTGCCTAAAACTTGTTAAAATGAACTCAAGTCAAACCAATCCTTGTGAACATTCCAAAACCATTTTCCAACCATTCCAAAGTCTTTAAAACTTCTTAACCATGACAATGGAAACCCAATACTTGGTAGAACTAACATAAGTAGTGAAAATTATCGGAACATGGATTCAAGAACTTTACAACCAATTTGCTTACAAGTAAACCTTACCCAAAATGATTGTGACACTAACTGAACTCACCGGAAAGGTTCAATCTCAACCAACTCACATACCCATAGTCGCTACTACATTAAGAAATACATTAGTTTGTCAAAATGGAACTACAACCATCTATATTACAAAACAAGTCAAGGGCTTCAAGCCACGAGTCAAGGACTTCAAGTCAAAAATTACACCATATTAAAACTATAGACATAATTACAAGTTTTAAAAGAGTTCGTATGCACAAGTCCCAAATCTTTCCCATCTCTCCCATATCTCCCAACGCGCGTCATTTCCTCTCCGGATATGGCTCCGAACCTGCGGTGGTTGTTATTTACCACAAGAGAAAAGGAAAACGGTTTTCTTGAGCATTACGCTTAATGAGAAATCTAATCATGATTGAATGTTTAACATGTGCAATGCTACAATTAACACATAAATCATATCCGTAATCGTTGAACCACCGGTTTAATGATTCATTCAGACCCGAAGACCTTCCCTTGGTCCCGTGGCCACTTCTATTCCTTGGACTTCCGTCTTTATCGGATTCTTCTTCTTCGTCTCCCTTATTACTCCCAACCAATGAATCATTTCCTCGGTGTTCATTGGTTACCAAATAATCATATAAACATATAAGCACATTAACATGTAAGCACAATGATTTTCATATAATTGACATCCAACTCACAATTTCAAACATCTCCATGACTTCCAAGCATGAATAATCAATCAATAAGACATTCTCATAGCTCATAAGCATAAATTGTTATCTCTAACATCATTGAAACCTTAAACATAGTTAAACACAACCATTCTTTAGTATAGAAAACTCACCTTAGCAAGATTATACCCAATTATGCTCCAAAAATCCCGATTCAAGCTAGAACCGAAGCCAATTCTTGTTCTAGAGTAATCCTACATAGTTTTGGTACAACAAATATCGTCTATCAAGAACGGTCGCCAGAAAAATATTGCCGAAAATGAAAACAAATTACGTGCATGTGATCCTCTTACCTTCACGAGTCCAAAAGTGGTCTCGGATCGTAAATCCGGCGAACGACGGCGACGGAACGGCGGAAAACGACGTCGGTGACGGTTCCGTCTTTCTCTCTCGAGCTCTTTCTCTTTTCTTTATTTTAATTCCAGCACATATGAGAGTATCTCTCTCTCTTGACACCTCCATATGCATGTATGTGAGGTGTCTCAACCTCAATTTTCTTCTATTTCATTTACACCCCCGGATTTTCTTAAGTTCCTATTATGAAATCCCCAAATATTCCATTAACTACCCAATTATCTAATGAGTGTTTGTCTAAGTCTCGTATGGGTCTCAACGTGAGTCCCACATATTTTATGAAATTGCTATCCTCCTACATTTTATAAATCTTTTTCAGTTATACCCTTATTTTGGTGTCCAAACTAATAACAATTGCTAACACATATATCATCATATAATATGAAGGCATTTAAACAATTAGTCATTTAATAATATAAAATGCATTTAATCATATAAAATGAAAATATTATTATTCGGGCCCTTCACTGGGTGCCACTCCAGTATCTGTCCCACCTCACTGGGGACTTTTCCAAATGGTGTTCTTCTCTGAACACTTTTCATACGGGCGAGTCCAAAGCCTCCCTTCATTCCATAATATACACTAATTATACAAATTAATGCATGTTAAAATAATAAGCAAACCTTTTTTGGGTACGGGTGTTACAACTGGTCTGAGCCAACAATAAAGAACCTAGGAGGTCCCACTCTTAGCTCCACTGGGATGCCTGGAAAGGCACATGAGGATGTTGTCAAGATAAGTTTGATCGATCGAAAAGGGTTCGATCGATCGAAGGTTCGATCGATCGAAAGTTCTTCGATCGATTGAAAGTAAAAGTCGGTCTGGAAATCTATAAATAAGGCAGCTGCGTGTAGAATAATTTTAATTGTTGTTTTTCATATTCTAGAGCTGCAGAAACTGTTTAGGGTTTCCCAAACCTTTTCTATCCTCTCTATTAGGGTTTCCACCAAACCTAGTCTATCCGGCAAGCATCCATAAGAGTTATAAGGGTGAAGACAACCTAGAGGAGATTGCTAAAAGTTGAAGAATTCATAATTGGGTTCAAGACACAGAGGTATCATGTTCTATCTTTCTTGTCTACGTATCTATAGAATTAATAAGTAGTAGAGCCAAGGCTACCAATAAAAGTTTTTAAACTTTGTTTTCCACTATGCATATAATTAAGTCTTTCGAAAACCTATTTTTCCCTCCCTGCAATTGGTATAAGAGCTTCGCTTATTTGGATCTATAGATGTCACACCCCAACCCGCCACGGGCGGATTAGGACACGTGTGACAATCCCACTGAAGCACGTCCCTAAAAGATATAACATAAATCAAGTCTAAACTATCTTTTAAACTCGTTATAAAACTTATTAGCATGTAACCAACCTCAAGGGTAAAATGGTTATTTTAAAATTTTTGTCGAGTTTCCATCTCAAAAGGTAGCTTTTCAAATAAGGAACTCAACGTTGAAAACGGCGCGTAAATACAAACTTTCTAGACCAAGTTATGTTCATTTTTATCTTGAATTTGATTATACTCAAGCACAAGAACATTCTGCCAAGAGTTTGCTCAATCCAACCAAAGTTTGCTCAGTCCAACTTTCTGCAAAATATATTCTGCCCAAAGTGTGCTCAATCCAACCAGAGTTTGCTCAGTCCAACTTTCTGCAAAATATATTCTGCCCAAAGTTTGCTCAGTCCAACTTTCTGCAGCAAGCATTTTGCTGCTGCTAAAAATTCTTGCTGCTAAAAACTAACTTGCAAGTTTTAACATAATCCCAAACATGTGGTTTGCTATCAAAATCTAACCAAACATCAAATGAATCTCTAGGACTCATTTCTAAACCCTTGCAAGTGTACTCAATCATCAAATCCATGAGAAACCATGAATCACAAAAGAAGAACAAAAACATGCATCATTTCCCAACATTAAGCTTAACATGAGTAAAATTTGTCAAAACTTGACTAAACCTCCCCAACTCCTTCCATAGAAGATTCATTTGAAAACCAATTATACCCATAACATTTATAGTACTTAAAGAATGTGAGAAACAAGTTTTCAACAAGATTCATGGGTTCAACAACCATCCACAACCAATATACAAACTCCAAACATAACTTGTTCTCCCAATAAAACCATTTACAACTAAAACTTTACAAGCATAAGTTCCAACTCCTTCAAGGCTAACATATGTACAAGCCTATGAACATATAAACAAAATGACCCTTCGCCCGGATTCCCGATCACTTCTTTTCCCCTTCGTGATCCGTACCTGCAGTGGTTATTCAATAACCACACAGAAAACAGTTTTGTTTTAAGCTCACGCTTAGTGAATACTTTAACCGTGCCATTGGAGTATGAAATGTGCATATGCAATATTCAGCAACACAACAACAAAACTAGTCGCCGGTATGTCAAGTAACTAGTCACCATCGCAACGGACCCAAGATTCCGGGCCTTTTCTCACGCATATAGCGAAAACACACACTCTCACGTGACCGTAGTCAAATAGTTATGGTCGTCACCATCGTCCCCTTTTTCTTGAAGAAAACATCATCCCGTTAATACGGACTATATAATGGTGATTATCACTTGACATCCATTGACCCAACTAAGCACACAAGCACGTCAAACATATCACATAGCAATTTCTGGAAAATCGACATGTTAAGCTCAAATTAACACATGCTTTATCTATTAATTCAAGAGCTAAGCATATAATCATACTCAATATCACATAAGCATCATTTAACACCCAATTTAGGATTAGAGTACTCACCTCACAAATTGCTCCAATTAAAGCCTAGAACCCCAAATTCCTTGTAAATTTTAGCTCTAATTAACTCCAATGATAATCCTACATACAAATATCACGTATATGTATCATTACCTCAAAGAGGGTTGCGGAAAAACGTTAACAAAATTGAAAATAAAAGGTATAGAGACGATCCTCTCACTTCCACGATTCCGAATACGGTCTCGGTTCGCGAAACAGTGTACCGACGGCGACGGAACGGCGTAGTCGACGGAGCTTCTGTCAATGGCCAAATCTCCTCCTGTATCTCTTTTCTCTATGTTGATATATGGAGAAGATGATGAGTCACTATGGAGGTGTCATCCTCCTAAGCCGCATGCCAAAATTTGTTTATTTTTATTTACACCCCCAATATTTCTTTAGACTTCATTATAACATCCCCTAAACAATTGCATTAACTACCCAATATCTAAGTGAGTATTTGTCTATGTCACGCGTGGGTCCCAAATGTGGTCCCACATATTTTGTAAAGTTGCTAATTAACCTACTAGTTATGAATCTGGTTCCAATTCACTCTCACGCGGTTACTTAAACTGGCACCATAAAAGATCGCAACTAAATAATAAAATATTAAAGCAATTAAACAAATGTTCATTTAATCATATAAATGTAACTAAATGCTATTTATTTAATCCGGACCTCTCGTGGGTCCCACTTCATATCTATCCAACTGTGCCCTTTTATCAAGCACTTAACATATCGGGATAACTGGAACTTACCCAAATTATAACATGCTATTAATTATATTAATTAATGCATGCAAAGCAGATATTATCTCATTTCTCCGGGTACGGGTATTACAATAGATGCGTTATGGAACACTAGTTTTGATTTGTATGTCAGTTTTAGGACCTTTTTTTTAAACTGCATCGTCACAGATCTATTTCTGCAGTAGTTTCACAGTAGAAAACAGATCTGGGATTGCATTAGATGCAATTTCGATTGATCGAAAATGTTTTGATCGATTGAAACTGTCTGCTTTCGATCGATTAAAAGTATTTTGATCAATCGAAACTATGAAAGGTTCAAGTGATAGAACTCATTTCGATCGATCGAAAAGAATACTTTTCGATCGATTGATCTTAGTTCGATCGATCGAAAGTGTTTCTCTGTCCAGATGTTTTTCAAAGTTTTAAAGTTTTTTAAAAAAATTATTTTAATTTTTTATACTATTCTGAGAAAATTTTAAATCAATCTATTAGTTTTCAGTTCCAATCGATCGAACAAGTTTGATCGATTGTACCTTCTTCGATCGATCGAAGTATGACAGAGAACTAGGATGCTGTTTTAATGTTCTAAATAATTTCATGAAGAGTTCATGGAATATGCAAGTCAATTAGGGGTTCCAATAGATATATACTTTGTTATATATGTGTGGATGTGTGTATGTCTAAACCTTTTGTAGCAAGTTAGACTGCTATCTCCCATGGCACCAATCGATAACAAATTTTTTTATTTAAGTGATTGGTGATTGTTGTATTTAAATTTTGGTTTGGTTTTTTAAGGTATGTGTAAAGGGCGCTGCGACTTCATTCTTGCGAATAGGAGAATCGCACCGGTTTTCCTAGCATTTTATTTTATTGTTATTTTTCTATTTTTTAGACAAATTGTAAGCTTCGAAAGAAGCATAGGATCAATGTAATAGAATTAGATAGTCTATGAAGATGGAGAAGCAAGTCGTTATCAATGAAGGTGGAGTTGGAGGCGATCAAACCAAGAAGGAGGTTCTATGAAGATAGAGCCATGGGAGATAGATGCATCATTTGGATGCTTTTATTTCAATTTTAGTTTTTTTTTATATGCTTAGTTGTGATTAGCATATTACATATTGTTACTACTTCCATGCACGTAAAATAAGTTTTCTAAAATAAAAATCAAAAACCGTTTTCAACGCATTAGTAAACATTGGATGTTTATGGGTAATGTGTAGAAACAATTTTTCCAAAAGAAAAATCCTTAACTATCAAATCTAGTAGGAGAGGGTCTTATTAATAACACCCACGATCTTCCATTAACGGTTCACTATAAGATGACTGGATTATTCTGTGTCACCCAACCATAGGTGACACGACTGGAAATGTGTTCTCAGAAGAGTACGTTCAAGTGTAAACGGTCGCGTTGAGTTATAACCGGTAAGACCGAGTCGTTTTCCCAAGGGACGGAATTGAGGGGAAGAATACTAGATTGAATCCTAAAGAGAAAAAGATGATTTCTTATAGAGTGGAGATTCTAACGGCTCTATAGAAAAAGAAACAAATTAAAGTAAAGCGATAACTTAATTAGATAGAACTAAAAACTGTGATTTGAAATTAAATGTGAAAAAGGATTGGGAACATGTGAGTCCACAAGGTACCAGCCACTACCATGATTTAACAAAAACGAACAACCGGGGTCTTCTTCTTTTAGTATTCCATATTTCAAAATTGATTAAGTAAAGCATTCTAGACACTAAGTATGTGAATTTCACATACTTAGTGGTTCAACTACCTCACTTATTATGAAGGACTGAAATTAAACTAACTAACTCTATGAAACAATGATAAACAAATCAAGTATAGGATAATTGACATGTTCGTCATAAGTGTTCATTGAGTTAATTAATCGAAAAAGTTTTTATTTCAAAATCAGATTGCAATTTGAACTTAAAAAGATCAATTTGGACTTCGTTTCTGAAATAGAAGTTGCTGGAATACAAAAATGATTATGCCCAAGTCATAAGCATACCAATCGATTGGGATGTTTGTCAATCGATTGGCATGAAATGACCTTCAATCGATTGGTGAAAGTACCAATCGATTGACTTGGAATCTATAGCAATCGATTGGACTGTGTTTCCAATTGATTGCCATTGATTCTCAAACAGAATCATGGCAGTGGCTGGGAATAATGTTTCCTCACATTATTCCCAACCAGAACTCTAAGCTAGCATGTTTAGAATTACGTGAATAAAAATAGATTGAAAATTGTAACCTAACATAGACATAGATTTAAACCATAAAACTAGAAATTTCTTTTTCAAATCAACCTTTCACTAATGGATAATGGGTTCGCAACTAAACAAATCCAAAATGTAAACATGTAAGAAATGAACCTGACTTTCACAATGAATTCGAAAATGAAGAGTCTTACAACTTGAACTTGTAAAAACCAAGAAAAATTGGAGAAATCCTACAAAACAATACACCATGAGCCAACCCCTCCTCTTTTTCACTTCCCTCTATATATAGTGTAATATCCACGAGCTGAAGGCGTTTAGGTTCATTCTGTAACGACTGGTCGTCGTCCTGATTGCTGAGATCTTGCACCATTAACGCAAATTGATTCCAGCTTTCACCAATCGATTGACAAAAATATCAATCGATTGGTAAAAATTCCAATCGATTGGTAAGAATACCAATCGATTAATTATGGAAATATGTCAATCGATTAGTATGATGTCAATCGATTGGTATCCAAACTTCATCTTCTTGTTTCTTGATCTATTCCTTTTAACTTGTTATTCATTCTAACTTCAAAACCTACATTCAAAGAGCTAAACACAATAACATACCACGGAAAGCACATTATTGTGTAAAGAAATGAATTAAAATACAAGTGCAGATCAAACTAGAGAAATGGGGTTAAGTTTATCCAATTTTTCCTCTTTATCGGGCCAATTATTTTACAAATATCAGCCCTCATCAATAGGTGATCATTCCATACAGAGGATACAATACTCATTGGTTACTAGATATGAACTTCCTACGAATAGGATCAATGAGACGTGTTAGAGGGTGACCACCACAAGGGGCGCTACTTGAGGCGGTTGTCATTGGATCCTAGTTAATGGTACACACTAGCTAAGATATGGATAAGGGATCCCATACGGGGCATTATTCAGAAACTTAGAGATCAAAACGGTTCGTGAGTCATAACTTGTTTTGCAAGAGTTGCGTAGCAGGCAAGTCATTATTAACCAAAAGATCGAACATTGACCACCACACGGAAGCTTTATTCTTTCATTTCGATATTCCAGTGACTTTGTTTATTAAATAAGAGTTTTAAGGATTTTTTTATTTCAAACTGTCAAATTCTGATATCCATAGTTACTTTGTCTATTTGATTTTTTTTTAGTAAATCATAATGTCTGGATATGCATTTAGTCCACTTGCCACCATACTCACTCAGAATAAGTTAATTGGAAACAACTATACTGAATGGAAACGTAACCTTGACATCATTTTAACTATGGAGGAATACATATATGTCATCAACCCCATGCCCCGAAGAACACGTTGCAAATGCTTCGATAGCTGCTAGACGTGAGTTCGACAAATGGAAGAAATCGAATGGAATGGCCCGTTGCTACATTCTGGCCTCTATGGTTGGTGTGTTGCAACACCAATTCCAGTCGAATGATTCTGCCAGTGCCATTATCAATAGCCTCAAAAAATGTTTGGGGAACATGGCAGATCGCTATGAAAAAGATAATGAGTGCTAAGATGTCAGAAGGGACTTCAGTTCGAGATCATATTTTAAAAATGATAAGTAATTTAAACGAACTGGAGACTCTAGGTGTCAACATCGATGCACAGACCCAAGTTGACATGATCCTCAACTCCCTGTTGCCATCGTTCGCTCAATTCAAACTTAACTATAATATGAATCACATGAATTTTTTCATGAGCGAATTGATGGGTTCACTTCAGGCAACAGAAACCTAGGGGCAACTTTTTGAACGTTGAAAAGAACTCTTCATCTTCCCGATCTGTACCAAAAGGTAAGAAATGAAAGAAGAAGACTGGCACTGGTGGTCCAAGTGTTGGACCAGACCCGAAGATTGCAAAATCTAAGGGAAAAGGTAAAGGCAAAGGGAAGGTGAGTGGCCAAGGCAAAGGAAAGTATTTCCAATACGGTGATAAAGTCCACTGGAAGAGGAACTATCTAAAATTCTTAGCTACAAGAGTTCAAGACATGATCGAATCACATGTGATTGAAGTAAGTTTTATAACGGATACTTCAAACACTTGGTGCATTGATTCTGGTGTGACTAACCATATCTATAATTCATTGCAGGGGTTCAGATCAACCAGGAGGTGCAGTGATGGGGAGATCGTGCTGACTCTGGGATATGGCGCAACCGTTTCTGCGGTTGCTATAGGGGTGGTAATTTTAGAATTTCTAGATAATAAAGTTTTGGTTTTATCAGATGTACTTTACGTCCCTATAATGAGACGTAATTTAATTTCAGTTTCAGAACTTTCAAATAAAAATTATTCTTTCTCTTTTGGAACTAAAGTTGTGATCAAAATAAATGGTTCTTTTGTGTGTTCTGGTATTAAATCAAATGGTTTGTATATGATTACTCCAATTATTTCTCAAAATTCTAATATGGAACTTACTAACTCAGTAGTAACTGTACCGTCAAAAAAAAGGAACCTTCCACTAATCTAACAAGACTTTGGCACATGAGGCTTGGCCATATCAATCTAAATAGGATTGACAGACTAGTCAAAAAAGGGATCTTAGACGATTTAGTTCTCGAACCAATGGAAGTCTGTGAGTCTTGTTTAGAGGGTAAGATGACCAAAAGGCCCTTTCATGCAATAGGACCAATGCATTGTTGGAATTAGTTCATACTGATGTGTGTGGACCAATAAATATTAGAGCACGGGGTGGTTATGAGTATTTCATTACATTTACTAATGACCACTCTAGGTATGGATGTGTGTACCTAATGCAGCACAAGTCTGAAGCCTTTGAAAAGTTCAAAGAGTTTAGGGCTGAAGTAGAGAAGCAATTAGGAACACACATCAAAGCCATTCAATTTGATCGAGGTGGTGAGTACCTCTCTAATGAGTTTATTCATCACCTCGTACAGAATGGGATTCTGTCATAGTTGACTGCACATAGCACACCTCAGCAGAACGGTATAGCAGAGAGAAGGAACCGGACTCTTTTAGGCATGACTAGGTCAATGATGAGTTATTCTGAGTTACCATTATTTCTTTGGGGTTATGCTTTGGAAACCGCTATATACATACTAAATCTAGTTCCAAGCAAATCTGTTCCTATGACACCACGAGAGATGTGGATTGGACGCAAGCCCTCTCTGCAACATCTCCGGATATAGGGGTGTCTAGCACATATATTGAAAGGAAAGATGAGCAAGTTGGAGTCTAGATCGAAAGTATGTTACTTTATAGGGTATCCAAAGGGTACTTATGGATGGTATTTTTATGATCCGAGAGAACAGATAGTGTTTGTTAGTACAAATGTTATTTTCTTGGAGGATGTGACACGGTTAAAAATCTATGTGCGCTTGTATGCTATACCCAAGTGTAGGTAATCGTGCAAGTAGTAATCTGGTTAAGACCAGGTCGATCCCATAGGGAAGGTGTTAAACTAATTACCTAGATTAAACTCAAAAAGAAAAAGAAAATCAATATTTTAAAGAATGTAGAACACAAAGTTCCACAACTATCAACTACTAAAAATAAAGCAATTAAACTAGATCAAACTAATGACTAACTAATTAATTAAAATGATACTTTAAAACGATTTCTCTTAATAAAAAGGAATGTTGGGATTACACGAATCCACCGCGACCTAGCCATCTACCATGCAATTACATTAAAGCTTAATGGAGTACATCCTCTACAGTATTCCGTATTTCTTTAAGAATAAAGAATTCATAGTCCTTTCATGACCGGGACTATATCATCACCGTTAATTTGAAACACGTGAAAGCGGTTTAAAATAATAGTTAAGACTCGCACCTATAATGGTGTTATCATTGAAGGTGGTTTGCAAAAGATATTGAAGAAAAATGCCTTAAGGCCTTAAGTTCAAAGACTGTTTTGACAAACTGAGCATTTGGGGACAGTTTGATAACGAATCTTTAAAGCTGAAAGTCTTGGAATACTATAGGGGATATTCTCAAGAATCAGAGGGTTCGATCGATCGATGCGCTTTCGATCAATCGAATATCTTCATCTTTCAATCAATCTAATCGTCTTCGATCGCTTGACTATTTTCTGGTCTGATCGATCGAACTATCTTTGATCGATCGAACACAGGAATTATTCTGCTGCATGGAAGAAGCTTGAGATCACGGTTTCATCGTGATCTCCCAACCTGGGGACTACTCAGACATGGTCTGGAGTGTCGTGGATGGTTTTTAACGTAAATATTCATTAAAGTCTTGTTTGTTTGTGTTTTTATCATGAAATCTATGGAAACCAATGGTGTAAACCTATCTAACATGCACGACTATGATTCTAGCAGATTAAACTACACTAAACAGCAAGTAGAATGTAAATAAAATAGTACGAAGTAACCTGGAATGACAAACTTGTATTACAATTAAGAGAATCTAAGACAAACTATGGAAATCCGTGATAAAACCTACAAAAACGAGAAGAAAAACTCTCTACTCTCTATAAACTGATAAAAAGTAAGAGTGGGCGTGGGCGTCCTCAAGGACATATACAATACGAATATTTATAGATAAAACTAAAGCTAGGGTTAAAACTCTGTCTCTCTGCGTGCGCGTAATTTCTGATAAAAGCCATGTTCGATCGATCGAACATGTCTCGATCGATTGAACCTCTGGAATCTTCAAGCTCTTGAACATACTTCGATCGATCGAAGTCTCGATCGATTGAAGTTTCTTAGATCGATCGAACTTCACTTTTTATGTTTGAATTGTCTCTATTAAAACCAAACACTTCCTTTTATCAGGCCTATTCAATTCTTCACTCAGCAACAGTAATCTGCACAAATTATAGCTAAAACAATACAACTTATCATAGGTTAATCAAATTATGTAAAAGCTGGCATTGTAATCCAAATTGCAGCTATATGAAGAAATTGTAGACTAAAGCAGTGTATTTTCTTCTTTTAACGTGGTTGTATTTTACAAATACCCCCGCTTGTCACAACCCCCAACTAGCGAATTGCTAGTCCCTAGCAATAAAGTGAAAATAGAAACAAGCTACACTAATACTACAACGACTAAAATAGGATAAATTGAATTAAACTAAGGCAAACTAAACTAAGTAAAAAGAGAAACTACTTAACTCACTTTCGCAGGAATCGCAGTTGCATTTAGCAAATGCAACAAGCCGTTAAACCCCTAGGTTCCCCTAGTGGACGAGTGTTGTCTCGTGAGGGTTTGCAGTGAATATACGCACAAAATTCTTAATTTTAAGCTTAAAAAGATATAGAATACTCGTAAACACTCCCTCCCATACAACTATCAGCTTAACTCCACAAAACATATCATCCTCATTCAACTATGAAAGGAATTCACATGCTCCACATGTCACCAAGATAGATATAACAAATGCATTACAATTATGTATCCGTGTGTGTGAAGTTAACGGCTATGTATCTAACCTTATTTAGAGTTATTTTGGACTATTATACCTCTAGAACCAGCAATTTCAACTCAAATCTCACATATGTTTACACTCAACAATAAACGTCTCACAGAAACTGGCTTTAATAATGATTGCACGTGGTATGAAAGCTTTGATAGGAGTGATTGTTCGGATGCTAATGCTTTCATACTCGACTCTATAAAAGACGAACATTTAGAGTGTATAGTATCATGAATAGGATACTACTTACTAGAGAAGCGATCTACCATGGATAACTCAACTCGCACATTCATATTTAAACTAGGTCATTAAGAATCGTTAAGGCTTAGAATTTCGGGTATGTAGAAAATACAGATGATGAATGGGAAGATTGCGCATCTTAGCATATGATAGAGCTTATCATCTTATATTATTCTTACTTTATTCTTCTCACATCTCCAACCAACTGTCCTCCTTTTCTATTCTCCCATTTTTTTCTTTCTTTTTATTTCTTTTCTTCTTCATTCATTTTTTTTAAACGAAACGTGTTCCCACAACTACTTTCCTCCAATCACATACTTTGACAATTTTTTCTTACTGGATGCGCGCTGAGGTCATTTAGAGCCAAGGTGAAGGATTAGGGGTTTGTATTTTCACTATAGAATAGATAATATTAAGTCAATGTGGGTAAAGGAATATAAATGATGGTAGGAAATGGGTGACGATGGCTTAAATCATTTTCTTAATTCTTAGCTTTAACACTTCAATGTTTATTGAGTTTGGTTGGTAGATTCTGAACGTTCTCCTCTAATAAGCAGCCAAAATTGGATAATTAACTGAGACTAGTGCAACGGATGTAATAAACGTTATCAAGGAAACAATTCGAAGTTTTATGTAAAAATTCCCTCAGAAGTAAAGATTGGCTCAGAAACTCACTAAGGGTTAAAGAGTTTCAACTACTTGTTCTTTTAGCACAATAGTCGTATTAACTCATTTTTTAGGTTTTCAACATAGCTACTAACTAGTGCAATTGGATATTGGATATATGAAAGGTCAGCAAATGCAATCATCCTCGTGGAACTAGAAAAATGTGTGAATTTAATCCATAAAAGGATGAGAATAATATACATATATCCTTGCTTGACAACAGCTAAATAGGAGTGAATATTCAAAGTTATTCTACCAATTCAGTTCCAAAAATCATTAACGATTTAATTTTTTTTTAATTTAATCGAGATTTATATGATGTGTGCAATAAAGTTATCCAGATTGCTAAGTATAAACATGTACAGGTGATTATCTATCTACATCCCACCCCCAACTGAAAATTGCAATGTCCTCAGAAGTTGATTTTCAAGAATAGATAGAGAGATATCACCTGGTAAAGCATAGTAATAACCGCAATATAACAATCTGTAAAGACAACATACAAACTCCAAGCAGCACAGATCAAATGAAATAAAACAGAAAAAAAAAAACATCGAGCATGAGATCCATATAATAACCGAACTAATCACTGGAGCGATAAAACAATAAAAATAACAGTTCAATGATAATAAAGTCCATAAAACCAAACCATCCAAACATCCATGTAGTCCAAAATATCCACAGAACCACCAGAACAACCACGAGAGAGGATAAAATATAGAAATAAACAAAATAAACAACCCAAATATCCACAGAACCACCAACTATCAGAATCTAAGCATCATCGGCGACATTAGATAAGATCACGATCGGCACGTCTGGAGTATCCACATCTCCACCCTCAGCAACAGTAGAAGCCGTCGTCGAGTCACTCACAGTCTGGGCAGCTGGTGTAGGTAATGAAAGGTCAGCCACGACTGGAGGTGGTGGAAGTGGTGTCTCAACAAAAGGTGGTGCCGCCGATGAAGATGGAGCAGAAGGCACAACCTGTGGAGGTGGAGCTGAGGGTGAAGGTTCGATAGTGGGTGGTGCAGAAGATGAAGGATCAGCAGTCGGTGCAGCAGTAGATGATGTAGGAAAGGATTGGGCCATCCCCATCTGCAACAGGAAGGCGTCAAACTGTGTGGTCAGATAGTCTATCTTGCCCTCGAGTCTGATCCGGGCCTCTCTTTCCTTTAGAAGTATAGCGTGAATAGTTTGGAGAGACACAGAAGAAGACTCTCCCTGGACGGGAGCCTGAGATCTCTGCCTCAGCTCAAACTGCTCAACCTCAATGCGAGGGTCAACCTCGTCCTCAGAATCAAGCTCCTCAGCCACAGTCGGCGTCTCAGAAGCAATGCCCTCAATATCTGTCCCTCCTCGCCTCTTCTTCTTTGCTCCGACTTTCTCCTTACCCTTCCCTTTCCTCTTTCTCTTCTGAGTGTCAGAACGACGAGCGGCTGTCTCACCAAATCGGCTCGAGGAAGTCTGAGTAACATCGACAGCAAGAGGTGGTAATCTGCTCTGAGTCACAATGCGGTGAATGCCCCACACACCTTTCAGGTGCTTCTTAGTCGAAATATAACGTATGGACTGCACCAAGAACTCGATATATAATTGCGGGAGGCAGACCCGCCTCCCAGCCCCCACATAAAACAATACCCGCACGTACCAAGCTGACAGCTTCTCGTGATAAGAGGTCGAGAAAATACAATTACAAAGGACTAGATGGAGCATGTGGTACCTGTCTCTCAAGAGCCGATCCTCTATATGAGACAAGCCGTTCCAAAACTGAACGGCACCACCGATAATCTCTCTCACAATCGTGGTATAGGGGATCTCGGGAGTACCCACACGGTGAGGGCAATCGCACTCCGACTCCTCAGGGACTCCAAGAGAAGCAGATAAAGTGGCAGGACTGATAATGATCTCCCGGTCGCGGAAGAAAGAGCGATAAATGAATGGTGCAGCCGGGTCCTTTATTATTGTTGCACAAACCTCCTGCACCCAAGAAGCATTGACCTGTTTGGGCTGGGTTAGCATCTCATACCACCGCGGCATGTCCTTGATTTGAGCTAAGAACCAAGGAGCTGCAAGCCAGATCGTCTCAAGAGGTCTCTCTATTATAACCTTGCGGTGACTGAAGAACCGCATGTACCATGAATGATCAAACATATTCCAGAATCCATGGTCTGGTACTAGATCTGGTATAGCTAGGTTGAAGGGTTTCTCTTTATGATAGCCAGTTGCGGGGTTCATGGTGGGCAACCTGAAAAAAGAAAAGAAAAGACAAATAAAAATAGGAAAGCAAAACAAAAAACTATCACTGCAAAGGTTCGATCGATCGAAAAGGGACTGGGTTCGATCGCTCGAGCCCAGTTCGATTGAACGAACACAGTGAAATGGCAGTGACAAGAACCGAGAGCGGGAATGTCCTGTAAACACAAAATATCAAAGAAAAACTAAAATGAAATAGTTTAAGAACCAATGGGAGAACCCCCATAAAAAATTGAAGATAATGAAAGAGAGGGGGTCTCGGGGGTATACCTCGGGTATGCACGCAGTGGAGAGGGTGCGAGTGATGATGATGATGCTTTGGGGAGTGCTTTGGTTCTCCAATGGATGAGATGGAGTAGGGGATGGTAAAATCGCCGGAGCCTCGCTCTCTGTGTTGAATCGCTTGATGAAATGAGGGAGAGAGTGAGACTAAGGAAGTGTCTGAACGATGCTTCATTTAAATCCAAGTCTCGATCGATCGAGATAATTCGATCGATCGAACCTTCGATCGATTGAGACCTGTCAAAGCGCTTGAGGAAGTGATGATTTCGATCAATCGAAATGAGTTCGATCGATCGAACCTGGAAATTCTACAACATCACTGAATGGAAAATTATGCACCCCCAACTAACCAACATTGTTCTGGATATACAGGAAATGGATAAAAGCAGTTCATTGGCAGGATATGTAAGCCAAAATTTCATCCTCATAGTAGAAAATTGCAAATTTATAAAAATAAAAATTTTGTAATCGCATCCATCTTGCAAAATTGTTGCCCCCCAACATGGTTCTTAAGACCTTATTAACGAAGAAAAATCCAAGCTAAAAACAATTAAAAGAAAAATTAGCAATCCTTTGTCCATCATTACACTTCAAATGATAAACGAAAGACCAAATGATAAAATGCAGTTGAAGTAGAGCACTAATTTTCAAACATAAATATTCCTTCTTACGCAGTTGCTTCTGTTAGGGATATATACTAAAAGCCATGCTTTATGTAGTTAATTTATTATTCATTTAATAAAATCAGTTAATCCATTTTTTATGAGAATCTGTGTGGGCAATATTTGTATTATATTGTTTATTTAATATTATGCATGTGTGTCTTTCACTCTACATAGTAGGTGGTTTGGTGTGTAGAGTTCGTCTTGCACGGGGAAAATCAGACCATCGGATCTTGTAGAATGTAAGAATTTGGTTTACAGTCTTAGATGGATTGGACACACCATCGGTAGGATTGCAGCATGGTGTTGTAGTAGGTTTGTCTTGACTGCGGGAAACGGTATAGTTTCAACTCACCATGCTGGTACATTTTGTGTATTAAACGGGACCGACTTGGGGTAATTATCTTTATACTGACTTATAAGATAATTAATACCTCATGACTATTATGAGTGCTTATACTCTAAATCCTAAGTTATTTTATGGACACGTACATTTGATATTTACACTTTGATCCCTAAAAGGGTGAGATCCTTAAATGGGTCAATATCTCATTGGATTGAGTGACAATATTAATTATGTGGTGGATATTAATTAATGATGGAATCCATGTCTCAATTTTGGGATTGATGATATCCCCTTGAGAAAGCTTATAAGTTTTGATTATGTCAAACCCTGCAGGTGGATTTTGTATCCGACATATCAGATAAGTTAAGCAGAGGATCTCAAGGAATTTTAAGAGATTAATTAAATATGATTGTCAGTAATTATATTTAATTAATGGATATCTGTAATCTTAACATGGGGAGATAATAAGCATTTAATTACATGGAGCTCGAAATATATTTTTGAGATAAGGGTAGGAGTGCAATTATAATTCTTTAGTGGTATGAATTATAATTTATGGAAATAGGAATCTGATTCAATTCGAATTAGGGTTTCCTAATTCCATAAGGAAGCCTATTCCTTATTGACTTCTTATGGCCCCTATCGTAGCCTATATATATGTTGCTTTGGCTCTCTCCCCAGTTAGCGTTTTTCCATCAAGAGTATTATAACTCGGAATAGAAAAGAGAGCGTAAAAAGAGAGAGCAGAAACATAAAGGATTTCGAAGGAGCCCACACTCAGTTCGATATTCTGGCAGCAAAGGAATACGGTAGAAGATCGTGAGCTGTTATCGAGCCCGTGTTCTCGATTCGTCTACTACAACATTTTGTTTTAGCAGTTTAAGGTAACCCTAGTTCCGCCCTTGTAGGGTTATTGTAGTTTTCACATAATTTTTTTGGAGTACCAACTTATACGCGCTGTCAATGGATTCTAGGAACGCAGTTTCCTAACAGCTTCTTCTTCTGCCCCATTTTCGAGTGTAGATTCCAAACTTGATGACTCTCTTTCCCAAAACAGACGAAAAGCAGCAAGGACATCATCGAGTGAGTCTGAAATCTCTACGGAGTTGTTTGCACAGGCAAGAGGTGATCCAGATGGAGACAAAGATAATGGAGTGTAATTTTGCAACGGACTTTCCGCTTACGGCGGAGTACCCGGGGACCTTATGTATGGTCCAAATCCATGGAACAGCTGATGCAGAAGGAACAGCGGCGATAACATTTGATTCATATGGAAAATCCTGACAAAGGAAAATAAAAAGAACACAAAAAAAAAACTAAAATTAAATAAAACAAGAAAAATAACTAATAGAATAGAATAAACACAGAAAGACGAAAAGACAAAGAAATGTGACAAGGAATTAACCTCACTATTGGCGTGAGATAACCAAGTATACTAGCAGGTAGAGGGCGTTGCAACCGGAACAGCAAATAACTCATGTGCACATAAATGTACGGAACCAATTCAATGACAAAGAAATCATCAACATAAGTGAAGACAACATTGTGGCGTTCAGGCACCACATCCTGTAAATCGTCTTCTTCCCATGGTTCCCACATTGAATCGTTCTCCCATTGTTCCAACAGAGCATCATCGACTTCCCAAACAACATACCCCTCTGGTTCGCCTTCCTCTTCAGGGAAGTCCATATACGCGAAGGGATTGATGTGGAGTAGGGCAGGATTATATGGAATGTATCCTTGGGACAAATAATGACATCATCTGCTCCCGGCCCTTGATAAGGAGAAAAGCAAAATGCGATCTCCTCAGTAGTCCATGGAGGATTAGGGTATTCTGAATCAGCCCATGACCTAATTGAATGGACGTCGTCATCCCTCATATTTTTAATAGCCTGCAGGTTAGAGATAGAATGGAATAGCAGATTAAAATCGAAGTCACACTCAAAAATAGACAGACAAAAGAAATAAAACAAAGTGCAGAAAAGGAAAGAAATACAACAACAACGTGTAAACACACTTTAATGTTTTTAGGTGGAGGAATAGTTGGGCTCATCTAGCTCGATGTGCTCAGCTTCTGATTGGAAGTTCTCCAAGAACGGTTTTAATCTTTGGCCATTAACCTTGAAACAATCATCGTTCTTGGGATTTACGAGCTCGACGGCCCCATGTGGAAAAACATATTTGACAATGAATGGACCTGTCCACCGGGATCGGAGCTTACTTGGAAAAAGATGGAGGCGAGAGTTGTACAGCAAGACTTTCTGTCTCAGCTCGAATGATTTTTGAAAGATTGTTCTATCGTAGCGAGCCTTCAACCTTTCCTTGCGTAATTTAGCATTGTCGTATGCATCTCGGCGTATTTCCTCCAGTTCAGCTAATCGTGTTGCCCAATACGCTTTGTGGTCTATTTTGACAGGAAGGTGACATGCCTTGCCGTATACTAGCCTGTATGGGGACATGTCTAAGTTGGTTTTATAGGCAGTACGGTACGCCCATAGAGCATCAGTCAGTTTGTAAGCCCAATCTTTTCTGTTGAAACTAATCGTCTTTTCGAGTATATGCTTGATTTCTCGGTTAGCCAACTCTGCTTGCCCGTTAGTTTGCGGGTGGTAGGCAAGAACGATCTTATGATTTACCCCATATTTCTTGAGGAGTGACTCTAAAGGTCTGTTGCAAAAATGCTTGCCTTGGTCACTTATAATTGCCTTTGGGGGTTCCAAAACGCGACAGAATGTGCTCCTTAAGAAAGGACATAACAGATTTGTGGTCATTGTGTCTTGTTGGTATCGCTTCTACCCATTTTGATATATACTCCACAGCTAGGAGTATGTATTCATAGTTGTTTGATTTCAGGAACGGGCCATAAAGTCTATGCCCCAACAATCAAATATTTCAATTGTGATGGTGGGGGTTAAGGGCATAGAGTTTCTTCTTAAAATTGTGCCTAGCTTTTGACAGCGTTGGCACGATTTGCAAAAAGAATAGGCATCCTTAAACACAGTGGGCCAGTAGAAACCGCTATGTACGACTTTTTGTGCGGTCTTTTGCGAAGAAAAATGGCCTCCACAGGCTTCAGAATGGCAAGATGCCAAAATTACGATTATATCCTCATTTGGAACGCATCGTCTGATGACCTAATCAGCACAATACTTGAATAAGTAAGGGTTATCGAAAAAGAAATGACGTGCGAACGAGAAGAACCGTTTCCTATCTTGATTTGACCAATGACTAGGAGTCTCTCCCGTGACAAGATAATTCACTATATCAGCATACCAAGGAAAACTGGAAATAGCCATCAGTTGCTCATCTGGGAATTCATCCTTAATTGGTATGGGTTCAGTGTTGTCAGTAAATATTAACCGAGACAAATGGTCAACGACCACATTCTCTACTCCCTTTTTATCCTTGATTGTGATATCGAATTCTTGGAGTATGAGTATCCAACGGATCGATAAGTCTTTGCTTCGCATCCTTCTTAGATAACAGGTACTTAAGGGCTGAGTGGTCTGTAAAACAGACGATTGGGGACCCTATTAGATATGACCTGAACTTATCTAGAGTGAAGACTATTGCCAGTAGCTCTTTTTCGGTAGTCGTATAATTCATTTGAGCTTCGTTAAGTGTTCGAGTGGCATAGTAGATGACATAGGGCTTATTATCCTTCCTCTATCCTAGGACTGCACCAATGGCATAGTCGCTAGCATTGCACATTAGCTCAAATTGCAAACTTCAGTCGGGTGCCTGTATTATCGGTGCGGAGGTAAGGTGTTCCTTTAGTGCGTCAAAAGATGTTTGACAATTTTTCGGCCATTCGAATGGTGCGTCTTTGACTAAGAGTTGTCATAGTGGTCTGGAAATTGCACTAAAATTTTGGATAAAGCGACGATAAAATCCTGCCTGCCCCAGAAAAGAACGGATGTCTTTGACTGTACGGGGGACAGGTAGGTTTGAGATTATATCGATTTTGGCTTCATCCACCTGGATACCTTTATCATAAATAATGTGGCCGAGGACAATTCCCTTAGTCACCATGAAGTGACACTTTTCCCAGTTTAGTATTAAGTGTTTGTCCTTGCATCTTGCTAGCACACGTTCCAGATTGTCTAAGCAATTTTCAAAGCTATGGTCGAACACCGAAAAATCGTCCATAAAGACCTCAAGTATTTGTTCGACCATATCACTGAATATGCTCAACATGCACCGTTGAAAGGTAGCAGGTGCGTTGCATAAGTCGAAAGGCATACGACGATAGGCGAACGTACCGAACGGACACGTGAAAGTTGTTTTCTCCTAATCTTCAGGAGCAATTTCAATTTGATTATAGCCACTATATCCGTCCAAGAAACAATAGTACTTATGACCTGCCACTCATTCTAGCATTTGATCCATAAATGGTAATGAAAAGTGGTCTTTCCGGGTCATAGTGTTCAATTTCCGGTAATCAATACACATCCGCCATCCGGTGGGGACGAGTGTTGGTACCAATTCGCCGTCTTTGTTTGGGATTACTGTTATACCTGCTTTTTTTGGCACAACTTGGGTTGGACTAACCCAAGGGCTATCAGAAATAGGATATATAATCCCTACGTCAAGAAGTTTTAGGACTCCCTTTTTGACTACTTCTTGCATATTAGGATTCAAACGCCTTTGCATTTATCGCAAAGGTTTTGCGTCTTCCTCCAAATATATTTTATGAGTGCACACGGACGGGCTTATGCCTTTGAGGTCGGCAATGGTCCATCCCAATGTTCCCTTATGTTGGTCTAGCATTTGGATTAATTTGCCCTCTTGTTCTAGACTGAGAGTGGATGAGATTATAACAGGATAAGTCTTTTCAGTTCCCAGGAAAGCATATTTGAGCTCTTCTGGAAGCTCCTTTAATTCCAAATCGGGAAACTGGAAATTAGAGGGCATGACTAACTTTGTTTTTGGAGGCAGTGGTTCATATAGTGTTACCCACATGCATTCAGCTCTATCATCCTCTTTCGTTTCCATCATGAGACAGGTATGATTCAGAGTAGCATCCAATGGAGTAGAATCATTAGGTTTGTAGACAATGTCAAATTGTGATACTACTACTTCCAAAGGATCTTTATAATCAACAAAGTCTGCCTCATCTTTGATGACCGTCTCAATGTAGTTGACCTCTTCTTCATCCTCGTATTCTTCAAGTCGGGGATTTGAAAAGATTTTAACATTCAAAGTCATATTCCTGAATACGATGGTCATAATACCACTTCTTATTTTGATTGTGGCATCTATGGTGTTGAGGAATGGACGTCCAAAAATCACCGGGATTTGTGAACATGGATTAGACACAGGTTTAGTGTCCAAAATTACAAAATCGACCAGGAAGACAAAGGAGTCTATTTGCACTAGGACGTCCTCCAGTATTCCTCTAGGGTATTTGACTAACCTGTCTGCCAGTTACAATGTAACTCGGGTAGGTTTGAGTTCACCCAACCCTAGTTATTTATAAACTGAGTATGGCAGCAGGTTCACGCTCGCTCCTAGATCAAGGAGGGCGTTGTCTATTCTTTGATTACCAATTCGGCACGAGACAGTTGGGGTACCGGGGTCTTTGAGTTTCGGAGGCAATTCATTTTGGATGATTGCGCTTGCTTGGCAAGCCACATAAGCGTGTTTCTTTACACTTTGCCTCCTCTTGACCGTGCATAAGTCTTTAAGGTACTTAGCATAGGCCGGCACTTGTTTAATTGCATCAAGGAGTGGAAGATTGATTTTAACTTGTTTAAACAATTCCAAAAACTCCTGATTCTTTGCCTCGTTTTTAGGATTCCTAAGCCTTTGAGGGTAAGGTGCGGGAAAAGGGCATTTAGGTAATTTGTCAATGACAGGCTCCTTCCCAGGCCTTCTCTCAACTTCTTCCACTTCTTTAGGAGCGTCATCATTTGATTCTAATGGTTTGTTATTATTGAATTGCTCCTCCTCTTGAGTGGACGATTTATTTTTAGTTACCACTTCATCCTCTTCATACTTCTCGGGAGTAGAGAGAGGTGTATTGCACCCTATAATCTTGCCGCTTCTCAGAGTTGTCACGGCTTTTGCCTATTCATGATTAGTGGGACCATTGTTGAATCTCTTAGGGTTTTGAAGTGGTTGGGCAGGAAATGTTCCACTCGACCCCTCTTGTCGTGTATCCATTCTCTCTAATGTTGCGGACATTTTACTCATCATTTGAATTAACTGTTGCGTTAAATTCACATTAGAGAGTGGATCTTCCTCTTGCACCTTTTTGTGAGGTGGCATGTAAACATTTGATTGCTGATTATTAGAGGGTTGAGCGTGGTTATAATTGTGTGATCTATTTTGATTGAATAACTGGGACTGCCTATTGTACTGCCCTTGATAGTGATTATTGTTATTGTAGGGCTGTTGTTGTTGGTAGTGATTTTGGGTCCTAGCATCGTTTTTCCAATCAAAACTGGGGTGATTCCATCGATTGTTGTTATTTTGTGTATTATAATTATTATAGGAATTCCCCGCCCCCTATACCCTTACATGGCATTCATTTCCATGGGGGGTTGCTCTTGAAAGTACAACACATTAGGACAGTATTGACTAGTGTGTCCCAACATATTGCATGTGCCGCATGGTTCTTCAGGTAAAACCTGCCTAGAATTCTCTCCTTTCATTCCCAATTCTTCTACCTTCTTAGCTAATTCTTCATATTTATTCATTAGATGATCCTCACTTTTTAATTGGTATAGACTCTTCTCCTCTACACAGGATATCTGTGAGCGTGGGATATCTTCATAATTGGACCATTCATGGGCATGTTCAGCTAACCACTCGAAGTGAGCTTCAGCTTCTTCGGTGTTTTTGCGAAGAAATGGTCCTAAACTCATGGTTTCGACCAATTTTTTAGTTTCACCATTTAACCCTTCATAAAAGTAGCTTATGGTTCGCCATTTCTCATACCTGTGATGTGGGCATGAGAGAAGCAAATCCTTGAAACGCTCCCATGTTTGGGTGAAGGTTTCATTGCTCTTTTGTTTATAAGAGTTTATTTGTCGTTTTAGCTTGGTGGTCATGTGAGGTGGAAAGAATTTCTTTAAGAATGCAGTATTCATCGCAGGCCAGGTATAGATTGAATTCGGCTTCAAGGTGACCAACCATGCTTTTGCTTTATCCTTAAAGGTGAAGGGAAATAACATTAAGCGCGTCACATCTACAAGACAATTTTGCGAGAATGTTTTACAAACATCCTCGAAATCTTTTACATGTAGATATGCCTTCTCGCTCTCCATTCCATGGAAGGTTGGAAGGAGTTGAATCATTCCATTGTGAAATTGGAATTCGTCTGCATGTGGTGGAATGAGAATGCAAGAAGGTATAGGTGCATGTTCGGGTGTCATGAGATCGCATAAAGGACGAAGCGAATCATCAATTGGTACAACCACATTCTCACCGTTTTCACTTTGATTATCGGCCATTGAATCGGTAGGTGCGGCTATGGGATTAATAGAATTAGAAGAATCGGCTAAGTAGAATGGATTTCCGAAAATTCCTTCAATAGAATTATCGGACATGAAAAAGAAAAAGATTCCTAAAGAGATTTTTAATTCTAAAGAACT
Source organism: Hydrangea macrophylla (assembly GCA_033977485.1). Lineage (NCBI taxonomy): Eukaryota > Viridiplantae > Streptophyta > Magnoliopsida > Cornales > Hydrangeaceae > Hydrangea > Hydrangea macrophylla. The sequence continues at coordinate 5,284,308 of CM066997.1, read as the reverse complement.
CTTAAAACAAAAAGAAAATAGAAATAGACAAGACAGATTAAGGTAATCTAAATATTAAGTCGTCGCCTGTCCTGGCAACGGCGCCAAAAAAAACTTGACACAACTAAAAATATGTGTATGTTTGTATGCTATACCCAAGTGTAGGTAATCGTGCAAGTAGTAATCTGGTTAAGACCAGGTCGATCCCACAAGGAAGGTGTTAAACTAATTACCTAGATTAAACTCAAAAAGAAAAAGAAAATCAATGTTTTAAAGAATGTAGAACACAAAGTTCCACAACTATCAACTACTAAAAATAAAGCAATTAAACTAGATCAAACTAATGATTAACTAATTAATTAAAATGATACTTTAAAACGATTTCTCTTAATAAAAAGGAATGTTGGGATTACACGAATCCACCGCGACCTAGTCATCTACCATGCAATTACATTAAAGCTTAATGGAGTACATCCTCTACAGTATTCCGTATTTCTTTAAGAATAAAGAATCCATAGTCCTTTCATGACCGGGACTATATCATCACCGTTAATTTGAAACATGTGAAAGCGGTTTAAAACAATAGTTAAGACTCGCACCTACAATGGTGTTAGCATTGAAGGTGGTTTGAAAAAGATATTGAAGAAAAATGCCTTAAGGCCTTAAGTTCAGAGACTGTTTTGACAAACTGAGCATTTGGGGACAGTTTGATAACGAATCTTTAAAGCAGAAAGTCTTGGAATACTATAGGGGATATTCTCAAGAATCAGAGGGTTCGATCGATCGATGCGCTTTCGATCGATTCGAATATCTTCATCTTTCAATCGATCGAATCGTCTTCGATCGCTTGACTGTTTTCTGGTCTGATCGATCGAACTATCTTTGATCGATCGAACACATGAATTATTCTACTGCATGGCAGAAGCTTGAGATCACGGTTTCATCATGATCTCCCAACCTGGGGACTACTCAGACATGGTCTGGAGTGTCGTGGATTGGTTTTAACGTAAATATTCATTAAAGTCTTGTTTGTTTGTGTTTTTATCATGAAATCTATGGAAACCAATGGTGTAAACCTATCTAACATGCACGACTATGATTCTAGCAGATTAAACTACACTAAACAGCAAGTAGAATGTAAATAAAATAGTACGAAGTAACCTGGAATGACAAACTTGTATTAGAATTAAGATAATCTAAGCCAAACTATGGAAATCCGTGATAAAACCTACAAAAACAAGAAGAAAAACTCTCTACTCTCTATAAACTGATAAAAAGTAAGAGTGGGCGTCCTCAAGGACATATACAATACGAATATTTATAGATAAAACTAAAGCTAGGGTTAAAACTCCGTCTCTGCTGCGTGCGCGTAATTTCTGATAAAAGCCATGTTCCATCGATTGAACCTCTGGAATCTTCAAGCGCTTGAACATACTTCGATCAATCGAAGTCTCAATCGATTGAAGTTTCTTAGATCGATCGAACTTCACTTTTCATGTTTGAATTGTCTCTATTAAAACCAAACACTTCCTTTTATCAGGCTTATTCAATTCTTCACTCAGCAACAGTAATCTGCACAAATTATAGCTAAAATAATACAACTGATCATAGGTTAATCAAATTATGTAAAAGCTGGCATTGTAATCCAAATTGCAGCTATATGAAGGAATTGTAGACTAAAGCAGTGTATTTTCTTCTTTTAACGCGGTTGTATTTTACAAATACCCCTACTTGTCAGGATGATTATATCACGAAGCATAAACCTAAGGGAAGATAGATCTGAGAGAAATAGATGGAGAGCCATCTATTCCTCCAATAATTGAAAATGATATAAGACAATAAAATACCACTTCTTCACCAATTTCTGCACCGGTACCTCGTCGTAGTGGGAAGATTGTCAACCTACCTGACAGATACATGTTCTTAGGAGATGTTTTTGAAGCTGTCTCCATAGAGTCTGAATCTGATCCTGCCACATACGAAGAGGCAATGGTTGATATTGATTCAGCTCATTAGGTTAAAGCTATGAAAGCTGAATTAAAATCTATGGATTCCAATAAGGTCTACGATCTTGTAGAACTTCCAACTAATATTAAACCTATTGGATGTAAGTGAGTCTATAAGAGGAAAAGAGGATCTGATGAAGCGGTTGAGACTTTTAAGGCAAGGCTTGTAGCGAAAGGTTATACTCAGAAGGAAGGCATTGACTATGAAGAAACCTTCTCGTCAGAAGCCATGCTCAAGTCTATTAGAATACTCTTATCCATTGCTACATGCCTAGATTATAAGATCTGGCAGATGGACATCAAGACTGCATTCTTGAATGACAATCTTGAGGAGGACATTTATGAGCAGCAACCAGAAGGGTTCATAGCTGGTGGGAAAGGCAACTTGGTATGCAAGTTACAAAAGTCCATTTATTGGCTTAAACAGGCATCCAAGAGTTGAACATCTGATTTGACCAAGCAGTCAAGTCGTTTGGTTTAATACAAAATCTGGATGAGCCTTGTGTATACAAGAAATGTGAAGTTAAGGTAGTGGCTTTTCTTGTGCTTTATGTTGATGACATTCTACTCATTGGGAATGATATAGGGGCATTATCATTAATTAAAGTTTGGCTAGCTAGTACTTTCGATATGAAGGATCTAGGAGAGACGAGCTATATCCTTGGAATAAAGCTCTTTCGATATTATAAGCGAAAGATAATGGGATTATCTAAAGCTGGTTATATCGATAAGGTGCTAACTAGGTTTTCCATGGATAATTCGAAGAAAGGTTTATTACCTTTCAGGCATGGTTTAGCGTTCTCCAAGGACCAGTGTCCTAAGACATAAGAGGAGAGGAATCGCATGGCATAAGTTCTCTATGCTTCGGCAGTGGGAAGTCTTGTGTATGCAATGTTATGCACTAGACCAGATATCTGTTTTGTTGTTGGCATGGTTAGTAGGAATCAGTCAAATCCAAGTCTAAAGCACTGGACAGCCGTTAAGCACATTCTTAAGTACTTGAGAAGGACTAAAGATTACATGTTTATGTACGACGGAGATGAGTTGATTCCAGTGGGATACACTGACTCAGACTTTATGTCAGATAAAGTTTCGAGAAAGTCGACATCCGGACATCTCTTTACCTTGGGAGGTGGTGCTATTAGTTGGAGGAGCATTAAACAAAAATGCATTGCAGACTCAACTACAAAAGCTGAGTATGTGGCTGCTTGTGAAGCCACGAAGGAAGCTATTTGGCTCAAGAAGTTCCTTATGGAGCTCGAGGTGGTACCAGTGTCATTGTCACATATTACGCTATATTGTGATAATAGTGGGGCAGTGACTCAGTCGAAGGAGCCGAGGAACCACGGAAAGGGAAAGCACGTAGAACGAAAGTATCATCTCATTTGAGATATAGTTCAATGTGGGGATGTGACTGTCACCAAGATTGCCACCGCTGACAATCTTGCGGATTCGTTTACAAAGGCCTTGCCACATAAGGTCTTTGATCGTCATCTAGATAGTCTAGGTTTTAGATGTACTGGGTTATGGGTGCAAGTGGGAGTTTGTTGGGTTTGTGCCCTCATTCCATTACTTTATGTATGAGACATTGACATTTTAATATATGGATATCAGCTTTACATTTCATTGTGTATGTTTCTTTCATAAGATGGTTGTTAATCCTTAAGTATCATAGTAAGTAATTCATATATGTATGAGATACATACAAGTGAGATACGAATTACTATCCTTTGATACTTAGAACTTGTCATAGTGGATGATGAGACTGGATATCTTAACTATCATTGGATGGAGTGATGAATCTCAATCACTGGAGTATGACTCTTAGTTAATATGCTAGTGCTCATAGTGCATTGACGGACCTGAGTTTTCCTATTGACACTTAAGACTGTCAACAGTCGATAGGAACTCATAACTTGTATAAGATACATGTTCTTAATCTCAAGACGATTATAGACACAGACTGTGGATATGTCTACTTTGACTTACCAACCAGTGAGGTCTTAAAGATCAACACCTGGGTATCTTGGGTATGTCATGCTCATAGGGTTGTGAACATATATTGTCAAGACAGAATCTACCCTTTGATAAAGAGTAAGCATTCCCTTGAGAATGTCATCAAGTTAATTACTGAGAACTGCAGTCTTATTGATAAGTAGTTATCAACATGTTTGGTAATCATGAGAGGTGAATGGGACTCAAGGAATACAAGAAGTAATCATCATTCAGGTTGACATTTATAGTTCATCTGACTACCTGAATATGATTACAAATATTGATAGTAGAGGGACATTAGTACACTATACAAGTCTAGTCATCGCTTCACATATGTTCTTTTGCATTGGAGTGTAGTTATCGTTTTATAGTGGAGTAAGCGATAACCCATCAGTTAGTTAATTTGTTGATCAAAGAGTTTGGTCATGGGAGTTATCAACCGGTCTAAGCCAACAATAAAGAACCTAGGAGGTCCCACTCTTAGCTTCGCTAGGATGCTTTGAATGGTACATGAGGATGTTGTCAAGACAAGTTCGATCAATCGAAAGAGTTTCAATCGATTAAAGTTAAGACAAGTTTGATCGATCAATAGTTCAATCGATCGAAAAGGCTTCGATTGATCAAAGGTTGGATCAATCGAAAGTTCTTCAATCGATTGAAAGTAAAATTCGATTTGGAAATCTATAAATTGGGCAGCTGCATGCAGAATAATTTTAATCGTCGTTTTTCATATTCTAGAGTTGTAGAAATTGTTTAGGGTTTTCCAAACTTTTTCTATCCTCTCTATTAGGTTCCCACCAACCCTAGTCTTTTCGGCAAGCATCCATAGGAGTCATAAAGGGTGAAGATAACCTAGAGGAGACTGTTGGAAGTTGAAGAATTCAGAATTGGGTTCAAGACACAAAGGTATCATGTTCTATCTTTCTTGTCTACGCATCTATAGAGTTAATAAGTAGTAGATCCAAGGCTGCCAATAAAAGTTTTTGAACTTTGTTTTCCGCTGTGCATATAATTAAGTTATTCTAAAACCTATTTTCCCTGCATAATCAACAGAGTATATAATAAATCAAACGACGCATTTGGAATATCTAAGTTCAACATATTATAATCAGAGTTTAATACTAACTATTACAAACCCAAAAGTACACGCGGAAATGTAATAAGGTATTATGGCAACACGTGGCGATTACAAACATTAATTATTCCAAAAGTCTCTAAAACGTAAACATTATAACTATAGCAAAGCTCCTGGCTTTCAGCTTGTATAGTAGTCATTTCCAGCATAGCCTCCCTCAGCGTACACTTCTTCCTCGTAGCCTCTTGGAACATACTCCTCCCCTGCATTCTCATAATTGGGAAAAGCTTGACGTAGAATATCCAGCGGCATAAAACACCATCAGCTTATGAAAGCTAAGTGAATATAAATACTTATTGAGTATCAATAGGTAAACAGTATTATGAAATAACAATAATAAAGATCGTTCTGTCGTTCGCATTCATGTATGCACCAACTCTCTATATGTGACAACTGACATCATCCCAACCATAACATGGATTCTTGGATCCATATTTCACACGTAGCTATGCATCCCTCATTACTCAACTTATCAAGCTCGACATGAAGTCCCAATTTTACTGTACATAAGCCTGACACGTAGTCCCAGCTCTCTAACACATAAGCCTGACACGTAGTCCCAGCTTTCACTATCACGTAAGCCGGACACGAAGTCCCAACTTTTCAACCTAACCAAGCCTGACACATAGTCCCCATGTTTACTATCACGTAAGCCTGACGTGCAGTCCCAGCTTTTCCACCTAACCATAACCACAACCACATACAAACGAATACTCCCGACATCCCATAATCCTTATGATTACTTACATACATACACCCATGAATAGAAACATTCTTCCACGATAAACATATAACTATGCATGTCGGCTTTCCAATTCCAGTTAACAACATCACATTAATCGTTAATCAACCAGTTCCATTTATATAATGCCTTAGGGATTCATTATTCAAGCGTGTGTATTATTCTATACCGCATTAATAGTCGACGTACAACATATATTAACGTAACAACTCAACGTATATAAACAATCTGAATATTCACTAAACTGAAAGGTACAATCGATTGGGTTAAGATTCCAATCGATTGGGAAAACTAGCCTGGCAACCGATTGGGGTAAAAGTGCAATCGATTGGGATATCAAGGTTATCAATCGATTAGGATAAAAGGGCAATCGATTGGGATCAAGGTCCAATCGATTGGGAAGTCTTCTTCTTTCCAGAAACTGTCAAAGACGAATAGAACACTACGTACACGTTCTGGGTTCCTTCTGTCTTACCAAAACACATAAATGCAACACAACTACGCTACTAAGTGAGTTTGAACACTCACCGGCAAGTTTGGTGACCCGCGGTGGTCCTTAGGGTGGCCACTGGTGCTCAAGGAGTTTTTTTTCTTTTTCCTTCTCTCTCTCTCTCTCTCTCTCTCTCTCTCTCTCTCTCTCACCTTCCTCTCTTTCTCTTCTTCTCTTCTTCTCCTTCTTCTCGGTGAGAGTGTGTGAGAGTTTGTGTATGTATATATATATGCGCGTATATATATATGTATATCTCTCCATCTCTAACTTTCTCAACTCAGCAAAACATCTGTGTGTGTATATATGATACATATATATATATAGGAGAGGGGAGTGAATCACAGCCGCACAAAGCAAATTTGGTGACCATGTTTAGCTACTCTCAATCGAATGGGACCAGTGACAATCGATTGGGGTTAGGCGGTTAATTATCAATTGATTGGGACAAATGCCAATCGATTGGGGTTAGGTGATTGGCAATCGATTGAGGTTAAGGTCCAATCAATTGGTGCCACAAAATAACAAAGACAAGGAAAAACAAAGGGTCTTATTTATATATCAATAAACAGAAAATACAGCAGAAATTACGGGTCTTAGAATCGAACGGTCATAAGTTGTCTGTTTCTTTGCTACACCACTGTGAACACCACCTATCTCATACCACAACTTAGCGTAAGTTTAACCTAACTTTTTCTTCTTCTTTTTTTTTTTTTTTGGGTAAAAAGTTTAACCTAACTTTACATATACCACTATGGATGCTCTAACACATGTGGTTAATGAACCCATTAAATTTTCATTAGAGGATGTTGAAATGGTCTTACCACTATTAAAGGTGGTCCTATTATCACATTACTCCACCATAATTCATAGGTGACTTATTTTTTACTTGGCTAACAATACAAAGTGTGTGTGTGTGTGTGCGCGTGTGTGTGTGTGGGGGGGGGAGGGGGGGGGGGGGGGGAGTGGATAGTATGATTAGGGTGGTATTGCATAATCAATTTTGGCTCAAATGGTTTGTAATGGAACCCTACCTTCTCTGATCCAATCGATACGTGCAATTTCTTTTCCATCGATACGCCTTGTAATTTATACTTGTGAACTCTTTTTGTATATGCTTGTTCAGTTAATTCATTAGCCTTTTTCATTGCTTTTTGAAGTGAAACTCTATTATTTAATTGTCTGACAATAAATTCTACAAGAATATTAGGGGTTCTGTAAGATTTTGCAATTCTTGTGATAGAAATGTTAAGTTTTCAGTTCACACAATTAAATTCTTTTTGTAGATTCATCTGTAACTCTTATATTCCTCGCGGTCGACTTTTGTTAATAACTTTGGTAATCCTATATAGATTATAACCTAGACCAGGTCGATTCTTTTTTAATCTCTACATGCAATTCCCTCGACACAAGAGGATATTCTCATATAATTTTGTACATAATTCTTGATACAATTCCGTATTTTTTTTATCTTTCTTGTAGATCCTCAGAATAATTTTTTGGTTGGGCAAACCAAAGGGAATGATGACTTTGTTGTGGGCTTTGCCCTTGGCTTTGTAAGTTTTGGTTTAATATTAATGAAATTGCTGGGTTGTTAAAAAAAATAAATTTAAAAACAGAAGGATTGTTATGAATAATGCCACTTTTAATAGTGGATGTCCATAGTGTTTAATTATGGTGGATGTCTATACAAGCATTAGTGAATGTCAATTCCATTTGATGTCATAGATGATGTCTTTGACAATTTATTTCCCTATAAATTGAACTCATCGGAAGAAGAAAGTGTGGATGAAAAAAGACTTGAAAAGAAGAAGAAAAGGAGAGAAGAAAAGCAAGAGAAATATTAGGGGGAGAGAGTGACAAATATCATTAGTGTTTTTGATATATTGAGAAGTTAGTGCTTTGCTTGTAAAGGTTCAATCAATAATCAAAGGTGATCCCCCTCCGCAGTGGACGTAGGCAAATTGCCGAACCACCTGAAAATATTGGTGTCATTAATTGCTTATTTGCATGCATGTTTATTATTAGTTTTATAACACGTTATCAGCACGAGCCTATACCAACTGGGCTCCTCATATCAAATGGTATAGATATTAATATAGATAATATATATCTGTTTAGTTTTCTTTATATATATATATATATATGTGTGTGTGCACCCTTGAAGAGGTTATAATTTAAACTCCTCTTGATCAAAGGAATTTATTACAAACTTCCTGAAGAAGTAATTAGACAGTCCTCTTGAAGAGGCAATATTTTAAATGCTCCCGAAGAGTTAAAAAAAAAAAAAAAAAAATTGAACCTCTTGAAGAGGTAATAGATAAAACTTCTGCAGAAGTACTTATTATACTCCTGAAGAGATACAGATATATCTATTTTTACTTGTAGATGCATATACTCTTGAAGAGTTAGTCTCTTAAAGAGATTATGGAGAATCAAACTAATTATCCTCCCGAAGAGGAAATTCTTATATTGTAGTATTGCATTATTTACTTGACATTAACATGTTTATTTACATGCATATGCATTTACTAGATTCTAAATATTATTATTTTTATATATAAAGTGTTCTACAATATGTCAAATCTTGCCAAACTTGATATTGTGGCTTTGGACATTTCTGGGAACAATTATCTGTTGTGGGCTCACCAGGCTGAAATCCGACTAAAGTCAAAGAAACTTTGGAAAATTGTTGTAGAAGAAAATAATGGATTAGTACAAGATCAAGATAAGTTAGAGGAAGATCAATCCACGGCAATGATTTTCCTTCTCCACCATATCCATGAAGGTTTACAAAATGAGTATCTTACGGTCAAGGATCCTTTTATCCTTTGGACTAATTTAAAAGAAAGATTTGAACACATAAGATTGATCATTTTGCCAAAAGCTAAATATGATTGGATCCACCTGCGATTCCAGGACTACAAATCAGTTAGAGACTATAACTCTGCTTTATTTCAAATTAGTTCTCAACTGATGTTGTGTGGGGAAACTATCATTGATCTTCAAATGATAGAAAAAAACATTGTCAACATTTCATGCCTCAAGTGTGCTCCTGCAGCAGCAATATCGAGCACAAGGATTCACAAAGTACTCCGCATTAATTTCATGTCTTCTTGTTGCGGAACAAAATAATGAATTGTTGATGAAAAATCATAATATGCGCCCCACTGGCTCGACACCATTGCCCGAAGCAAATGGAACCGTATTCCCTGAAGTGAATACAACTCCACACAATAAACATAGGCATGGACGTGGGGGAAATCATGGATATGGTCGTGGTCGTGGAAATAATCATAGTCGTAATCATGGTAGTGGTCAGAATCGTGGCCGTAACCAAGGAAAGAATAACCATTGGCATCGTGAGGGTTATCATCCATACAAGAACAACACACCTTACCACCCGAAGTGGAACAAAAATGCTAAAGGCAAAGGTGTACAAAGAGCTGTCAAGAAAGACGAAGATGGTTGCTACAGATGTGGCATGCAAGGGCATTGGTCACGTAAATGTCATATACCAAAACACTTAGTAGATCTCTATCAAGCATCACTAAAAGGATTGTACGATGAAAGAAGGAGATATATGTCTGGTTGATAGTGCAACTACACACACCATTCTTCAAGACCAGAGATATTTCTGGAACTTGAAATTAGCAGAAGCTAATGTGAGCACAATATCTGGTACTACCAGTCTCATTGAAGGCTCTGGAAAAGCAAGCATTATTTTATCAAAAGGAACAACGATTCATTTAGAAAATGCTCTATACTCTAGCAAATCCCGAAGAAATTTGCTCAGTTTCAAAGATATCCGCCGAAATGGATTCCACGTTGAAACCATTAACGAGGGTAATATTGAGTACCTTTGCATCACTAAAGTCGTTTCAAACAAAAAAACATATTTTGGAAAAACTTCATGCACACTCCTCTGGATTGTATCAGACAACGATAAGTGCTATTGAATCACATGTTGTGGTGAACCAAAAGTTTTCTGACCCAAAAGTGTTTGGACTTTGGCATGATCGTCTTGGTCATCCTGGAGCTATTATGATGCGTAGGATCATTGAAACCTCAAATGGACATCCTTTAAGAAATCAGAAAATCCTTTTACCTCGTGATAATCCTTGTACTGCTTGTTCACAAGGAAAATTGATTGTGAGACCATCTCCAACAAAAGTGAAAATTGAATCCCCAGTATTTTTGGAACGTATCCAAGGGGATATTTGTGGACCTATTCATCCACCGTCTGGACCATTTTTCTACTTTATGGTCTTACTAGATGCTTCAACTAGATGGTCGCATGTTTGTTTACTCTCATCTCGTAATGCTGCATTTGCCAGACTTCTTGCTCAGATAATTCGATTACGAGCACAATTTTCTGATTTTCCTATCAAAACTATACGTCTTGATAATGCTGGGGAATTCACATCCAAGGCATTTGATGACTATTGCATGTCAATAGGAATTCATGTTGAACATCCCGTTGCTCACGTGCATACACAGAATGGTTTAGCTGAGTCGTTTATCAAACGTCTCAAGTTGGTTGCTAGACCCTTACTTTTGAGAACAAAGCTGCATACATCTGCTTGGGGTCATGCCATATTACATGCTGCATCATTAATTCGGATTAGACCAACTTCTTATCATGAATACTCCCCTTTACAACTTGTATTTGGACAACCACCTAATGTTTCCCATCTACGAGTTTTTGGTTGTGCTGTGCAAGTTCCTATTGCACCCCCACAACGCACAAAAATGGGTCCTCAGAGACGCCTTGGAGTTTACGTTGGTTTTGATTCACCATCTATAATAAGATATCTTGAACCCCTAACTGGTGATCTTTTTACTGCACGGTTTGCAGACTGTCATTTTGATGAGACCGTATTCCCACCATTAGGGGGAGAAAAGCTGAAACCTGAAGCTCAGCATGAAATTTCTTGGAATACATTGGCAATGTCTCATCTTGATCCTCGCACCAATCAATGTGAACTTGAAGTTCAAAGGATCATTCATTTGCAAAAGGTTGCAAATCAATTGCCTGATGCATTCACTGATGCAAAGAAAGTGATAAAATCACATATACCGGCTGTAAACACTCCAGCAAGAATTGAAGTCCCAAGAGGACAATCTGGTAGTGCAGCGGTAGATGAGTCTACGGCACGATTGAAACGTGGTAGACCTAGTGGTGCAAAGGATAAGGTTCCTCGGAAGAGGAAAATAAAAGGACATATTAACAAAGTGGAAACTCATACAGAGATCTCAAAAGGCGCTATAGAAATACTTGATAAATCCAACGTTGGTCAACAGGGTTCCCCTGGAGAGGAACAAGTAGCCCATGAAGAGGCACAAGTATTTGAGAATAAAGAGATCTCGATAAACTATATGTCCACTGGAAATATGTGGGATCGTAATGGCACGGTCATTGATCACATATTTGCCTTTACGGTAGCACTAGACATCACCCAAAGTGATGAGGATCCTGAACCACAAAATGTGGAAGAATGTCGACATAGAATTGATTGGCCAAAGTGGGAAGAGGCCATACAAACTGAGTTAAACTCATTAGAAAAACGGGAAGTGTTTGGGCCTGTAGTCCCTACACCTGAAGATGTAAGTCCCGTTGGGTACAAATGGGTATTTGTACGGAAACGTAATGAGCAAAATGAGATTGTGCGATACAAGGCTCGACTTGTAGCACAAGGTTTCTCACAGAGACCTGGCATCGATTACGATGAAACATATTCCCCGGTAATGGATGCAATTATGTTTCGATTTTTGATAAGCCTATCAATGTCTGAAGGACTTGATATGCGCTTAATGGATGTGGTTACAGCATATTTATATGGATCACTAGATAGTGACATACATATGAAGATCCCTAAAGGATTCAACATGCCCGAAGCATGTAAGTCAAAACCACGAGATATGTACTCTATTAAATTGCAAAGATCTCTATATGGATTAAAGCAATCCGGACGCATGTGGTACAATCGCTTGAGCGAATATCTATTGAAAGAAGGATATATAAATAATGCCATATGTCCATGCGTTTTCATTAAGAGATCAGATTCCGATTTTGCAATCATTGCAGTATATGTTGATGATCTTAATCTTGTTGGCACTCCCAAAGAGCTCACAAAAACTGCTGATTATTTGAAAAGGGAATTTGAGATGAAAGATCTTGGAAAGACAAAATTTTGTCTTGGATTACAACTCAAGCATTTCCCCGAAGGAATTCTCTTACATCAATCCTCATATACAGAGAAAATTTTGAAACGTTTCTATATGGATAATGCTCATCCATTGAGTACTCCTATGGTAGTCCGGTCACTTGATGTAAAGAAGGATCCCTATCGTCCTCGTGATGATAATGAAGAGTTACTTGGTCCTGAAGTACCATATCTGAGCGCTATTGGTGCTCTTATGTATTTGGCAAATTGTACCCGACCAGATATCGCCTTTTCTGTCAATCTGCTTGCAAGATTTAGCTCAGCACCAACTCGAAGACATTGGAATGGTATCAAGCACATTTTTCGCTATCTTCGTGGTACAATTGATTTGGGATTATTTTATTCAAAAGGATCCAAATCACCATTAGTTGGATATGCCGATGCTGGTTATCTCTCTGATCCACACAAGGCTCGATCTCAAACAGGCTATGTATTTACTTGTGGCAATACTGCCATCTCATGGCGATCTGTGAAGCAAACATTGACAGCCACTTCTTCAAATCATTCTGAAATCATTGCACTGCATGAGGCCAGTCGTGAATGCATTTGGTTGAGATCAATGATCCAACATATTCAGGAATCTTATGCCTTATCTTCAATCAAAGATAAACCGACAACGTTATATGAAGATAATGCTGCATGCATTGCACAAATCAGAGGGGGATTCATCAAAGGAGACAAAACCAAGCACATCTCACCAAAATTCTTCTATACACATGAACTCCAAAAGAAAGGTGAAATCAATGTTCAACAAATACGTTCTATTGATAATCTCGCAGATTTATTCACAAAAGCACTACCAACTGCAACATTCAAGAAACTAGTACACAATATTGGAATGCGCAAACTTAAAGAAGTTTCATGTAGCAATTACTCATGTGACAATGAGGGGGAGAAAGCGACTACTTCATATTATCAGTGAATGGACATCCAAGGGGGAGTGTTATGAATAATGCCACTTTTAATAGTGGATGTCCATAGTGTTTAATTATGGTGGATGTCTATACAAGCATTAGTGAATGTCAATTCCATTTGATGTCATAGATGATGTCTTTGACAATTTATTTCCCTATAAATTGAACTCATCGGAAGAAGAAAGTGTGGATGAAAAAAGACTTGAAAAGAAGAAGAAAAGGAGAGAAGAAAAGCAAGAGAAATATTAGGGGGAGAGAGTGACAAATATCATTAGTGTTTTTGATATATTGAGAAGTTAGTGCTTTGCTTGTAAAGGTTCAATCAATAATCAAAGGTGATCCCCCTCCGCAGTGGACGTAGGCAAATTGCCGAACCACCTGAAAATATTGGTGTCATTAATTGCTTATTTGCATGCATGTTTATTATTAGTTTTATAACAAGGATGATGAATTTGGAGATGCAAAAGTTCACTAATTACAGACATACACATATATTATATGTATCTATTTGTTTTTTTCAACCATTGTTAACTAACAATAACAATAATAAAATCAATAATTGTCATAATCTCAACCCAATCCATAATCACTTTCCATAATTGCCATACATAATCTCAACTCAAGTTCATTTGAAAAACATCTCTCTCTCTCCCAACGTCAACCTGAGAAAATCTCTATCCCCACCAGAGAAAATCTGATTCGCGCCCAAATACATATACTCCGCTCTCTCTCTCTCTCTCTCTCTCTCTCTCTCTCCCCCCTCGATTCTCACTACCAATCTCTGGTGCTTCAATTTAATCTCCTATTCGTATCTGATTAATTCGTCGACATTGCGTTAATCTCAAGATTGATTGCCTGAATTTCAGTTAGGGTTTTGGTAATCTGTGAGCGATTGTATGATCAACTCTGCGTCTCTGCCCCAAATTCACAAGGGTTCTATGTTCTAGGGCTTCTATATATTGTTCATGGACCTTCATTTTGATTCAGAAATATAATTTCTTGTCCGCTATAGGAATTTATCATCACCATTCTCATTCTATTTTCTTATTCCTTTTCTTGTCCATAAGTAATTACTACAAGAAAGTTCCGACCTTGAATATTTTTAATGCTGTAACACACATATAAATGTGGTCTGTGTTATTTGTCATTTGTTCAAATATTTTTTTTCTTGAGATAATTGGGCATGTAAAGTGTGAAAAATAGTTTCTGGGTATCTGAAAATAAGTTGAATTTTCATCTATATTCACTCCAATTTATCGAGTTATAGTTCTTCCTTTGTTGCTTTTGTTGTGGGTAGTGGGTGCAAATATATTTGTTCTTACATAGAAAGCATTGTTGTAGTTACTATATAGCAGTTTATGGGTGAACATGAGGGCTGGGCACAGCCAAGTGTCGTACTGCCAAACGGACTTTTGCCCAATTCAGGTCCACTGATCCGAGTCCTTGACTCAGAGACATGGTTAAAGGCCGAAGAGAGAACTGCAGAGATTATTGGGTGTATTCAGCCCAACCAACAATCCGAAGATCGCAGAAAGGCTGTTGCCAATTACGTGCAGCGACTCATCATGCAGTGCTTCTCTTCTGACTCTTCCAAGGTGTTGCTTTTTCTTCGGTTTCGTTAGTGCTTTCTGTGATACGTTATATGTTTGCTATATTTATCGATTATGATGATCTGAATGTATTGGCCAACGACGGAGCTAGAGTTTTCTGCCATGGAAAGTAAGTACTCCTGTTTGCTTTATGTATTAACGGAAAAGGTAGATACACAGTTATATGTCAATGAAATTGTTCTCGTGACAAATTTGCATCAACACCTGTCGATAAGTATTTCACGTCCATTGTGTTGTCCAAGTCCTATCCACCCATGGCTACCCACCGAAGAGAAAAAGGAAACATGGAAACCATGCTTGAAAATATGTCGAGTTATATTGATAATGAAGTATAATTATGCTAATAGGTTATCAGTATAAAGATTTCATATATTTGTGAAAGAGTAAAAGTAGCACTTGTTCCTGATAAAATTTGTGGAAATCGATTTAGGTGGTTTGGACATGTACAAAGAACACCAATAATAGCACCGATTAGGACTATTGATACGATATACGTTGAAGGAAATGTTGGGGACTGAGGAAGACCAAAATTGATACGGGTAGTGCAACGAAGCACGGACATGGACACACCAACACGGCCACGTCGACACGACAAAATGCTAAAAAAAATTGCACGTCGACACTCTAGGAAAGGTGTCCGCGACACGACACGCGGCACGCTAACTTCATAGAAGTGTTGGTGATTCCTAGGGTAGAGATACTAAGGAAATCCCTCATGATGTGTAGGTTGAATAATGCTATGGTTGCTGACGAGCGGAATGGAGAAAAATGATTCATGTGGCCGGACACAAAGGCTTACCTGAGTTCAGTTGTGTATTCTTGGTTGATCATTTGTAAGTAGTAAGTAATCAGACCATACATTGCACTCTGCAATATAATGGATTGAATAAAGTGAAGGCTTGTATTGTATTTATAACAATTTGACACTGATAAAGTGATTTAAGAGACACATCCAAAGACAAAAAGAATGATAAAAGACCAGAAGTACTTCATGGCACAAATTGTTGGTTGGTTAAATCTCAACAGGGTGAGAAAATGAGTGCCTCGCTGAAAATGTTGAGATAGGTAAAGGCAGTTGGACCAGAAAGGATGAATTTAGATCATGTAAAACTGTTGGGTTAGAGAAGCATTTGGCCTAGAAAGGATAAAATCAGAAGTTTTACAGTAGTCACTTAGAAATTTATATGAAGCATCCATGTGTGATGGTTGTAGCTTGCTTGTATGCTTAATTTTCAGAAACAAACACCAATGAGCAGATAGGTGCCGCAACGACATGAAGGAAAGCAATTCATGACATATAATAGATTTTCAGTTGTGAAGGAAGTCAGACGGCACATTTCCTATTTCTATTACTTTAAAAAGTGATGCCATATTGATGTATTCTGTTTGATTGTGGGGCCCTCAAGAAGATATGTGGTTATTGATAATTTTAAAAACTATTATACAGTCTGTATTTTCTGATACTGATGCAGTTTTTTTATTTTTTTTGCACTTGGATAAATTTGTTGTTAGAATTTGGGTTTATTTTTGATTTTAGATTATGGCTATCCACTTTGATATTTCTTAGCCTATAGACTTTTTATTTATTTATTTATTTGTTACTAAAGTACCATTGAAGATAACTAGATAAGTATCTGTGAAATTTTTTGGAATAGCTTTGAGCTCTCTCTCTAGTTTCTGGATTGGATCATCTTCTCCCTCTCTTTCTTGTTTCGGATTGGAACATCTACTTCTCCCTCTGTAGTTCCTGGATTGGAATGCATCGTTTCTCTCCCTCTCTTCTTCTCTCTAGAAAAAAGATTGGGTTGCATTGCATCACATATCTCAATAATGAGTCTGTTGTTTCGGAATCACAAGATGGATGATGAAGCAATTTCTTTATATCTATTTCACTCATCTATGTTAGTGCTGTCTAGTCATAATGACTAATAAAATAAATTTTGGTTGGTCAAACCTCAAAACATGTCAGGATGAGTGCAGCTTATTGAAAATATTGAGATAGATAAGCAGTTGGACTAGAAAGGATAAAACTTGAATTTATACACTGATTGCTTTAAAATTATCAGTGCCTGTACCTGTCCTGTGTTTGTTGTTGTTTTAGTTTGTTTATGCTTGGTTTTTAACAACAAAATCCATTGAGCAGATAGAGGTGTTACGATGACACTTGGGCATGGGGGAGGGTTTCTCTTGAGGTTGTGAAAAAAAAATTATGGAAAGCCTTTTATTTAGCAAAACTCTTAAAAAAAATAAAAAAACTGTACCAAAAAGAAAGATATAATATTCTATAGATTGAAAGGGTGAGGTCAGAAAGGCATGATTTGTGAGTTTTTAATTACTAACTTACAGGTTTTAAGTTTCGGATTGTTTATGAGGTAGTATTCAAAGATATATGAAATTTTATGTTATTCTAGGTTTGAGTACAATAAACATATTTCTAATGGTCTTTTGGTGTAAATATCAGTGTTATGAGTAATATTCAAAGTTATTTACAATTTGGATTATTCTAAGGTGAGTTTAAAAACAATTTTTTTTTTGTTATGTTAAAAAGTTGAAATAATTTAGGAGGTAGTATTCTAATTTTTGTGAAATTTTTTGCTATCGAATAATGTTATTGACATGATTGCTTCTTGTTAAAATGTGGTCGACCCAGCGGTTGAACCGCTGATCCTGAACCTAGTACCTTTTCTAGCTTGAGCAAAGGTACGAGTTTCAAGATACTGGGTTTGTGTAACTATCAATTAGTTTGGAGTATGTCTTAATAATTAGGTTGGAGTATGCTTAATATTAACTCAATTGGAGATTGCTAACTATTGCAGAACATGAGATACTCTCGACTTTTCTCGTTTTACTAGGACTGAAATGCATGTAGATTCAAGTCATTAGATCTTTTGATAACTCTCTTATACTTGTACTTTTCTACAGGTGTGTACTTTCGGTTCTGTGCCGCTCAAGACTTACTTACCTGATGGGGACATTGACTTGACAGCCTTAACTAACGAGCAAAATTTGAAGGACACATGGGCCAATCAAGTCCGCGACATGCTTGAGAATGAGGAGAATAATGAGAATGCCGAATTTCACGTAAAAGAAGTTCAGTACATTCAAGCAGAAGTATGTCCTTTTTCTGTACACTTAGACCCCGTTTGGGTTAGCCTCTAAATAATCACTTTTTGGAATAAGAGATTTATTAAAAAGATACACGCTAGAACTTTTCAAAAAAGCTGTTTTGTTGCTTTAAAAAGGAGTCAGATATTTTAAATAGCTGTGAAAATAGCTAATCCACGGTCAAAGCCAAAAAAGCTGTTCCAAAAGGGCTATTAGTGCCACTCTGCATCAGCGTCATATCTTTATGTCTGTTTTCTAGTGACTGATATTTTCTGTTCATTTGAAAATATAGATTTTAGTTTTCTTATTGAGAATTATTTTAAAAAGCTGTTCTTGGTTTTTAAGGTTGGACTTATACTTTGTCATATTTTTAAGGCGGTGAATTAGTTTTCCAAATACAGTCCCTTTGGACGGCGAGGCAAATTCTAATATATTTTGTCATATTGCAGACATGGTTTAAGATGTTCTACTTGACATTCATTTTGGAGAAATTGAATCAGCAAACTGGCATAATTACCCCTCCTGATTGACACATATGTCTAGTTATAAAGGCTCATCAAAAAGTCTGTAAATTTTAACCATGAGAGTAAATGGGAAAAAAACACACGGCCACATCTTTTGCATATAAAGAGGTTAAACAGTTTCTAGGTTGTAGTTGCGGTTATTCATTATGACTGTGATCAGCACATGTTATTTTTCCATCTAAACAGAAGGAATGGGTGGGTTTTCATTTAGCTAGAGAATTTTTGCGAGGACAGTCACATTGTCAGTAATTTGTGCCAATCTACTATAAGACAAGGGTTGTATGTTATCTTAGACATTTACTGGAAGGGTATCAGTGCTTGCCACTTTATGCTAGAAAAAAAATAAAATCAAAATCAAAATTTTCCACATCTTTGGGCAATGGTCACTTTGTTCCCTTCTTAGGTTGCATTTTCGGTACGGAATGTGTTTTTCGACAGGTTTTAGATGGCGGAAACGTAACTTAACACCAACTTCATGGTTATAGTCTATGCAGCGGGGGTTCGAACGCGGACAAAGATACCACAAGGGACAGGGTATGACATTATACTGACAGAGTGGCATGACATTGGAAGTGTAGGATATGGACATGTCCTGGACACGACGTAATATTTATTCTGTTTTAAAATTGATTGGGAAATGTAGCATGTTGTGTCTACTCCTGTTACCTATATTTTCAAGTGAACCCATTTCTTTTCTCCAATTTATTATATTTAGATTTTTACCTAAAAAATTCGAAAAATATTTTCAGAGGAGTCAGTCATGTCCACTCCTGTGTCTGGCCGTGTTTGCCGCGAGAACATCTAGAGTCGGACCGAAATGGCAGCGCATGTCCAGCTCAACCCTGAATCTCAACATCTCCCTTTTTTGTGCGTTGCGAGCACTATGTTTTTGTCCATAGTCAGATATGCGGACGACTCGACGTTGGGCTTAATCTCAAGGTCAATGGCGACATGATTTGCTCAGTCAAACCCCAGCAACCAGTGCGTCTCCGGTGTGCGTCTGATGCAAAAAAAAAAAAAAAAAAAGCTAAGACACTTTTTTGTGTGCGTGTTCCAGCATGTGTCGGCATGTTTCCGACATGGACACGATACCCAAACTGATGTGGCTGTGCTACGTAGGTTATAATATTTCAATCTCTCAGTCGGAATAACCTTTGGGTGCACAACTTTATGGCATTTACAGTCTGTTGTATGCTTTCTAAATTATATTTTGATTGTGGACCATTATATTTAATCACTATACCTGGTCTAGATTTTTAAGACTGCCTTTTTCTTCATTGGTGCCTTTAGTTCTGTTGGGTTTGAGCTCCAAATACTGTAGACTGTAGTCCATGGGAAATTCTAAGATGAATAATTTAGGGTGTCCAGTTAGTTAGTTGGAGATTTCTTTGTTTCACACGCACATAAATTCACATCATTTGTTTTTAAATAAACTTTTTGGCATTGTTTTCAACTCTTTCAGCTTTACAAATTTTTGCTGCCTCTTTTCTCCTCATCCACTTGCAGGTTAAGATTATAAAGTGTCTAGTGGAAAACGTTGTGGTAGACATATCTTTTAATCAGCTTGGTGGGATATGCACCCTTTGCTTTCTTGAAGAGGTTGGTGGTGTACTGCTACCAAATTTCTAGCAATTATTTCTGTTTGAAACTGTGAACCTCATAATATTTATAGGGTTAAGGCATTCTGCACCCTTGAACTATATGGATTTGCTGTTTGGTCACTCACCTTTCACTTGTAGCAATTTGGTCCTTCAACCTTCAGACCAATTGCAATGTCAACCTTCCGTTAGAGAAAGTGATGGAAATTCGTCAATTGGTGCTAGATGGTGCAATGTCAACCTTCCACATGATGAATTTCTGTCACATTTTTAAGCTTATGGAAGGTTTACATTGCTATTGGTCTGAAGGTTGAAGGACTTGCCACAATTGAAAGATGAGGAACCAAACTGCAAATTGGTATATAGTTCTAGGGTGCAAAATGCGTTTTACCTATATCTATAATAACTTCACTGAACAACAGTTTTGCTTTTGTAGGTTAATTCTTTGATAAATCAGAATCATTTGTTCAAGCGCAGCATTATATTGATTAAGGCGTGGTGTTATTATGAGAGCCGTATTCTGGGTGCTCACCATGGACTTATCTCAACTTATGCATTGGAGACCCTGGTTCTTTATATATTTCGTGTTTTTAACAATTCCTTTGCCGGACCACTTGAGGTTGCTATTTAGTGGGGTTTTCTTTTCTCTTCTCTTTTTTTTTTTTTCCAAAAAATTATTTCTTTGTTTCTTTTATCTTTCGTCTGAATATTTTTTGTTGCACATGCAGGTCCTTTATCATTTTCTGGAGTTCTTTAGTAATTTTGACTGGGAAAATTTCTGTGTTAGCATATGGGGTCCTGTACCCATTAGATCCCTTCCAGACTTACGGGGTAATAACTTTTTGAAGTTTGGTATTTTGTAGTTTCTTAGCTGACCCTACAGCATGGTGCTTATAATAGGTCGATTCATGAGTCTATTCGAGTATCAAACAACTCCATACGATTACGATTCAATACGATCCACTATTCATAATTTGAACTTTGAATTTTTTATTTTTAAGTAAAAACTTTCAACACTTTGAGTCTTATGTTGTATGAAACTTCGGTTAAATTGTTATTTTGTTCATTTTAAGCAATGAACATGTGTAGATCATATACCAAAATGGTATTATTTAGGATTCACTATCATTCACGGTTCATTTAAGAAACTGATACGTGTTTCGATTCACAATTTGTATGTTTGTCAATTTGTTCTAATGTACGTGATGGAAATATTTTACAGCGGAACCTCCTCGAAAGGATAAAGGAGAATTGTTTCTTAGCAAATTGTTCCTTGATTCTTGTCGTTCTAAATATGGTGTATCCGATGGCCAAGAAAATCAGGGACAAGCTTTTGTTTCTAAACATTTTAATGTTATTGATCCTTTGCGCACAAGCAACAATCTTGGACGCAGTGTCAGTAAAGGTATTTAAACTCTAAATTCTTGGTAAAACTTTAGGCTTATTATCTAGTCTTTTTTTTTTGACGAGGTATCAGTTACTTTCTTTTGTCAAGTATTGACCAGACTCGTTTATGCTCTTTTACAACATGTGGCCTTGCTGGTTATATGTTCTAGTGGTAACATTCACCATATAAAGCCTTTTGTTTTCCCTCCCTTGCAATTTTAACTGTTGGAATGTTCTTTTGGATACATCAGTGCTTGTATAAACCATTCAGAGTGCGACCAATTTGTATGTCCATGGGTTTGGGGTTCAAGCTGATGTAACCAGCCTTTTTCAGGAATAACTTCCTGATTTTTCTCTCTATATTTGGATATCGAGTCCAATTTATTTAACAAAGTAACAAAGCCTATTTATAGGGAAAAAATGCTAACACTTAGAGCGATTATTTGGTTAATCCTAGCCAAAGAAGAAAACCGTAGATAACTCAAATTCTTAAAAGCAAATCCTGTAAAAGTCCCAAAAAATATTAAAAAGCGCAACATTACCTAAAAAGACTCCAGGAAAGAGTAATCTTTAGCATGTTCATCATCTGCTGATAGGCCCGACATCAAGTAGAATGCATCAATCTCCTCTTGCTAGAGAAAACCTTAACCTTGAGTTTTGCTTCTTCTTCTTCTTTTTTTTTCCCCCCCATCTTTAAGTGATCTCTGCACTATGATACTTTACTCCTAGTTATTTTCGCTTGATATGAAACTGATGTAACTCAGCTCTTCCAAGAATTCAAACAAATACATGGCAAGCAAAAAATTTACTGTTTTTTCTGTTAGTCTTTGATATGCAGGAACATATATTTATGTATATATATATATTGAGAGAGAGAGAGAGAGAGAGAGAGAGAGAGAGAGAGAGAGAGATGCAGGGAGAAAGGGAATGGAGAAGATTGAAAGACAGAGAGAGAGAAGATGGGAGAGACAGGGAGAGGGATAGAGATAGCTCAGAGCACTTCAAATAAAAAAAAATATTCATCTTCTAAGCCTTTTTATTTTTTGTGTAACAAGTAATAAGGCAATATTTATAATCTACGAAATATACTTGCGAGTAGTGTTTGTGGTTGAGTCATGAGTGGCTATTCGTAGTAGATAACTAGGTGATGTAGCACAATGCCTTGAATGGGTTAATCTTGACTGTCCTACACAGTTATGCTAGTGACCTTTGGCAAGTCGGGTTTAGGGTTGAGAAGAAGGATTGTTGGGAATGACCAAGGGGTAATTCGTTGATTTTGGGTGAAGGAGGTAGTTGTAGAAATTTTGAGCAGCCAAAAAAAATGCATACGTTTTTGGGCGGTAAAGGTTGAATTGACATGGCTAAGGTCCACGGAATTCATAGGATGTTTGAAGGGCTGGTTATGGCTTCAAGCACTACTTTGTTGGAACTAAAGTAAGTAAGAATGATGAGAATAGAATTCGTGGAACCTCTCTAAGGCATCCTAAGGGCCTGTTTGGAATCACTGTCCAAATGCATTTTTAGGCCCAACGGTGCTTTTGGAACACACAACACATATATTAGGCTGTTTGGATTGGAAGCACTTTAGGCCAAAAGCACGTTTTGGCAGAAGCAGGTCCAAAATTGTTTCAGCCCAAAAGTGGTACAGGGAGCAGATTGGGGGTTTGATGAATTTTTATGAATTCTCATTGTGCCCCTTATGATTAGTGCTTCTACTTCTACTTATGCCTAAAAGCAAAAACCACAACCAATCCAATTGGTCCCTAAGAGTCTCACCTAGAAGAGATTAAACTGATAAAAACTTCTCGTACTGAATAAGGAAGTTGTGAATTGAACCCTAATTTGTGACATTATCAAAATGCTATAATGATAATTTGTGTTTCCCCCCAGTCAAAAGACATTAGAATCATCTCAGTTCAACGCAAGATGTCTAGATGTAG
Organism: Hydrangea macrophylla; assembly: GCA_033977485.1. Lineage (NCBI taxonomy): Eukaryota > Viridiplantae > Streptophyta > Magnoliopsida > Cornales > Hydrangeaceae > Hydrangea > Hydrangea macrophylla. Next base: position 5,260,660 of record CM066997.1, on the reverse strand, counting down.
CTCTTCAAACTACACCTACGACGAGGCCATTAGCAGCCCCAACATGGATTTTTCCACTCTTAGATCCTCATCACTAGGATTCTTGAGTGACATGTTAGGTAAAAGTTAAGGTCAACAATTTACCACAAAAGGGCTGGTGTTAACTAGAGAATGAGAGAGAAGTGAGTAGGTGTGCTGTTAGAAATGTATAGAAAGTACATACTGTTGAAAGTGATAGAGCAAAACTTAGAAGACCAGTACAGTCTTCTCTCTTTTATTATAAGTCAAATAATCATCTACTACAATAATACCCTTAGGTAAAATAATAAAAGAAATAATAAAACTAACATAACATAAATATAACTCTAACACTCTCCCTCAAGTTGGTACAAAGATATCTCTTAAACCCAGCTTGCCAAGAGCAATATGAAACGGTCTACTTCCAACTCCCTTTGTGAGAATGTCTATAAGTTGGTCTTCACAAATGGAGTACAAATCACACCATTATTAATCTTCTCCTTGATAAAGTGTCGTTAATCTCCACATGTTTAGTTCGATCATGCTTCACTGGATTGTGGGCGATGCTAATTGCAGACTTGTTATTACAATATTGCCTCATAGGTTCACTATTATCAAGTCTCAAATCAGTTAACAGTAACTTGATCCACAGTAGTTCACACACTCCTTGAGTCATTGCTCTGAACTCAGCCTCTGCACAGGACCTAGCTACCACATTCTGTTTCTTACTCCTCCAGGACAAGGTTGCCACCCACAAAAGTATAGTAGCCTGATGTGAACCTTCTGTTAGTCACAGAACCAGCTCAATTTGCATCAGCATATGCTTCCACCCTAAGGTGGTCATGTCTAGCAAAAAATAGACCCTTAGTCGAAGTTGACTTCAATGATCTCAGAATCTTGAAGACTGCATCCATATGAGTCTCACGAAGAGCATGCATGAACTGGCTAACAACATTGACAGCAAACGCAATGTCTGGACGAGTGTGAGACAGAAAGATGTGTCTTCCCACAAGTCTTTGATATCTCCCTTTATCTGCTTCTGCTCCACTATTATCATCACTTAATTTTTTATTTGAATCCATTGGAGTGTCACATGCTCGGTTTCCCAACATTCCAGTCTCCTCCAACAGATCAAGTACATACTTTCTCTGAGAAATAAAAATTCCATGTTTGGATCTAGCAACTTCAATCCCCAGAAAATACTTAAGGGCTCCCAGATCTTTTATTCCAAACTCACTAGACAGAAACTCTTTTAACTTTTTTCATTTCTTCCAGATCATCCCTAGTTAGAACAAACATAAACAATCAAGGCAGTAGTCTGTCCTTGTGATGAATGTTTAATGAATGACGTGTGATCAGTTTGACTCCGGTTGAAACCATACCTGAGCATTGCCTGTGTAAACCTCTCAAACCATGCCCGTGGAGATTGTTTCAGGCCATATAATGACTTCTGAGTTGGCAAACCTTTCCTTCTGTCTTGGTGTCCTCAAAACCAGGAGGAATATCCATATATACTTCTTCATCAAGATCACCGTGAAGAAAGGTATTCTTCACATCAAATTGATGAAGAGGCCATCCAAAGTTGGCTGCTAATGACAGTAGAACCCTTACCGGATTCATCTTTGCGACTGAAGCAAAAGTCTCATGATAATCAATACCATATGTTTGTGTGAAGCCTTTAGCAACAAGTCTAGCTTTGTACCTCTCAACAGAGTCATCTGCTCTATGATTCACAGATTACACTCACTTGCATCCCACAGTCCTTTTCCCCCCCATAGGTAAACTCATAAATTCCCAAGTACCATTCTTTTGAAGAGCTTTCATCTCTTCAATCATTGCAAGTTTCCATTTGGGATCCGCAAGAGCATCCTGGACATTGTTAGGCTTTATAGGAAGGAGACAAGTGAGAATAAGACACAAAATTGGAAATAGGATGTTGGGTACAAGCCCTAACACCCTTACGTATGTTAGAGTTTATATTTATGTTATGTTAGTTTTATTATTTCTTTTATTATTTTACCTAAGGGTATTATTGTAATAGATGATTATTTGACTTATAATAAAAGAGAGAAGACTGTATTGGTCTTCTAAGTTTTGCCCTATCACTTTCTACATGGTATCAGAGCCACCCTTCACGCTACCATCATCGGACCATCACCAGCCACCACCTAAACACCATCTCCAGCCATCGGACCACCACCAGCCACCACTTAAACACCAAACTGACCTAGCTGCAACCTATCCAAGCCCAACCCTGACCTAGCTGAACCCCACAGCAGCCAAATATGGCTTAGCCGCAACCCCCCCCCCCCCCCCCCCCCCCCAACTTAACCCTGCCCTAGCTGAAGCCATTCCAGCCCACCCTGGGCTAACCGAACCCACACTCATAGGGGCCATTCTTCCCTAACCGAAGCCCCCCCCCAACCGAATCTGCTCTAGCCACAGCCTATATGGTCTGGTAGACCATCCGACAACCTCCTTTCACTCCAAAACTTCCTTTATACTAGTTTTTACTAGTTTGCTGCTTTGATTGAAGGTTAATTGCCTCTTTTTTTTTTTGGTCCTTTTATGGACCTTGATCAGCAGTGACTGTTCCGTTGGCATCCTTATGGTGATTTGATTGTTCTGGCGTGCTGCGACTCCGTTGGTATCTGTTCCTCGTACCTTATACAGTTTTCGTTGCGGGTATCGTTTTTTTTTTTTTTTTTTTTTATTCACGATGACGGATCTGAACAAATCCAACGTGTATACACAGTTGCTTAAGGATGAACGTATTATTGTTGCATCCGCAGATATCCCGAACGTTAAACTTGCTACATCACTTTTCAATGGCCAAAACTACCTCACATGGTCCGGATCTGTGATTATGTCCCTAAAGGAAAGAGGAAAGATGGGGGTATACAAATGGGAAAATTAAAGCACCTAACACCGAGAATACCTCATATGCCAAGTGGGAGATGGAGAACTTCACTGTCATGACTTGGCTTTGCCACTCTATGATTCCAGAGATTGCTGAAGGTTTTTTGGACATGACTATTGCCCAAGATATTTGGGAGACTATGGCCAACACTTATTCCCTATTGCAGTATGAGTGGGGTTCGGTTAGCCTAGGGTGGGGTTCTGCCCAAGTGTATCTCAAGCATGCAATAGAGAAAATAATCAAAATATTAACATTATGCCATTGGAGTATGAGGTACTCTCGTTTATCATCATTGTTAGAATTGGTCGATTCAAGACTTGGTTCGAGTTTCCATACAACCCGGTACGAATTACGATTTGTAATTTTGAACTTTGAAGTTTTAAGTTGTAAATGGAAATCTTTCAACATTTGGATACTGCATGAAGCTTCGTTAAACTGCTATTTGTTTATTCAAGCATTTTACGATATATACATATGTATTCTTATTTACTTTCTAAAAAAGTGAATTTTATGATTCCCAATTTGTTACAATTCATAGTTCATAATTTTGACAATCCGATTCACTATTTGTCAACAATGTATTTATCGTCTTCGAAGCACATAATCAGTTCAAGACTTAAAGAGTGTATATGAAGAAGGGCATGAGCTCATATGTAAGAACGATGGACACATGACCACACAACATTAACCTAAAGTAACTCCTTGTGATCTGCCCTCAGTCGAGGCATATCATTAAGCATTTAATCTACATAGTGAATGATATAAAGTGAGTATCCAAGAAGTAGCCAAAGGGAAATGAACGCAATTCAGTTAGGGTAGTAGAGTTTAGCGTAGTCCAAGTGACAAGCTGATCTTTTATTTTTTATCTGAGAAACACCTTCTCCAAGCCAAATTCTATGTAGGCGTCTTGAGATTTTGCCGCTACGATCATTGTGAAATGTCGGTTTGCTGCATCCTGTAAGAGATGCTTAGGTCAAACGGTGATTGCAGAATAGGATGGGATGCTCTCGTGGAGTCGGGTAGTGAGATCATATGAGCGTCAGTGCAACGCTGCAACACATGAATGGGGCGATAGCAGTGAACTATGTATCTCCAATTTTCTAATCTTTTTATTAAAACTTCTTCAAATCCACGGAATGGAAGTAGAAAAGTTGAGGATAATTGGAGAGAAAAGGTAAACCAAGGAATTCCGAAATTCTTTGTAGGAAAATTTATCGAATCGGTCATGTGTTTGGCATGATAGTTTGGTTACTATTAAAAAAAAATCACAAAAATTTCTCTGACGAGAGCAATTGAGGGCAAAAATGTGCAAGCAGTGCCGGTACTATGAATGAGAGCTACTTATGTGGTGTTTGTTTACCTGTTCAATAGACTTAAACGGTTAAACCTCTTACAGAACTTCATATCTTTGATCTATGTCAATAGGCTAAGTTGTCTCCAAGTGCACTATTTATTGGCTCTAATATTACATCAATTACCTTTTTGAAAATATCCTCACCTAACATACTACTAATATAATTGTTGAAGCTTGATATACATTGTTGGGTCTATTCTTTAAGTCTCTAACAACTTAAGCTTTTAGAGGCATTGGTGACTTAAGATGGTATCAGAGCCTTGTTTGTGGGAGGTCTTAGGTTCGTGTCTTTGTCCCTGCTTCTCATAGTTGCACTTTGTTAGTTGTCTCCACTATGATGGAGTTTAGTTTGTTGTGGCTCTCCACGTGCGAGACAACGCGAGGGAGGGGTTGAAGCTTGATATACATTGTTGACCCAATTCTCCAACAACTTAAGCTTTTAGAGTAACTGGTGACTTAACAACAATATTTAAGAAACATCCATAAGTACAGAACCCTAAGAAGCATCCAAAAATAAGAAAATACAATAACGTTCTTTAGAAAAATAGGGCTCCTATTAATTCTCTAGCATTAGCTTTATTATCTACATATCGTATATTTTCCACAATCAAAGGTCTATAAAACCGAAAGCTCATCAATATGACATTTAGGTATGATCTCGAGAATCATAGGAACATTATGCACTACACAAGTGATGATGTGATTGGTGCTATAATATTTTTCATTAGCATGTGGTAATGTCTTGCAAAACTTGGGAGTCTTGCAACTCCTTTGAGTTTGACTTGTATTTCAGTAATTTATTCATGTTTTTTCAGGTAACTTTTTTAGGATACGCAGTGCATTTGCTTTTGGGGCTAACAGGCTGGCAAGATTACTTCAATGCCCCAAAGAAAATGTTGTTTTTGAGGTTAATCAATTCTTCATGAATACATGGGATAGGCATGGTAGTGGCCATCGGCCCGATACACTGATGCGTGAGAATCTTAGAAACAATTCAACTGACAAAAATTTGAAGAACAATTCCAACATCAGTGGGCCTGAGATTGAGGGAGTTCATTCACTCAGTGTTTCCTCTCGTGCTCAAAGCCACAATATACATGGAAGCCTGAACAACTTGAGGGTCTCTGATCAGAGGGTCAGGGAAGGTAGTTCTAATCAGGTTGTGCACACCAATAAAAATCAGAGAATTCCTAAATCCGATCAATTGGGTAAGGACAGCCAGGGAAGGTTTCTTTTTGCAAGAACCCGATCTAGTCCTGAACTCACTGACATGATTACTGATGTTTCTTCTCGAGGAAGAGGCAACAGAGTACCAGAAAGTGGGAAAAATCAGGTTTTTACTGCAAGAATGGATGGCAGTAGGAAGAAGAATCATGGGTCTGAGATTTCAGCAAGCCAAAGTGGTCGATCTTCAACTGATGCCTTGAATACAGGTGCCAATGCTTATCACCATAACTCGGGCTTAGGTGAAAAACTTTCTTCTGTGATGGGGGCGCAGGGGATGCATCAGGAAGAGCAAGATCTTGTGAACTTGATGGCAAATTCTACGATTCATGGTTTTAATGGAAAGGTTCACATGCCATTGAATCTAGCTTCAGCTCACCTACCTTTCCCAATCTCGCCATCCATTTTAGCCTCAATGGGTTATGCTCCGAGAAATTTTGATGGAATGGGTCCCACAGATATTCACGTAATTGATCCATCCTTTTCCAATATGCAGTTTCCTCACGCTTTGGTTTCTAAGCCATTGACCCATTACTTTCCAGGCTTTGGATTGACCACAAATTCAGAATATTCGATTGAGCCAGGGAATGAAAATTATGGGTCTATGGAAATGAACTCAGGGGAGGCTGAAAATGATTTTTGGCAGGGGCAGGATGTGGACCCCACTGTCAGCATTGACATTGAAAATCAAAATTTTGAAATTCTTCAGTCAGATGATAGGCCACAGTCAAGTGGCTCAGGCAGCTCAGTAAGAGTCCCACAGAAGTTGACCAAAGAGAACCGATGGTCAATGCGAGAAGATCATATAGATAGTTTCCGGTATCAAAATAACAGAGAAAATGGGGTTTATGCCGATGAAAGAACAGTGAGTTCAAGATCATCGTCTGCTTCCCACAGAAGTTATGTAAGAAGTAAAACCTCTTCAGAGAGTTCCTGGGATGGATCATTGGCAAAGGTCTCAAAGCCATCTAGGGAAAAAAGGGTAAAGGGTACTTATGGGAAAGGTATAGGCATGTCTGAACATGGGTCTACTCGATTCGAAGAGGACGATAGAGATTGGAATGAGCAGTCAAATATGAACACTGGAATTGCAGAAAGGAGCTCGGGACCTCAATCTCTTGATTCTTTGCAAAAAGATTCAATGATACATATTGCTCCAATGATGTTAGACCCTAGTTCTCGGCAAAGAGCACCAGATAATTCTGGGGTACCCTTTGCATTTTATCCTACGGGCCCACCGGTTCCCTTCCTAACAATGCTTCCGATGTATGAGACCGGAACTTCGGAGGCATCAACAAGCCATTCTGATTCACCTGCAGGAATTGATCAATCTGAGGATTTCAATACATCTAATAGAAGGGTCGATATTCTTAATGGTGATTTTGCTAGCCATTGGCAAAATTTGCAATTCGGACGATTTTGCCAAAACCCACGGTATCATGGCCCTGTTATCTATCCTTCACCTGTCATGGTACCTCCTGCATATGCACAGGGCAGTCCGGGAAAACCCTTGTCGGCCAACATGAATCTCTTCTCTCAGCTTGTGAGTTATGATCCCCATCTTGTTCCAGTTGCTCCTGTTTCTAATAGACCTCCCAATGTTTATCAACGCTATGTCTATGATATGCCAAGACATCGTAGTGGGACTGGGACTTACCTGCCAAATCCTGTAAGATGGCTTTCCTCTTTAATTTCATTTGTTTTAATACTCGTATTTTTGCAGATACCATATTTCCCTTATTTTTGCATTACTGGTGACATTGATATAGTGTAGAGTGTCGGGATATCATGTACCTGTGGTATGTAGGTCATGTATTACTTGATCACCAATATCTAAGGCCTCTCTGCTCACTGCTTTCCCTTAACCAAGGTTGTTGAATAGTGTCTTTGATGATTAGAAGAGTGCTCTGTGGAATAACGTCCACCTTGTTATTCACTGCCTACATGGACATTCAACTGTTAAAGATTTGTACCGCTTTGAACTGGTCTTCCGATTGTAAAATGCAAGTTCCTTTTCATTGTGTGTGCCTTGTTTCTTTCGCCGTGGCTTTTGATTTATGGCAAAAGTAGAAGCAGAAGCAGAGCTTTAATGACAAGGACGCTGTGGAAATTAAGAAAAATTCAATAAAACCCAAATCGTCTTCTTGCATTGCAAATGATTTCTAAATTTTATCGTGACAGGCTAGATGTGTGCTTTGGCTCCCATAAGCATGCTTGGGCCCAAGTGTACATCTGAGAAGTAATGCCAAACAGGGCCCAAATCTGTTATTTGGTTTCATTTTAGGTCCGCTTCTGTGTGTATAAGACTATAAGTGATAACTGGACCTGATTTTTGTGTTTTTTATTTGAATACATAAGGTTTTAGCTGCTAAGTAGATATTTGACCTTTCTAATTGTATACCTCAGAAGGTTTCCGTCAGGGACCGGCATTCTTCAGCCACTAGAAGGGGGAGTAGTTTCAACTATTATGATAGAAGTGACAACCATGTTGACAGAGAAGGAAACTGGAATTCAAAATCACGAGCTGCAGGGCGTAGCCATGGTCGCACCCAAACCGAGAGGTCAAGCTCAAGGCTGGACTGCTCGGCTGCGACCGAGAGCCGAGCTGACAGGTCATGGAGACATGATTCGCTACCAGAATCTCAATCCCAAAGTGGTACACTGCACAACTCAAGCCAGAGTGGTCTTCCAAACATGCCCTATGGAATGTATCCTGTACCAGCTATGAACCTGAATGGTGTGACATCAAATGGACCCACTGTTATTATGCTATATCCATTGGACCATAATGCCGGTTCTGGCTCGCACTCTGAACAGCTTGAGTTTGGGTCTCTGGGTCCGGTGGTTTTCTCAGGTATGAACGAGCAATCACAACCAAATGAGGGAAATCGTGCCAGATCAGCGTTTGAAGTACATAGGTATGATGGGGGCTCTATGCAACGGTCTTCACCAGATCTGCCATCTTCACCCCCACCTTGAAAGGTAACTGGTTTGCTTTAAACACTAGTCAGAAATACATGGTTGTCAAATTGTGAATTGAATCCTGAATCAGTTTTCCAAAATTATGAATCATGATCGAATCATGAGATTCACTTTTCGCAGGAAAACATAAATATAAAAGCACATGCACAATGCTTAAAATGAGCATGATAACAACTTAACACGCGTTCAAGGCTCATAATGATGAAAGTTTTCCAGTTAAAAATTAAACTCAAAGTTAAAAATTATGAGTCATGAATCGTTAATCCTGTTTGGTTGTATGAAACTTGAATCGACCGATTTATCAAGCATGGGCGGAATCATCAGTATTTCTTAGGCCTTAGAAGTTAGAACCCCTCATATATGTTTTTAATTGTCTGGCTGGCAGTATCTGGTTTTCATGGTGAGGTGGGGAGCTACCTAGTGTTCCATGGATCTCCTGGCTTCAGTTGCCTTTTATAGGTGACCTGTTAAGATGCCTGAAGTGGCAACACTTTATAAAGCCAAACTTTTCTAGCAGTTGGTTATGAGAAAATTTCTCGTGGTTTGCTAGCAGAGAATCAAGTTAATAAATTAAAGTATCTCCAAGGCCAATAGCAACAAATTATTTAATACAGAGCATTTTGAAGGGCCACCCACTATTAGGTGCAATGGTTAAAAGCATATTGAAGGGCCATAATCTAGGACGCACCTGCGTGGGTGCGGATCTGGATGTCGGTGATGCAGGTGCAGGGGATATAATTTTTAAAATCTAGGATGCCGGTGCAAGGGGTACTCATATAAACTATTAAAACAATACTTCTAAATAACTACATAAACTATTCCAGACATACGTTGTCTTGATTTTTATATAATTAACACATGAATAACAAGCATAAAGCCTATATAAGCAACAGTAATACTAGCCTTTTGACATGCAATCCAACTCCAAGCATTCTAAGACTGACCCCAATGTTTAATAAATTATGTTTGAGACCTTTTCTTTAAAAAAAAAACCAAAAATACCCTGCCCCACCCATGAGGAATCCACGCCGCACCCTATACGAATCTGGACGAATCATGAAAATGCATCCGAGTGCTGCACTGTGCAATCCGTCCCACATAGCCGCTTGGTTCATTGGGCATGCATCCAATGCTGATTCTTCAGCATTTTAGATTAATTCCTTGGCCGAAATACATAGGCTTTAACGTCGAATTAAATACTAACTACAGTTATTGGAGAGGTTTGATTGATGCTTTGGCAACTAGGGTTTATAATAGGTGTTGGATCTTGGACATTGGTGACCTTCCATACCGGAACTTGCTACACTACTTCATATTGGTTGGATACACAATCCATGCTTGAATTATATAGCTACTGTAGTATAGGATATGCTATTTCCACCTACAAAAACCAGGACACCTTTTGTTTCGGTGCTTCCTAGCCTGTCAACTATTCTAGTACTCTGCTGTGTTGCCCAAACTGCCTCCGTATAACATGCAGGGAAAAACGGCAAGAGACAAGGATGTCAAATTTGCTCGTTGAACTAAATTGCAAGGATTTTAGCACCGCTGCCGTTTGCACATTTTTAGTTGCTCGACGTTTACCTAGCATCGTTACTTCCTTACAGTGGCTTGTACTTCATACGGAGAATTGGTGCAGAACCAGAGTGGGAGAAGCTGAGGAGAGAGAACGAAGAGGAAGAGGGAGAGAAACCAACACTTACTAAATTTTATACAATTCCAATTTGCCTTCCCTTGTACTAAACAGCCCTTTAAATAGACAAATGTGAATTAGTTGGAGTCCTAAAATTATTCTGGAACTTGCTTTGAAATAATCAATTGCTACAGTTAAGGAAATTCAGATCTTACAATCTTTCGCCTGAAATTATGCCTGATTCCCATCAAGAATCCTTATCAAGGCTTGGCTGTGGCTTGATAATCACCAAGTTACCTAATCTTGAATTTTGTGTTGGGTTGTAGTCTGGGAGTTCCCACTAAGGATGAGTCCTTATTCCTTCTCGTTAGGGGTGTAAGGAAAACCGAAAAAACCGAATCAACCGACCGAACCGACTGATTTGGTTTGATTCGGTTCGGTGTCACCACTATGTCGGTCGGTTTCGGTTCACAAAAATTTTAAACTTTGATTTTCGGTTCGGTTTCGGTAGGCTACATATTTACACCGCAACCGAACCGAACCGATTATACAGTAAATACATTGAGTAGATCATAACGTTTCAGTATAACCAGTCACTTTGAGTACCAATGCAACATTCACTTTCCCAAAATCAGACTTTTGTCTTGAACCAATGCAACATCAATTTCTATGTCTGGCATTTTCCATAAATCAAGACAAACATCACTTTCCCATAAATGCAATACAATTATATATTATAAAAAATACATACATACATACATGTATACAATTTTAAAGAATTAAAAATCTGAAAAGTTACTGAAAAGTGACCATTTAAAAAATAAAAAAATTTGAAAAATATGTGTCCAGACGAATTGATAGCACACTGACCAAAAATGAAAGAAGTCTCTCTCTACTCTCTTTCTCTCTAGTCTAGAAGAACTCCTTCCAACCACACTTTTTACAGAATTAAAAATCTTAATACTTAACCTAATCTTTTCCCCTTTCTCTCCCAAGTCCCAACCGTCTCTCTCTCCCTCATAGAAACTCTAACATGGCCGATTGATATGAAGACATGAAGATGACACGAAGAAGACTAACCCTACCTCTCTCTGTTTCTCCATGATGAAGAAGAAAAAGAACAAGAATGACCACCAAGTCTATATCCAACGATGAAGTCAAATGATCAGAGTTTGCCCTCACTAAATCTCTTGATCTCTCTATTTCTTAAAGCCCTCACTGTCGGATCTCTCTATTTCTTGAATCCCTCATATTTATGAATAATTTGGGATTTTTTGTTCTTCAAGTTTTAGATCTGTTTTTGAGAAGAGAATTTGTGAACAATTTTATATTAACTTTGTTTGGATTTGAGATTTTCATCAGATCTTTTTTTGGATCTGTTAATGTTCCCCTTCAATTTTTTCCCAGAATCTTAGTATTTATACAAATACTGGTTGTCTTCATCCTAGAGGGAAAGAACCGAAACCGACCGAGACCGAACCGATTGGTTTGGTTCGGTTTGTTTGGTTCTGCTTCCACTTCGGTCTGTTTCGGTTTGGTCCCTTTGAAAAACCGAACCATCGGTTCGGTCTACTTAGTAAGCTCATAACCGACCGAACCGAACCGATTTCACCCCTACTTCTCGTGAACCACGATTTAAGGATTGGCTCAAGCAACTTATCGTTCTACTACTCATAAAAGGGCTGCTAGTTGTATCACGCTAGCTCTTTGTAATAACATAGGGAGTACAGGAGACTCTATCCAGATCTAAAGAATCAGCCAAGAAGTTTCTCCTAACTAGGATAGTCAGGACTCAGCAAGCTACCGGAAGCAAAACTGTGCTTGGTTTGAGAACATTGGAAACAAATCTCCTGCAATTTCGTCATTCTGTTTCCATTCCCCTGTGAAACACTAATTGTTGGGAAATTTCCCATGCGTAGCTTGGCTATGATGTCCTCCAATAGCTCCCTTGGATGTATTGCAATTGGTAAATGGTTAGTTTGCAGATGGGAAATTCTAAGCTATGAAACAAATTTGAGCAGCATCAAGTAGCTGCTTTGCTGGATTGGTGCTAAAATAGAGCCGCTGATTTTCTTCAAGTTGCACACTACTCCCTCCGTCCCATTTTGTGAGTCCACCTTTGAGAACTCAACTTATTAAGGGGACAAGAAGAATCTACACCTGTCACCTACTTTCAACAATTGCCTCTAATAATTACAACTTTTTTAGTTTTGTCTTAGTGTAGATTTCAATGAAGGATAGTTTTGGAAAGTAAGCAAAAATTATATGCCAAATTAGGAAAGTGGACACTAATTTTGGGACATCCCAAAATGGAATACAGGACTTACAAAATGGGACGGAGGGAGTATCTATCTTCGTTTGCCTTCCGAATGGGTTTACTAAATAGAACTACTAATTCAATGCCTTTTGTTAGTATATGGGCAAAACTAATAGCTGAATTGCTAATACTGATGCCACATCCTCGTGAGTTGTCAGTTATGCAAGTCATTTTACAACAACATAACTAGCATTAGAGGCTGATAGGACGGCTGGATTTACATAGGTAGGCTCAATTAAGATCGGCCTTCCATACGGGTGTTCTAGTTTATATATTTGTATTGTGGCGTTGTCAATTTATTATCATGACAAGGGGTTTGATTATTTTTCCAGATTGGCACAAAGGAATTCTTGTTTGAAAGATGAGGATTAGAAAAAAGATGGTGGGAGAAACTATGATGGGAAAGATCTGGGTTTGGTGATCCAGGGTTCTTCAAGTTTTGCTCTCGCAATGGTCATCTAGCTTATTGTTGTATGTAAACTAGCCAAGTCACTTCTAACCCACACTCCTTTTTAAAAATATATATGGAAGCAGGAGTGGTTTAGATTTCTCTCTCTTCTTCCTTGTTGGGTATTGACAAATTGTTATTTCACTGAAAAGTAGAAACTCTTCTGAGCTTCAGAATGTAGGGTTTTACATTGTTATAGATCTGTAATCACAGGGTTTTCTTACACATTGGATTAGGATTTTGATTTGTAAATGTTTGTACTAGGTTCCTTTGACTCTTGTTCAGAGGATGTTAAAAGTGTAGCAACAACTGTGGCAAAGATTAAAATGATGAAGAATCCTCACTATTCACCAAGTTTTCTGTTGTTTGTTTTCTTTATTAATGCTTCTTTGTATTGTTATTTTCAATTTTAATTGCATTAACTGATGATTTATTTTTTAATTTTTTTTATTTTTTGAGATTAGTGGGTTATAATCCTCTACCCAGGGTTTTTTTTTTATAATTATTATTATGAAATTCATTGGCAAAGGTTCCCAACTTCCCAATGTGAGTTTTCTCAAGGTGTTTGAATTATAAATTAAAGTTGATATGATATTCTGGAATTCTGTGATGTGTAGCATAAGTTTTTCGCATTTTCCTGGAGTTGCAATTTGTAAATGAACTGAGCTATAAGTAATTACACGTTTGTAATATACTGGAAAAATATATTGTTCAATGAAATTCAGGAGGTACTATTGCAATTGAATATGGTCTCACTACCATGTAATTATGGGATCGACTTTGAGCGGCATACATTCAAACTTTTGGATAATTGTTGTACCAGTATTGTGAAGGTTGGCGAGCTATATTTGCTGTTATAAACTGAGCAATCTTTAATCTAAGGGCTGATTGGATTGGATTTGACTTTTACATTTACACCGAAGAAGTCCTAGTCAAAAGGACAGTAAAAAAAAAAAGAGAGAAAAATAACAAAATTCCCAACCAATTTCGTGCAGGAAAGAACACATTTTGACTGAAGCACCTCTTGGATTTGCTTCAACCAAGACGTGCTTTTAGAACACTAAATTACTTTCTAAAATTAATCCAAATAAGCTAATACATGCATTTTGGGTGCGAAAGCACATTTGGAAAGTGATTACAAACAAGCCCTTAATCTCCTTGAACCAGATTCCACAATGACCAGTGCAGTAAAATATTGCCTCTTCATAAAGAGTCATTGCAAAACTCCAAACCCTTCCACAGCATGAAAACATTAGTGGAGGACCGGAGGAGCTAAAAGTAACTTGAAAACTTTACAATAGCTTTCTGCCAAAAATATATCTAACTGCTCAATCAGAACCAAAAGTTAATTCTGTGATCTGATCATTCAGAAAAAAAAAATTCCTGTAATGATCTTCAACATGAATCTTCCATTTCATGATCTATGAACATTTAGCTAGTAGCAACTTATAATTTCGAGTTCACAAGAACGGGGGCTCTAAATCTATTTAGAACGCAAGCCGGGGACATTTTTTAGGCCCATTTTGCCAAGAACGAGCTTAGGAATTGCAGGAGGGTTGTCCAGACCCATGCTTCGGCTGAACTCATTTGCAAGCTCTACAAGCCTGGACTTGTCTCGGCCCACTGTCTTGTTGGAATTGTAATAACCAAGCCATGCCTGGTATGCCGCTTCTTTGTTCTTCATCTCTACGTTGGACAATGCCCGCTCAACCTGTTCAGTTTAAGTTTAAGACCATGTGATCTAAAAACGCCTCTAACGTTCAGATGTAGAATTGAGAACTTGAGTGTGAAATTGCTTCTTTCTATCAAATCCAGTGACAATACGGGACGAATACGTTTCACTACTCCTGCTTTTCCAAGAATAACACTTTGGCCCCGTAGTTTCGATTGCAACGATCAAAACCTTTGATTTTTTTACGAATAGTCCAATGGAGGAGGGCAGGTGTTGATGGTTCAAACATAATTCTAAAAAATTTTAAGGGCTTTTTGTAATCGTAATTGGAACTATAGGGCCCAAAGTGAAATTTTTGGGGAAATTGAGAGTACTGAAGTGTATTTGACCTATATTTGTGTGCGTGTGAGTGTGTGTGTGTGTGTGTGACACTAGATTAACCATAGTAAAAAATTCCTAAAACCCTTAATTGATGTCCTCATTGATATCGTTTAAAAAATCAAGGGCTTAGATTGTTCCAATTGAAAGCAAAAGGCTCTCAAGTGAAATCTTGCAAAAAAATGTTAGTACGAAAGTATATTTGATCCAAGAACAAATACATTTATAAAAAGTCGGCGGCTCATGCATTATGTTTCTGGAAGATACTCTACTTCGGTTGAGGTTAGTAGTGAATGTTTGATGGGGAATAAAACAAGAGAAAAATACAAGTTCATTTATGCTCACCTTTTTCCTCGTGTCAGGGTCAACAGTAGGTGCTGAAGCCTTTGTCAGCGGCAAATTCTTAATGGTAGCTAAAAAGAATTCCTCCCAAGGCGCCAACAACAATATCCCTTGCCCTTCTTTTCCTTTGCGCCCAGTTCGACCAAGTCGATGTATATACTGCTCTCTATCAGCTGGCAAGCCCACCTGCAATGTACCAGAAAATGTATAATTGTCAAATGATAGCAATCGAGTGGTATTTTGTACATAACCTATAAATGGCTAAAAGAAAATCAGATATATTGCAGAAGCTTAAATTTGAATTTAAAAATATAGAAATCCCAGTAAAAGGTCTCTTCCTTCTCTCACAAACTTCAGTTGGTCCCACAAAAGCCCAAATAAAATCTGTATTGCTACATCTACAATACATATATACTTAATTACATAAGAAAGCCCAAGGAATTGGCAGCGGTGTCACACGGCATTACCATAAAAAAAAATTAAAAAAAAAGGGATTGATTTTTATTTTTTTGGAAATTGCATATTTAATTTTACAAAATGATTTCTTATCTTCTTTCAAGTTCCTTTTCTTAATTTTTTAACTGTCCTTAATCAATTTCACTATAATTATCTCTGTCTACACCAAAAGCATTATAAAGACTAACAAACGGTTTAAGGGTTTCTCTAGGGACAAAT
Source organism: Hydrangea macrophylla (assembly GCA_033977485.1). Lineage (NCBI taxonomy): Eukaryota > Viridiplantae > Streptophyta > Magnoliopsida > Cornales > Hydrangeaceae > Hydrangea > Hydrangea macrophylla. The sequence continues at coordinate 5,244,718 of CM066997.1, read as the reverse complement.
TGGAATTTGTGTTGGCTGAACTCACTTTTAGACACTAAGTGATTTCATTTTGTATAAGTTGATTCCATTTCTTCTATTTTCTGAAGAATTTTCCCCGCAATGTACGGTTTTAGAACTAGTGTATATGTAAGCTAAGGACAATTAACTGAGAAATGTATTTAGCTTTTCCTGAAATGTACTTTCTTCTGTCCTATAGAAGGTCGTATACCCATATAGAAATCCTTCGTGCTTAATCATAACATAATTTTACTAAAGGTGTAACACAAAAAGTGATAATGTTAGAAATCACATGAATAAGAAAAGGAGAGAAAAGTGTGTTACCTGTATAACAAGGGTTACGTCTGGATAGTCTACGCCACGTGCAGAAACATCAGAAGTCACCAGAATTAGACCCTTTGACTTTCGGAATTCATCTGAAATCCTGGTTCTGTAACTCTGTGGCTTTCTAGAATGGATCTCTCGAACATTCAAGTTCAGCTCACCAAGCAGGTCAGCCACCAATCTTGTAACCATCGCAGTTGTGCAGAATACAAGAACCTTCAAAAACACATTTCAGACTGAGCTGATATCAAACAGATCATGATCATTGATAATGATAACCAAAGAAAGCCATAACCTCTAGGCTCTTTTTGGTTCATGGATTTAGAGAGGGGAAGGAACGTAAGAGTATGTTTGGAATGAGTCATGACAACTTCGGAATGCATTCTTACCGGTTGTAATTGCATAATCATCTTCATTAGCAAATTAATCTCACTCTATAATGTTTCTATCTCCATCTATATCCCTCTTTTGGTTTTTGTCTCTCTACATAAAATATACCACTATTGGTACAAGCACTTTGAGAAAAAGTCACCTTCACATCAAACGGAGCATAAACTTTAAATCAGTTTTCTTTGTTTGGTTAACAAGGTAAATAGAAAGGAAAAGAAAGTAGAGAAAAAATTAAGAATATTGACTTTTGTGAGTCACTTTCCTCCGTCTTTTCTTAAGTTACCATTTATATTTTTGAAGTTATTTAATCATGAAGAAAAAACACAAGAGAAAACATGCTTTTTTTTCGACTACAATCCATACCTTGTAATCAACATCATCTGCAATATGGTCTTTCAGCAGAGCATACAACAGTGGGAACTGCTTGTCCAAAGGAGCAACTAGATGCGTCTGTTTGACCTGAAATGATTCACAAATTTAAAATTTTGAGATGTCAATGTAAATCCTATGTATATGAAATATTCCAAAAAAAAAAAGCATTTAAAAAATGTCTTTACCTGTGAGTGTGTCTCCTCCGAACCCTCTTGAACTGTATTAATAAATTCATGATCCCTTTTCAAAGCAATGTGGCAGATTTGACGAACCTTCATAACCAAAATGCTTATTTAGAAATTAAATTTATAACATAAGCTATCAGACAGTACGGGACTGCTTGGGGAAGCAAATAATCGGTTTAGTGGTTCATAAGTGAAATGTGTCATCTTTTGCACAAAATCTGTCAATCCAATCTCTCAAAACTGGTTATTTGACAAACCAACATAACCTTGATTCTCATACGCCAGGTAGAAATTAAAGACTTGGATTGCATCAGATCTTATTTTAAGGATTCCTGAATAGGCCACATATGTCATCAAACAAAAAGGGGCTGTTTGGGAGGGCAAACAACCGGTGTTGTGTTCAGTGAACCCGGTCTATCTCTTGCATAGGAATCCGTGCAAAGTATAACATCTATCTCAAAACTGGTTCTCTGTCGAACCAACATAACCTTGGTTCTCATGCAACCATATAGAAGTTAAGAATGGAACTAAATCAGATCTTATTTTAGGCCTCCCAAACAGGCCCTAAAATTTAGGAAAGAAACCTCTTGGGGAACTGTGGCAGAAAACAGAAGTGTCTGACGCTCTTTCGGAACAGCAGCTATGATCTTCTCAATGTCCTTGCGGAAACCCATATCTAATAGATGATCGGCTTCATCAAGTATGAGGACTTTCACACCCTTCAGCCGAGTTGCAAATCCTGCAGTATTCTCCGTATGATCTTTGAGCCTTCCAGGTGTAGCTACAAGAATCTGAGTTGAGATGAAGTTAATACTTCCAACTTTAGTAAGATAGTATAAATAAAACAATACTTCCACGTTCCATTTTTTTCAATTTGGGTCCAAATTTTTTATATTTTCCTTGTTCAAAAGTGCAATGAATTTTACGGTGCTGCGTATCTAGAGTTCCTAGCACATGTACGTGTAAAATTCTATGCTTGACTGAGTCGAACTACACTCTAATGTTATGTTTTCTTATATATTAAGTACTGTGATGTCGTGCTTCTAATTTTAAACTGAACTTGCGTATGCAGTTATTTTTAAATTCTCTCTATATTCAATATGTCCCCGGTATACCTGTGCCATATCCTTGTCCATGCTCCTTAGCCCTTAGGATGCAGCAAAAATGCATACTATGGAGATGCATTGTATTATCACTTGCAGTAGGAGATTCCTTTTTGATGAAAGTTCAGAATGACGTGAATTTACAAAATAAGTCTATAATGTTTTCTTCTTCCCCTCTTTCTGGACCAAGTCCATGAATTTCCAGTTGTCATATGCTTTACTGAAGAATAAGCTTCTTTAACAATATGTGATCTGTGCCTTAATGCAACTCCTGAGGCTCTGTTTGGTTGATGGAATTAGGAAGGAAAAAGAAAAGAAAACACTGAGGAAAATAGGAAGGAAAAGAAAATACGGTGAAAAAAAACTAAAACCTGTAAATTTTCTCACTTCCCTTCTCTTTTCTTGATTCTCTATTATATTTTGGGAATTATTAATTTCTAATGTTATTTAAGCGTGGAGGAGAACACCAGGGAAATAGGTTTTTTGTTTCTGCTGTCCTTTTCCTTCGCTAAATCAACAAATCAAAAGGGAGCCTTAGGCTTCATTTGATTTATGGATTTGGTGTAGGAAAAGAAAAGAAATTTATAGATTTAGTGAAGGAAAAACAGAAAAGAAATAAAAGACTTTTAAGGAAAACGTTTTTCTTTGTTTGGTTACAAAGGAAAGCAGTGAGATATATAGGAAGGAAAAGAAAATAGCATGACAAATAAATTACTTTTGAGTCACTTTCCTTGATCTTTCTTGACTAACTATAGGTCTAAAATTTTAATTTTTAACAACTAAGTATGAAGGAAAAACACTATGGAAATGGTTTTTCTCTCATTTTCCGGTCCATTTTCTTTTCCTCATTTAAACCCGCAAACCCAACAAAGCATTAGTGGGACATGTTTCATGTTCTCTTGCAGCGAGTGATACGTGACTAACCTGGCAAGGGTTGGCTTGCATACGTTTCTGTTCAAGGGCAAGTCTTGTACCTCCTATCACAACTTGAACACCAATAGAAGGATGATACTTCAACAATATCTTTGCCTCTGCAGCAGCTTGATTGGCCAGCTCCCTCGTTGGGCATATGACAAGCACAGTAATTGGAGGTCTCATTTGATCACGACTAACTGGCGGTGATTTTACCACTACTTCGATTGATGGAAGCTGAAAATAAGAATTGTACGATTAGCACAAATTACCAAAGGACTAAACTTCATAAGTTCGCTCCTTCTGAGAGCCCGTTTTGGATAGTTTTTCGTGCCAACAATCACTCATAAGTGATTGTTTAAAAAGCTGTGACCACTTGGATTAGCTTTTTCACAGCTTTTTAGAAAAACTAATTTCTTTTTAAGAGCCCGTTAAAAAGATTAGGTGTTTTACCAAAAAGGCTACAGTTTTTCCAGTGCCAGTTTTTGCCTTGGCTAGAACATCCTTACCTAGAAAAGAGTTGATTATAAGAGCATTTCACCAAATAGAAATAACAGTCTGAAACATATCAAAAGCATATTGAAGACAGTAAATAAAGTTAAGTTCCTCAATCTTTAACTGATTATTAGGATTATACAGTTAAACTTTTTGTGATTGTTCATCAGATCTGCATTTAGCAGTAACACCATATGAGATGCTGTTCAAAACGGGAACGTACTTCCAGAGTGTACAAGATTCGAATTTCAAGGACAATCATATTACATATAGACCGATCTTCCCTAATATCGACAGTACAATCCAGTAGAACAACATTTAACAAGCTAATTAACTTATGGTGTGTTAGATATTCCAATTAAGTGCTGTATACGAAAATTTTCAGCACTTATTTTTTCTCAGTGTGTTGATAATCACTGAAAAAGTAGCCAACCTATTGAAAATTTTAAATAGAAAAATTCTACTGAAATTAATCTACTTGTTGACTACTATTACACCCTTATCTTAAGTACGTAATTTTCAATTTTATCAAACAGGGCATAATTAGTTAAGATCCGTTTTAAACCCAACTATACAAATTCACCTCTTCTTTGAAAATTAATGAATATTTAGAATCCGAGTTTAAAATAATCCTAGGATATAATCCAATCAATACCTCTTGGAACATCGAGCCCATCATATTGGTCAAGAAATATCCAAAAGAGTACTATTAGGCTTGTTTGGTCAACGGAGAAAGAAAAGAAAACACCGAGGAAAAAGGCTTTTAGTTTGGTTAATAACGAAAAAGGATGAGGAAAATAGGAAGGGAAGAAAAATAGAGTGAAAAGCAAATTCTAAATTTCAAATTTGTGAGTCGCTTTCCTTCCTATTTCTTAGGTTTCTATGATATTTCAAAAATTCTTGTCCATAAGGGTAATAACTTTGTTGTTTTCCTTTCCTTTTTTTCCCCCTTCTCCGAATCTGCGAACCAAATAATATTACACTAATTGTTAAAAAAATCCTTGCTTTTCAGGTTATAAACTGTGTTTAGAAGAAGCAAACCTTTGAGAATGACAGGAAGTGTTGCCTCCTGGACCAGGGTCATATTCTCATATCCAGCATCTTTGATTCCTTTCAACGACAACGGAGAAACTGAACATTGATCAAACCTGTTGACATTTGCAGATCGCTCGTTTACAAAATAAACAGTGGAATAACAAGAAACATAACCAAACAATCCCATAAATTTGAACTACGATTGACGCTTAATGACTCAGCCATTTAGTTTTATTTAAAAGACCATATCGCTTAGTTGAACAACTATCCATCATAATGTTTCTTATTCTCTAGATATACATACTTTTGGCCTTCCTCTTGTCCTATGTGGTGGTTTTGATTCTTTTGAATGTAATTGTTCTTTGCCTAAGACAAAGAGGCTGTTTGGCTAGTATTAGAAGTGGTTATATTTTTCAGAAAAGAATTGGTTTTAAAGTTCGGTGTTTGCATAGCTGCTTTATGGTTTACATAGGAGTTGGTGCCTGACGTGAAATATTGATTTTCACGGAAACCATATAAAAGTGAGACTAGGTCTAAACCCAATCCTATTTAAAGCATTCCCAAACTAGCCGTATGAATTTGGAATGCTGAACATGAATAACTAACTATATATCCCCCAAGTAATTTCAGATTTTTGAGCCCTGTTCAAATTCCATGCATTGGGCCAGTAACTAGTAAGAAACTGCAACCAAAGGCCATATGCAGCTTACTTCTTGGTTAATACAGCAACAACTCGTTTTTTGTATAGTCTCTGAGTAATTCTTTAACAAGTTCATTCACCCCATGTTTCTCCATCTAAGCAATCTCTGTTCCCGAGGATGTTTCTATTATATATATAATATTTACGCATGTATGCATCTAGTGGATGTGTGCATGGTCTTCATTTAAAGTATGTACAAAGCTAAATTAGATTAATCTAAAAGGAATACCTGGTCTCACTAAGGTAAGATTCATTTCTTCCTGGTGAAGTTCTAGGTGAAATTGGTCCACCATCTTGATTGGCAGATTCAGATAAGGTACTTACATTCAACATATCATCATCATCATCATCATCATCATCATCATCATCATCATCATCAACATCATCATCTTCTTCGCTATCTTCCTCATTATCTCCCCCGCTAATCAAATCCTTGAAACTATTCATTAAATTCTTCTCTCCCTCTTCATCATCATCTCCAGTTTCTTCCTCAGAAGTCACAAAAGCTCCTCTTCCCAAACTTTTCCCATCTCTCTCCAATCCTCCTCCTCTACCACCAATCCTTCCCTCCCGTCCATACCCCAATTCCGAACCTCTCCCACCTTGCCCACCTCTCCTCTCTCTTGAAAAAGCTTTCCCCCGATGAGAAGAATTTTCCTCCCTTTCATCGTTGCTAATTTCTTCATCCGACGTCACAAAAGCTCCTCTTCCCAAACTTCTCCCACCTCTCAATCCTCCTCCTCGCCCTCCTCTTCCTCCGCGACCACCGACTCCCCTGTCCCTTCCATACCCTGATTCCGAACCTCTCCCCCCAATCCTCTCTCTCGAAAAATTCAAACTCCTCCCCCCATGGAAAGAATTTCCCCTACCCTCATCATCGGTGCTAATTTCTCCATCCGATTTCGAAAAACGCCCTCTTCCCAAACTTCTCCCACCTCTGTTCAATCCTCCTCCTCGTCCTCCTCCTCTTCCTCCTCGACCACCAATCTCTCTGTCCCTTCCATACCCAAATTCCGAACCTCTCCCACCACCAATCCTCTCTTTCGAAAAAGAATTCTCTCCTCGAGAATCATTCTCTCTCCTCCGCGACATAAAGCCCCTATCCTCTCTATCCGAACCACCACCGCCAAATCGCCCTCGTCCTCTTGAATTCCTTGGAAACGAATCAAAGGAATCTCGACCATTCCTCCCATTGGACCCCCCAAAATCATCCGAATCGCTCTCTCTTCGCCTCTTCATCGTCGAAACTCCGCCCCTCCCACCTCTACCACCTCTCTCATCTCTACCTCTACCTCTACCTCCACCCCTAAATCTGCCAGACTCACTCTTATCACTGTCCCCATTATCATCATCACTGTATAACCGAGTTTTAAACGAGTCAGACTTCAAACCACTAACCCAGTCACTCAGATCAGCTTCATCATCGATCAGGCTCTTGGAAGCCCTGACCTCCGAGCCCGAACTGGGTCTGGGTTTAAAAGAGCGAGTCGAGAATCGACGAACACTGAACTGGTTTTGGTGTTGAGTGGGTAGATTTAGAAACCCAACTTTCTTGGAGAGGGCTTGGACCGCTTGGTACTTGAGCTTGAGAGGGAAGACCCGAGAGAAAATGGGGATGACCCGAGTGGGTTTGAGGGTCGGGTTGAGCTTCATGGATGAGAATTGGGCGAGTGGGAGAGAAGGATTGAGGAAACGGAGGTGCGGTAGGAGCTTCACAGGCATGCTATATATGTGTGTGTGTGTCAGTGTGTGTGTATATATAATCTAATGAGTAAAAGTAACATAAAAAAACATGGATTTTCAGGATATGGGTACTGGAATTGCAGAGAGATGAAAGGATTTTGGGGATTTTGAAAGGGTTTTGCTGCTTGAGGTCTTTGTTGCAGCGCCGAGAGAGGATGAGAGGTGTGAAACTATGAGAGAGAGAGAGAGAGAGAGGAGAAAGGATAGGGTTTAAGCTCTGCTGTACTATCAGAGTAGGGTTTTAGGTGAAACGGTCCCTTCAAAATGCAGGAGGAAATGCTAATTACGTCGTCGTTTTATAGATAACATGAATTTAGGGCATTCCCTCTTTTTTCTTTTTCTTTTTCTTCTTTCCTTTCTTGCCCTATACGAGACAAATATCTTAGCTTGTACTTCGAGATCAGAATCTAGTACTTCCTCCATCCTTTCCTTTTTTTGAGTCCACTTTGGGAACTCAACTTATTAATGGGATAAAAAAAATCTATACTTACTTTTCACAATTGTCTCTAATCATTATTGTAACTTTTTTAGTTTTGTCTTGGTGTAGATTTCAAGGAAGGGTAGTTTTGGAAAGTAAGTAAAAATTGTTTACCAATTTAAGAAAGTGAACACTAATTTTGGGACATTCCAAAATGGAATATAGGACTCAAAAAAAGGGACGGAGGTAGTATCATTTTATCAGAGTAGAACATAGGGCAAATTCCGAGCAAGTGCAAAGACCCCACAATACACGCACCAAGTAAATCAAGAAGCGAGTTAGTGGTAAGATATGAATCCACACCAAATTATTGAGATCCATCCCTCCAACTAACGAACACGACCCTGTGAGATTTCAAATCCCTGAACCCTTAAGGAGGCCAAAGCCCTTGGTCAAACAATAATGCTAGACATACACTCCAAACCACACTTCAAACCACACCATTACTTTAAATACATGTACTCTATGTTGTGTAAGTGGTACATAGAAAAGTGTGAAAAATTCAAACAGCACAGAATACATGCATTTAAAGTATATAATGTGATTTGAGGTGTGATTTGAAATGTGTGCCTAACACTTCTCTTTATCAAATTACCCAAATCCCTTTTGTATTTACCTATGTGAAAATCTCTACCCAAAACCAAAGAAGTGTCGAACCCAAGACTGTAGAACTTAGAAGTAGAACTGGAACACCCCCTTTTGTCATTTGATTTTCCGAAATGACAAATTTTCTTGGGAAAATACAATTACACTGATTGATGGGCCCCGCCTAACCCAGCCCACCTCTTAAAGTCCCTCCCACTTATACCTAAGCCCAACAATTCTGATCCCAGAGAGACCAAACCAACCCAATGAACTTTTCAACCCGCATGGTCTCGCAAGTGATGTGGTCTCTCTCATTCTCTATCATCATGTTGTCAAAAATGCATGCATTTTGCAGACCTGATGCATGGTTGAGGATGATATTTTTCAAAGCTGTGGATTCAGGATTTTGTGTTAGGGGGCCAAGTTCTATACGGGGGTTTGGGGACAGCGTCCTCCGAAAAAAAAAATTATTGGGTCATTTGTACATATTTTTTATGTTTAAGTGAGACATGGAGTCGAACAAATAGTTGTGACAAATTAGATTTAGATATTATTTATCTCCTGAGCTGAATAAGGGGATATTACTCTTCCCCTTCACTATTAATAGGGACTTTTATTGTCACACGGTCACACTAGTGGATATTATTATTAATCCTGTAATGTTATTCTTCCCAAATTTTTTTATCCCCAAATGTGATTCCTAACTCATCACCATTTCAACATAATGAAAGTCAAGTGGACACTATGTATTAAGAACCTCCAGGGGGCACTATGTAAAATATTTTTAAATTTTCAAAATTTTATATAGACCCTCAAAGTTTTTAATATTAATGGGTTCGCCCCTGGTCAGGACAAACTTATTTAAGAGCTTAAATCAGACTAACATAGCTCTCAGTGAAAGCCCCTGAAGTAGTTGCTCAATTTAGGCGGATAAAGCTTAATTATGCAATTTCTCTTACAAAATATTGGTTGCTTGAATAAAACATGATCTGGTTCAGTTCAAGTGCAATCTTTTTATTTGGTTCTTGTGAGAATCTAGTGGAGGCACAATCATAATAACTGTCACCCCAATATGACGATCACAAAAAATAATTTCTCAATTTTTAAACTGGAGCATCCCACTAATTACGGATTAACCACCTCAGTCCACCCCTAATGGAAGAAAATCCTCTACAATAGTACATTTTACATTTTCTAAATATGATCCTTTAGAGCATCAACAATGAGATGGTGGTATAGGATAACTTAGGATAACTTAGGACAACTTAGCCTAAAGCCATTAACAACGCGGGGCTTTCAGCTAATTTATATGATAGTAAAATTTATCAAAACTTAACTTTGTGGTAACACTAAGTTCTAACTTAGGGAGAAACGTCATATGTTGTGCCGCCCAAAGGCACACGGCACATGTTGTGCCACCCACTTCTATACAGCCACGGAATTTAAAAATTTACCAACGGCACATGATGTGCCACTCCAATTCCTCACGACACATGTTGTGTCGTGCGGGTATTCTCCCATTGCTAATATCTTCTCCCCTGTATAATAACTTAGCTTAAGTTTGCCTTAAGTTCCACCTTCCCACTGCGGATGCTCTTAGGAGCATTGTTTACTTCATTAATCCAATTTAAGGTAATTTTAAAATTTAAATGATAGCCACATTAGAAAATAGAGTAATTCTTTGGTGACAACTTTCATACAGTTTTCATACAACCTCCTAAAAAGATGTGTCTATCTCTCTCCTGTGATGTCATTGGACCCCACAGTGACATAGGAGAGAGATAGACACATCTTTTAAGAGGTTGTATGAAAGTTATATGAAAGTTGTCACCAAAGAATTATCCTAGAAAATAACATTATTAAAAGCGAGTGTCCTTGTAAGTAACATGAATTTATAGTAAATTTCATGAAATTTATTTTTCCACACTAACTTATATACAGTCAGGCTCTAAAACGAACTGGTTATGCGCACTGGAATTTTAAGTATAAAAAAACTACGGGTCAATGGGGCGACGGGACGGGGCGCGGCAGTCTGCGAATTTTTTTGACTTAAAATTCTAGTGCGCAAACCCAATACGCTTTAGAGCCTGACTGAACTTATATATGTTATCAATTGTTTTTCCATATAAATAAACATAAGACATATATGGAAAATACTTGCCCATTACACATCCTAAATTAATTGCGTACATTTTTTTGGACAAAAATATATTGAGCACCTACTTAAAATAGGACACTTGCAAAATTTTAAATATGAGTTTGAGTAAATATTTTATTGTCAGTTATTGATTTTACAAAGAACCTAAAATAAATTACTTTAGTTCCTCCTTGAACTCATCTCACATCAATCCTTGATAAATATTTACGGAATTGTATTAATTGTCCTTAATGTTTAAAATCATACATCCTCACCCTTGATTTTAGTGGACCCCATGAGGATCCCGCATGGATTTCACACGGAATCTATTGAAATCAAGAGTTAAAATGTGTTGGTTGTGAAAATGGTTGTGAAAAAGATTATGGGTGTAACATTTTTGTTCTTAATGTACCTTCCATATGTATTTCCACTAAATAATTCAATCAAAATATGCAGATATGCTTTTCATATTGGGTAATGCTATGTGCACATAAAATGTGCACATAAAGTGTGCACATAAAGATCTGAGCCATTCAATTTGATAGGGTCCATCCCTGTACACATAGGACCCACCAAAATGAATGGCCTAGATCTTTATGTGCACACTTTATGTGCACATTTTATGTGCACGAATCATTACTCTTTCATATTTTACCATATACATCTCCAAAATCACATATAAATTCAAGACAAATACATTTGTTGTTTTTAGTGAAAACCCATCTTATAACATCTTTTAGGCATTAGAAAGAAGGCTGAAAATGAAGTCTCTCTCTATCTTCGCCATGTTTTTACTTGTACTCTTCATCAGTATTGGTAAATCACTCTCCCATTATCATTTTCTTAATTAGTTCAACAATAGCTTATGAATTTTCTTTCCAAGCTTCTTTCAAATATAGGAGTGGAGTCTATGGAGAGGAGACTCAAGTATGAGGAGGAACCAACTCGGACCTCTCTCTCTCTCTCTCTCTCTCTCTCTCTCTCTCTCACACACACACACACACACACAACAAATAGCCTGAAATAGGAAAGGAACCAACTTGGTACTCTATTTTTCTTCTCTCACACACATAGAGTCACGTAGTAAAAATGTTGTGTGTCCATGAATCATCATGTCGCCAATGTGAAAAGGTGATTCTAATAATCAATTTAGAACTTATACAAAAAAACGCAACTGATGATTCTTTTATTGTTCTGACCACCAAAAATAAATAAATAATAAATCTTTGTATTTTTTTTTAAGGGAAAAAACTGTTTGATTGGTTTGGGTAATTGTTCTAATTTTTGCTTCTTGTGCAATAAAGTTGTCATATATGTCCTTCCCAAAAATTGGGCTTGTCCACCACGTTCTATAGGTGACGTGACGGTCTACTAGCGAAATAGTTTTACACCGTGTAGGCTTAAAAACATGTTTGATTTTGGGAAAATAAAAAATAAAAATAAAATTTGATAAACTTTGTGAGTTTAGACATCATAATTAATTCCAATATGTATGTATAAATATAGATTCTCTAAAGATGACGTTTTATAGAGAGGACCTCTGTTTTGGCCGTCGGATCGTATTTAAAAACTGTAAAATGACAAAAATGTCATTAATAATAACACAATCAGACAGCCAAAGCAGAGACCTTCTCTTTAATAAAGATAGCGCCCTCTTTCAACTAAGGTGTTTTTGCTTGTATCTATCTATATATGCAGACAATGATGCAATGATGGCAGAGGCATGTGTGGAAGCATTTAACCCTGCAACCGTAACATGTCAGCCTTATCCATGTGACATGGAGTGCCAAGGAAAAAGAGGATCACAAGCTAGAGGACATTGCCAACCAGAATTTACTAATGTTTGCTATTGTGTGTATCCTTGCTAATTCTCATATGTATGTTATGGGTATGGATAGCTACACACCCACATGCATACATTTTTGTGCATGTCATGTTGGAGTTAAAATAAAATGAGTGATATTTCAATTTATGCCAAGGTTCCGTTTAATTGATTTTTTTTTTCAGTTCTATAAGTACATGTTTGGAATTGTGTTTTGTGGTTTTTCGAAAAACAATTACCAATCACATTGAAACAATTTTGATTGAATAATTCTCAAATTTGATTGAAAAATACTTTAATAGTTGTACCACTTAAAACATCTTTCGATTCAAATTCCATGAGTCCCCGTTCTCACTAAATGTGGTATTAGTCTCAAAATATTGAGAAAGAATAACATTACTCATTGTGGTATTAGTCTCAAAACATTTGGTAACAATAACAGGGCCCTAGCAAGGTGGCTAGTAGTTTTTTGGGCTTTCAATGTCTTGAATGCAAACCTATTAAAGATTGATCATCTATGGTAACTTTCAGCAAAAACTTAAGTGGATTAACTATAATGGACATATAAGTCCCATAATGTACAAAAAAAAAAAAAAAAAAAAACAAAACAAAGTTAGGGGTGTAGATGAGCTGAACCGATCAACAAAGACTCGTGGTTCGGCTCGATAAAGGTTAGGCTCGGCTCCAAAGAGCTCGTGAACACGTTTAATTAATGTTCGTGAAAAAACTCGTTAATAGATTTGACAAAAAGTTTGTATACTGACTTTTATATATGTACTTATTATAAAACTATATAATTTTAAAGAAAAAATGACTAACCTCGTAAATACACTTGATAAATGATTGATTTATTAGTAAACTATATAGTTTTAAATGAAGCGCGATAAAACTCGCCAAAAAGATCAACTCTTTAAATTTGACTCGACTCATATACACCCCAACACAAACCTAGTACCAATGAGGCCCATTACTTCAGCATTGCATTAAAAAGTACATAAATTGACCATTTCAAAATTGGACCCCTTTAGTCTTAGCTAGCACGAAGTTTAATGGCCCAATGAGGCCCACTAGTACAGTACTGTATTAAAAAGTACGGAAATTGACCATTTCAAGTCCAACCCACAGGACAAACAAAAAGAGAGAGTCCATCTCCGACGCAATCACGTTGCAAATGTGGAAACTAGAAACTCATGCATGTGAATAGGGTTCGAATGGCCTCCCAAAATTAAGACCATCTCCAAAGATAAATCATCAATTAATGATGAGGCAAATGGGTGGTTTGAGGAATCTTAGGCAACCTTCTTGTGTTAATTTGATGAGTCACTCCAATCACATTTGTTATTTTAATAAATTTTTATTATTTTATCTATTATTATTTGTTTTCTACTCATGTTATTGTACTTTGTGATTTTATAATATTGTTTATTGGCAATATATAACATTTTATAATTAAAACACTAAAATTTTATTTTAAATATTTTACAATTTAAATTATTATTTTGAATTTTTTACAATTTTAGTTTTCCAATTAAATTTCAAACTTAAACTTCCCCCTACAAAGGAATTTTAAAATTTACTTTTGCTTAAATTAGGATCCATTCAAAATAAAATATGGACACAAAGTGCATAGATCGGTACAAAAATTTTAGTGTGAAAGTATCTAATTTATAGGCAGTTCATTTTTAGACCGTTGCTTCCAAAGGTGTTCAAGAAAACTGAAAATTGACAAAAACTAAATCGACCAAACACCGATTGGTCAGTTTTTTAAAGTAGTGCACAAGCTAAAATCGACCAAAATTACCTAAAACCGACATACCGAAATCGAATGGTCGATTTTAAAATCACTAAAAAAAATGAAAAATCGATCATGAACACTCCTAGTTGCTCAACAAAAATAAAATAAAAAAATTAACCGTTGCAACTTATTATAGCCATTGTATCCATTATTTTTTTATTGTCAAGTTGAAATGTCATGTAATTATAGGTTGAGCTCATACACACTGGATAATTTTTCCTACTCTCTCTCTCTCTCGTTTACCCAGAGTCCCAGACCCAATTCGTTTATCTTTTTTCTCTTAGAGTAATGTTACAAACACAATGCATTGCACAACACAAAGTACAACATGGCTTTAAATGCCTTGTACTCTGTGCTGTTTGAATTTTTCACACTTTTTTATGCACCACTTACACAACACAGGGTACAAGCATTTAAAGCCTTGTTGTGCTTTTGTGTTGTGTCTGTAGCATTACTCTTTCTCTTATTCACAATTCCTCTCCTCCCTCTCTCTCACTCTCTGCAACTCTATCATCTCTTCTCTCTTCCTTTTGCATCTCTCATCAATGAACGCCGATGATGATTGGCTTGATGGTGGTTGGAGATTCAGAGCCATTTCAGATTTAGGGTTTCTTGGCTTGATTTAGGGTTTGCTTGGATCGATTTGGAGGTGAAGTGATCAGAGATCATGTGTAGGTAATTATATATATATATTTTTTTTTTGTCTCCATCTTTTGTCACACCCCAACCCGCCTCGGGCAGATTAGGACATGTGTAACAAAGCCCACACACCAATTTATTCTCAAACTACTAAGAAAACCATGAATTAAACCTTGTAAAACAAGTTTATAATGACAAAATAGCCCCCAAGGGTAAAATGGTCATTAATAAAATATAGCAAATTTTATATCAAAAAATAGGTCTTTGAGTCCCGGTTCCAACGCAAAAACAGCGCGCGAATTCGAATTTTCTAGAAAGAGTTATGCTTGTTTCGGTAAAAGCCATCGGGCTGAAACCAAACTAGCGGATCGATCCGCCCCAAAACTGGATCGATCCGGTTTTAGCAGAATGTCATTTTCTGCTCCTCTAGATGTCTCGAATCGATCCGCACATGACCCGGATTGATCCGGATTTTGCATAACACCATTTTACATAAGTTTTCCCTATTTAAAAGGTTCCAAACACAACCAAAACCCAACCAAACCCCATGGGCAAGTTCAAAACTATTTCAAAAGCATTCATAAGTCCACTCAAAACACTTGAAATCCATTTAACCCAAGAATATAATACAAACTTGCATCTCTCCCCAACCTTTAGTTAAACATGAACAACAATTTCTGTCAAAACTTGACAACCATTTTAATTCATATAGACACATCCGAAACCATTTGGAATGCACTCTCAAGTGTCTCAAAACTTTAACCAAACATCATAAGAGTTTTAAAAGAAAACCATATCCAAGCATTTGAAAGCTACTTCTTACTTCTTTAAAACTCATGAACTCCAAATAGAAATACAACCAACTTGAGAGTATCCCCAAAACCAATTCCATCCATTTGAAAAGTTAGTTGGTCATTCAAAACACATAAACTCCTCTCTAGGATCATTAACTTGCATCTTTCTCCTCATACCAACTCAACTTAAGTATAAACATACAACAAAGGGGCCTAAGTTTGACTTACATCCCAAAATTACATAAATTCCCAAATCTCTTCCCAAAATACCCAACTTATGACTTACAAGGGCAACCCACACCCTGAAATATAACTAACATCAAATTAACTTGACACACTACAAGCCTTCCCAAAATATAAGTTGTTCACAATCTTTCTACCCACAAGTTACATTTGAAACTAGAAGCATCTAAACATATGGACATATCCACAACCCCCACGCCCAACACGTCGTGCGAATCATTTCCTCTCATCCTCCCGTTCCGTACCTGCGGTGGTTATTCAATAACTACAACAGAAAATAATATTTGTTTAAACTTTCGCTTAGTGAGAGAACTAATCATGCTATTGGAATGTTCAATATGCAAATGCAACAATCATTATAAACATCAACAAAATGATCTCCGGTCAGTCAAGTAACTCTAGCCACCACCCCCGGGTCCTTCTCACCCCGGATCTTTCTCACTTTTGGCGCATATAGCGCAACATGCCAATTTACATATAATTGGCATGTTTTACTTCAATTTCAACAACATATAATCACAAGTCTATGAACTAAGCATTCTTTGATAACAATTATCACATAAACATATGTAAACACCAAATTTTGAGATTAGACACTCACCTCTTCGAACTACTAGCGAATCAAGTTTAGAATATCCCAACCTCTTGCCAATTTTCAACTCAAATCCTATCGGTATAAATCCTACATAGTTTTTACATAACAAGAGTGATCTATCAAGAACAATCGCCGGAAAAATGTTACCAAAATTGAAAACAAATTACATGCATGTGATCATCTTACCTCCATGAGTCCAAAAATGGTCTCGGATCGTAAATCCGGCGCCGGACAGCAAAGGAACGACAAGAAACGTCGTCAGGGAAACCGTCGCCGACTCGGAGCTCTTGTTCTTTCTAATTTTCTAGAAATTTCCAGCTTATTTTGTGAGAGTGCAACACATATGCTATATATGGATGTGTGTTGACACCTCTTACCCATATTTCCATTTACACCCCCCAATCTTTCTTAAGCTTTATTATGAAACCCCCTTGTTAATTACATTAACTACCCACCTTTTCTAAAAGGATTTAATCTAAATCCCGCGTGGGTCTCAAACGTGGTCCCACATAAGTTATGAGGTTGCTATTAAACCTACCAATTATGAATTGTAGTCAAATACCCCTCACATGGGTACCTCGTACCCAAATTGGTCCCCTTATCCTATCATAAGACATAATAATATCTTTAAACATTTAAACAAGTACTTATATAAACTTATAATGACATCTATATGCAATTCACGTCATTTAGAGTTTCATCAGGTCCCACTTTTATACCAGTCCGGCCTTTCACAGGACTTTCAGCTGTGTCTACATTTGAACACTTTTTTTACCTGTGGGTTCATAACCCCAACTTAAACCATCTTATGCTTTAATTATCTTTAATTAATACATATTAATACCACATTAGCCTTCTTTTTCGGGTACGGGTGTTACATTTTTCCCTCCCTTTTAAGAAGTTTGTCCCCAAACTTTTCCCATCTTGTAGTATCAATGAATATACATACTTCTCTCTCAAACTTCATATAGTACACAAGCATTGTCCTAATTCAAATATGACGATTAACACTGAAATACGAAAGCTTAAAACACATTAAACCCCTTTGGTTACTTCTGACTGCTACCTCTATCAATAAGTCACAGGTTACCAGTTTACATTCATTTTCAACTCATATTACCTACCAAAGATAACACTTTTAGGAACATTTCTTTCCCCACATTACATACTCTTCCTTAATATTTTTTTTCCTGAGAATATAACTCAATTATCTGTATTACATTTTTCCCACTAATCATTAGCTTGCAGTGAATCATTCTACTACGACTCAGTTTTATTTCCATTGCTTCTTGTAAAACGTCAAAATTTCAATACATTTACATACGTCGTTCCGAAAATGGTAAGTATCACTATCTACACAATCTCAGAGTTTCATTTCCCATATAATTCAATTAACCCTTGCAAATTTGTAGCTTTAACCAATAACCATTAGTTGACTCGGTCAACCTGTTCACAATCACTCATATGTTGGAAACTCCATCCCGCTAACTTTAACAACCCCATCATGAAGTTTATCCCACACATGTCCTTTTTCATTGGTCATCAATACCATTTACAATAACCCCTCGAACTCTCGACTTTTCGCTTTATTTTTCTCAATATACAACACGTCACATAAAGTGCTTTACAATTTCATCTAGAATAGTCGTCACTGTATCTCAACTTTTAATTAATAGTACCCATATTTCAAATCAATCTTCAATAAGACTTGTACCACTTTTTAACTGATTATCAAGTCATCACATACAATAAAATGCAACCAGTACCATTCTATACTCTACCATTCTATACTCATCTAAAATAGTCGTCACTGTATCTCAACTTTTAATTAATAGTACCCATATTTCAAATCAAATCTTCAATAAGACTTGTACCACTTTTTAACTGATTATCAAGTCATCACATACAATAAAATGCAACCAGTACCATTCTATACTCAATCATTAGCGACTCATTTCCACAATCTCATTACAACTTCTGTATTTCTTCTGAATTTCCTTCTTGAGCTATTTTCATTTGGAATATCTATTTAACTACTAGATTTCAACACTTCTTTCTATAGAGTAGAGTTTGATCATTTCTTTCTCAACAACTTATTATATCTCTCTTTTACGGAGCAATTAACAACACATACCCTTAATCCAACTTCTAATAATCTGATACAATATTGTCAGTTAAACCTAAATTACGGCCGTCTTTGTTTTCCCAATTTCCAAAGTAATTTCGGCTTCTAACAATTCTAAACTTACCAATTATTCTCGAGCAGTCAATTAACACACTATCCTTCCCTCATCAATCACTGACTAGTAGCATTAACAACCACTTGACTTTACTTGTTCAGTGTTAGATTTTCATATCATAGCCTAGCATGAGTTCCAATTGTTTCCTCTATCACGTACTCAATTTCTGTCAAATAGACCATATTCCGAATCCCAACAACCCTTATAAACTTCGTACTCATAGAAACATTACTGTCTATTCTAAATCTTGCATGTGTCCCGTGATATACTCTTACAATTTCAATCTTCTGTGAAGCAAAAATAATCTAATCGTTTCAACGCCATTTAGCCTAATCTCTAACATAGTACTTTGTTATAATTAACAAATTTCTTCAAAGCTAATCAATCGATTTAAGATCATTGTCTTCTCAAATAAATTCTTTAACTCCCAACACATTCACTTGTACCCCGACTAAATAACCAAACATGTTATGTGATTATAAATATGATCAACCCCTAGTCTTCTATCATTCCATTTCTTTTCCACAAAGTTTTAACCGTTACAAAGTATCGAAAATCTCATATCACACTTGTCATACCCCAACCCGCCCCAGGCGGATTAGGACACATGTAACAAAGCCCACACACCAAACCATACACTAATCATGAAGAAAAACATGTTTTAGACTCCATAAAAGAGCTTTCTTGACACAAATCAGACCCAAGGGCAAAATGGTCATTAATAAGGTATAGTAAATTTTATACCAAAAGATAGGTCTTTGAGTCTCGGTTCCAACGCAAAACACGGCGCGCAAATCTGAGTTTTGTAGAGAGAGTTATGCTTGTTTCCGTAAAAGCTGACAGTCTGTTTTCATAGGGGCCGATCGATCCGCGAAAAGGGCGGATCGATCCATCTTCTTGATTTTGAGGCAGAATGTCCCCAGAAATGGGCGGATCAATCCGCGGGAAGGCCGGATCTATCCGGCCTTGGCAGAACAGCTCCTTGCTGCTAAAAACTTCAGTTTTCAAGCCCCAAAACATTACCAAACATAATCAAACTTGTGTAAACATCCAAGAACCCTCCAAATTCAATTCTAAGTGTTTCTAAACATTGACATAAGATTTCCATATATGAAATGACAATCAAAACACCCAAATTCTTCATATAAATCATAATTCAACATCCAAATCCACATTTCTTCCATATACACATAACCATTCACATAGGAGTACTAAGTTAAGGTTTACAACTCAAAAATTATCTTAACATGCTCAAGTTCCTTCCCAACTTTACACATGACTCTTGACTTGCAAATACAACTTATAACATTGGGCACAATCATACTATGTGAACTTGACATATTACAAGTATTCCCAAAATACTAGTTACTCCCAACATTTCCAAAATGCAAGATGTTTACAACACTTAGAGTTGGAGATTACAACTTAAACTCAAAACAACTATAAATATACACATATCATTCCAACTTGCTACTCCCACACCCAAACCCGTCGCGTGGATCATTTCCTCTCCTCCTCTCGGACGGTACCTGCGATGGTTATTCAATAACCACAACAGAAAATATATTTTCGTTTAAGCTTTGGCTTAGTGAGGGGACTAATCATGCTATTGGAATGTTTAATATGCAAATGCAACAATCATTATACACAACAACAAATTGATCTCCGGAAAGTCAAGTCATTCTAGCCACCACCCCCGGGTCCTTCTCATCCCGAAATTTCTCACTCTTTTATTGCATATAGCATATCACACACACTCTTCCACGCCCCGCTCATTGAGGGCTTACCGTCCCTTACATATGGGACCTATAAATGGAGACCACTACTTGACTTTCCTTTGATCCATATAGGCATATAAGCAACTAATCACATGAACATGACAATCCTTCATATAATTGATATGTAAACTTCATTCTAATCACAAACTTGGCACACTAGTCATGGATTAAGCATTCTAGAGCATCAATTATCACATTAACATAAGTAAACACCCAATTTTGAGATTAGAACACTCACCTCTTTGATTTATACGCAACTAAGCTTAGAATCCCCAATTCCTTCCCAAGTTTAGCTCAATTTCTAGTTAATGATAATCCTACACAAGTTTGGTACCAAGAACATTGCCGTAAAAACGTTGCCGAAACTGAAAATAAAAGACGTGCATGTGGTCCTCTTACCTCCACAAGTTCAAAAGTGGTCTCGGATCGTAAATCCGACGCCGGACGGCGAAGAAACGGCAAGAAACGTCGTCGAGAATTCCGTCGCCGACCCGAGCTCTCGTTGTCTCTTTCTTTTCTGGAGAATTCCAACTTGTTTTACTTCTACAAGACAAGTATAGACATCATCTTTCATAATTTACGTTTACCTCTCCCAACTTTCTTTAAGCTTTATTATGAAACCCCCATGTTATTTACATTAACTACCCATCTTTTCTAAAAGGATTTAATCTAAGTCCCGCATGGTCCCAAACGTGGTCCCACATAATTTATGAGGTTGCTATTAAACCTACCAATTATTAATTTTATTCAAATACGCCCTCACATGGGTACCCAAATTGGTCCCATTTCCTATCATAAGACATAATAATATCAATAAGCATTTAAACAAGTAATCATATAAGCACATAATAACATCAAAATGCAAATTATTTTAATTAGACCCTCGTTGGGCCCCACATTTAAACCAGTCCTGTCCTTTTTACAGACCTTTCATCTGTGCCTGCATTTGAGCACCTTTTCACATGTGGGTTCATAACCCCACCGTTAAACATCTCATGCATTAATTATCTTTAATTAACACACATTGATATCACATTAATCTTATTTTCCGGGTACGGGTGTTACAACACTTCATCGGAATATGACCTAATCGTTAGCATAAACTTTTACTTCTAACAAATTCTCCCAGTTTCATTAGAATATCTGATATATAATTTCATCACTAGTTTATTTCAATATGTCTCAAATATTCAGTTCATAGCATCAATAGTCACGAAGGGTATTCGGGTTACCTTAAATATCATTGCAATAATTATTTGCTCCAGTCTTGCATCAAAATCCTCGTAATACCCCTTACCTTAATCTTCCATTAACCTTCCCAGATCTTGGTTAAAAGTACTGATACCTCTAAGATTCGTCAACAATTTATTTTCTTGTTATTTGATATCCATTCACAATTGTAGCTTCATTCACTCCTAATTCCCAACATCCAATCAATTGTTCTGTTTATCTCTTCATAACAACGATAATAACCCCTTCAATACACTTTTTAAAGTGTTAATTATAGTTCAAGCCTTTTGTAGTTCGATCATCCTCTACTAAGCAAGTTATTCAATAAGTCTTCTCATAATACACTCAAGATTTCATTCACTATCAAAATATTTTCAAACTCAATTCAATTTCTACTCTTACTCTGATAAATACAAATTTTCTGGCATTTCCTTCTTACTATATGATAACTTTAATGATGTCACAATATGAAATAATCAAATTACGTCAATTTCTCAAAAATAGAAGCTTATTCGGTTCAACGCTTAACTATTACATATTATAATGTAGCATACCTGGTTAGCAACCATGTCATACTCAATACCATCCCCAAATGTCCAGCACTATTTCAAGGTTAAAAATATTATATTACCTTTACACCTCATTTTCTTGATGCATATGAATTTCTTGTAAAAAAAACTTCTAACAACTTCCCTTCAGTTCATCGACAAATTCTAACGTTCTCACAATATCGAATGACAACATCATATTGACTATCTTGCAAATAAACTCCCTTCAACTCAATACCCAATCATTTCACAGTCAACTCTATAGTTCTTCCTTGCGACCTATCCATACCCTGCTGTGCATACAAAGAATAACACTATAACCATTGCTAACAGTCTTGTATTACCCTCATATCATTTACCTCTGGTATATCAAAACCAATCACATATACCCCCGATTTAAATATCACTAACATAGTCAACCTTCCCAGATTTCCAATAGTACACTTAATCATTTAACGATCGTTACGATACAACCAATACATAATTATTTCAAAATCAGAATTACTTGCATTGATTATAGACAAATAAATAATAACCTTACACATTACCTGATATTTGTGGTGATTTAAGCATAAGTTAAGAGCTTCTTGATGTTGTCAAAACCAAGTTCTTGTTTAACCCTATTAAAAATGTAGTACAATGGAAATAGGGTGTCGAGTCCACAGGGAATGGAATGCAACAATGCTTGTTGGGCGCTTTATAACCAATTATAATGCGTGGAGCATTTAACAAACTAAGAAATAAAAATGAGTCTTTTCGACTTTGAGATTGGTTCAATTTGTATAAGATTATACTACAATGACTATTTAGAAAAAGAGAAAGTAAACTTTGAACAAAGCTAAGTTTAATTGACAATTGGGGGTTTTGTAAAAGGAGAAATTGAGGTTGGGGAGCATTCCCCCACCTTGGACCAAACAACACATGACTTTCATACTTGTAGCACATTCTAGAGTAGAAAATTCCATTGTGACAAACTATCAAACATGTGGTAGTCAACCAACATGCTAGATAGATGTTCCAATGCAATACATGGGTATATGGTTAGAGTTTAGAAATTTAACAACTTCCAATGCTTGACATTGGAAGTGGGGTCTCAAAACATCAAACCGTACACCCATGAACTCTAGATATGCTACAAAATATGATAATCTTTCATTACAACACACATGGGTCCAATGGTGGGTTTATGATCCCCAACCTACATGATTTAGATATTCATAACTAAAATGCAATTAATATTAAAGAGAGGGAAAGAGAAATTATACCAACAAGAGAAATCCACCATAAATGCCATAGAAATTCCAAGTGAATCTTCAATATAAAGTTGCAAGCATTTAATACATTCAACACATTCAACTATCTCTCTCTCTAGCACTAAATGGGAAGAAATGTGGTAGATGAGGAGTAATGAGGGAGAGAGTTGAGAGGATTTAGAGAGAGAGAGAGAGCTTACCACCTAATAAGAAAACTAAGTAAAAACACAAGCTAACCCTAAATAAAAACCATCTCTAACTATATATACTCCCCACACAAAAATGGCAAACTTGTAATAAGAAGGGAGGAGAAATCAGTATTCACGGATCGATCCCTTTACAAGGGCGGATCGATCCACCTTTCATCTGGGGAATTACTGGCTTCTCAAGAAAACGCGGATCGATCCGCTCTTGTCTCCAGATCGATCCATTTAGATATCATTGTCGTAGAATGTCACATGAAGATCGCGGATCGATCCCTTCTAAATGGCGTATTGATCCACCCTTTTTGAATCTGATGGTAATTTTCCATTAAACACGCGGATCGATCCCCTCTAAATGGCGGATCGATCCGCCTTTCCTGAAACCACTTTCTTGCCCTTTTTACTTCAAGAATGCCATAAGGATTGGGTTCTACTGCACCAAAGCTTGCATAACCTACAAGAAATAGGTCTTTATTAGCTCAAAGAGAGTAACAACAAGAACAATCAAAAGCACAACTTATCCATTAAGTCTCCGGTTTAAGTAATAATTTGTGTCCAATAAGGGTAAAATCATGAAGTTAAGAATGCAATATTGGACACGAATCACACCCCCCAACTAGCATGTTGCTAGTCTCTTAACAACAAAGCTAAATACCAAGAGATTTAAGAATAACCTTGCACAATAATTTATTTAAAATGAAAGATAAACCATTTTCGTGGGGAACACGATTACATTGAGCATATGCAACAAGCCGTTAAACCTCTAGGTTACCCGTAGAGGCGGAGTTTTGTCTCCGGAGGGTTCTTGGAATGATACCCACAAACATTTTGTTTCCTTATGATAGGCGCCCTCTATCTAGCGCCGACACTCAACAAAGTCCCATAACTTTTCAAAAGATCTTAGCACATGACACGCAAATTCAAAAAGTTCTCAAACTATCAAGGTTATTAGATAAACTTCATTAAGCTCAATCTTGGACGCGTGTGTGGTGTGAAGTGCAGAACTACAACTATCAAGAAGATGGCAATGCTTTCATAATCCAAATTTCGTTTAAAACACGCTTCAACTCAATTCTCACCGGCATTACACTCTAAAAATAAATCACTCAGAATGGGTAATACACTCGGGGCATGCGGGCAAAAAGAGTAATGGAAATGGATACCAAAGCCACGCATATGCCAATGATGAAAAACGTAAGCGTGAAAAACAAGTAAAAATTAATCTCATGAAAGATACCATTCACTAGAGGATGTGGAATAACTCTAACTACTTGTCATGATCGTTTCAAACTACGAATCACATAACTTGAGGATCAATTAGGACCTTCAGGGGGTTATAGAGTGGGAAAGTGATGTTAGGTGAAGGACAAGGGGAAATGAAGTGAGATGTTTGTGTACAAACTCGGGATTTATTGGAATGCATGGATACAAGAAACCACAAGAGATGAATCATCCATAAATGTTTCTTTTTAAAGCTCAAGAAGAGAAGTATAGTTGAACTTTTTTTTTTAGAGAACTTATTTTCTTTGAGTTCCTTTTTCTTTTCTTTGTACTTTTCCCAGGCAACATGATTCAATCTCTTTTACAAACTTACAAACACGATCTCATGCAAAGGCATTCCACAAATGTACTTCAAACGCGGATATGGAAGGTGTATGGTCAAGTGAAGGAAGGGTGTGTGTGTGGTTGAGGCTAGAAATGGTAAAAAGGAGGACCTACAATCAATTCTTCGGGAAATGCGATTCTTTGTTCTCCACTATGACGACAAGCAAGCACGAGTTTGTATTCCACAAAATGATTTCTCTAATGAACAGTCAAAACAAGAAGATGAGATTATCTACGCCTTTTGTATGTTGTTCAAAAATAGAGAATTGAAGTATGTAACCCTCAAAAATGGAGAAAAGGGATCTAAAGCTCACAAAGGTAACGTCTCCACGTATGTTTTAACGATTTTTGGATAACAATTACATTAAACACCATCCTAACACAAGTAGTCCTGTAACGTGCTCAATAATCCAAGATTTAAACTTCATGAAATTTACTATACTCAAGATAGTAATAGAACTAATGGGATTAACAAGTGTCGCATACTAAAATCGGAAGAAAACTTCAAGGCGAGCGTCATCGCTCGGCATTAGAATGGGGCAACTATACTAAAGTCATTGGAAACACGGGATGAGGCAATTTTTTTTTTAGATTGTGATGCGAAGAGCTCGCTAGCTCTCACACCCCTTAACTAGGACCAAACATTGTCCTCAATGAGACTATAAAGTACAGGGGAAAGAACAATATTACCGGAAGTAACCAAGGTGAGCATGCGGTAAAAACTGTGCCTGCGATGTTAGAATCAACAAAGAAAGAGAAGGAAGAGAGAAAAAGGAATTTGACATGGCACAATAGCAAAGCAATAAGCACAAGCCAATAGTCAAATAAAAGCAAGTCCATTAACATCCATACTAAGTCAATAAAATCCAAGAACATAAAACAACACGATCATCCAAACACATAAGTACAACTCCAAATCCACAGAATAAACATAACAACACCCTAGCAGAAGCAAAATAAAATCCCTAACTGAACATCAAGCACTCCCCCCAACTAATCCTCTTCATCTCCGTCGCCGCCATAATAGGGGTCCGAATCACTAGCGCCACCATACGCACCAGAACCACCAGCTCCACCATACGCACCAGAACCACCAGCTCCACCATACGAGCCTGGGACGCCTGCACCGCCATAAGAGCCTGGGCAGCCTGCGCTGCCATAAGGGTCACGGAAGTAGTCTGGGATATCGGGGCTCGGGTACTGCATCTGGAACGAGTCGATCTGGAAGCGCATTAGCATGCTAAAATCACGCTGATAGCTTATACTGAAATGATCAAACTCCCCCCTCAAGCTGCGTAAATCACTGCGATCTCCTCACCTTGCTGTCGCTGCTCGGCACTCAAAGTCTCGAATCGCCTGTGCAACTCAACCATACCATGAGTGGGCACCTCCTCCTCCTCCTCTGCTTGGACTCTCGACAGTCCCTCCTCCACCCTGGCTCTCTTGGATGTGGACCTAACCTGCGCGTCGCTACAAGCTAGCGTCGTCTCATTGACTGGGGACAGTGCGGCTTTAAGAACATCGGATGCCAAGGCCGCGCACCCATGTGAGGTGCAGAGCCGAGTAACAAGGGTTGCAAAAGGGAGGCTAGTAGTGGCGGCAGTGTCATTCAACGTAGCGACCATGTGAGAGATAATAAGGCTCGCGAAGTCAAAACGGGTGGCAGGGTCAGTGATAGCATACAGGAGGGTACCGTGGTCCCCCCTGACAGTCTTGTGGCAAGTAGGCCACACCACAGTGGTAAAAATGATATTACAGTAGTGGTAAAGCTTGGTGAAATTAGATGGGGTAATCTGGTCCCCGATCCACTCGGTCTGTCGGCCCGTGAACCGGGTGGCGATGATATCTAGGTCAGGCCTCTGCTCCAAGTCATCCTAGTAAGGCACGGGGTCTTCCACGTAAGGAGCCCCCATGAATACGGCTAAGGTGGCCGAGGAGACCGGGATGCGGACACCCCGAACGTATGACTCGAAGGTGCGGGGGCCAGTGGTGACCAGGCTCGTAAAGAAAATTCGGACCCATGTCTCGTTGTACCCGCTCGAATGCTCCAACTGGGGAAGCCATCGGCGGTCCTGAAAGATCAGAACCACATCGGTAGGGAAATCAAAAATAGCGATAGGACGCTCGGGGAGGATGGATTTTTTAACTTTAAAGTAATTCTCGAACCATTTTTTTTTCGGTTTTGGACTGGAAATTGTCATAGCCTCGAGCCGGGGTGCACTCAGTTCAGTTATACTTAAGGGGGTTTACCATGGTTCCTGAAAAACATAAGGAGCGAGCACACCAAATAAAACAATAGACAAAGCGCGTAAAAGTGCATAATGCTCAAGCAATGGGCCATGTAACACCAATGGTACGTGCACGGACGTCCCGTGGACGTGAAAATTCGGAGGAATGAGTGAAATGCCCATTAAGATGTTATGCAGGAGGTATGGACAAAATGCAGGTAAAACGGTCGCGAACGCAGGTGCACGGTCGACGCGCACGTGCACGGCAGTGCATGGTGTGAGAGCAACGTGCCAACAGCTTTGAAAACAATGATAATAACCACACACGAGAATTAAAACATGCATATAAAATGAGGAAATATGAACAATGCATGCAAAAATGATGAAAATGCATGTGTGGATTAGGCAAATGCGCTAGGGAATGTCATTGTGGCCTTTTATCAAACACCTAGTGGGCAGATTGAATACTCTTATAGTTTAACAAGATTTGGTGCATGAATCTATCCCAAACAAACCACAATGTGACTTGAGCATGAAGAACATTCAAAATGCATGAGAGATCAACCCAAAATATAAAGAAATGGGAGAGAAAACAAGCCCTAGGGTTGATTTTTCGAAAAAGTGAGTAAAGGGAAAAATAACCCAACCTAGGGTGCAATCACAACTTAAACATGAAACTCAATCGATGGGAGTTGTTAGATTCATTACCTGGAATGGATAGCTTGAAGATCTTGAAGATGAATGAACACAAGTGGGGATTTGGAGAAGTATTGGGCAATGGTGCTTGAGAGAGTTTGGGAGAGAACTTAAAAAGTTTTAAGAGAAATGAGAGGTTTCTCAAGAATATAAACAGTTTTTGCCCCTCGCGGATCGATCCGCAAAGAGGCCGGATCGATCCAGCCATTTAAAACGGTTTTAATGTGCCTTTTCAAAAACGCGAATCGATCCGCTTGCAAAGTCTGGATCGATCCATTTTGAAATTTTTTACGCAGAACCTCCTCCCAAATTCGCGGATCGATCCGCTTGTAATTCCCGGATCGATCCATTTTAGCGACTTAAAAGCAATGTACTCCCTCAAATCTGCGGATCGATCCCCTCGAAATGGCGGATCGATCCGCCTTTTCTCAAGTTGCTCAATAACTTCCCTAGAAACCCGCGGATCGATCCCCCAAGAACCCGGATCGATCCGCCCATTTGCTTCTTCAATTTTAAACTTTGAAAACTTTTATCAAGTGAAGGATGATCAAAATGGATGCAATGGACATTACCAAGAACAAAAATTATGCCAATAATGGAACATGGGGCATACAAAAAAAGGGAGTATAGCTCACGGGAGCTTACTCTACCCCAACATTGGGGTCTTCCAAAGG
This sequence comes from Hydrangea macrophylla, assembly GCA_033977485.1. NCBI lineage: Eukaryota > Viridiplantae > Streptophyta > Magnoliopsida > Cornales > Hydrangeaceae > Hydrangea > Hydrangea macrophylla. The sequence continues at coordinate 5,215,919 of CM066997.1, read as the reverse complement.
AATTGATACCAACTCAGAGTCAAAACCTTCAAGAAAAGGTTTGAGTCGTTGCCCATTAACCTTAGAAATGGTTCCATCCTTGGGATCTTGAATTTCCACGGCTCCGTGGGGATAAACTTTATTTACCATGTAAGGGCCAATCCAACGGGATTGTAACTTACCCGGGAAAATGTGGAGCCGTGAATCGTACAATAGCACTTTGTTACCAACAACGAATTGTTTCCGGATAATCTGTTTATCGTGAAAAGCCTTGACACGTGCTTTGTACGCTTTAGAACTCTCGTAGAGTTCTCCTCGAATTTCGTCCAACTCATCGAGTTGAAGCTTTCTTCTCTCACCACTCTCATCCACATCAAAGTTGAGCTTCTTAATGGCCCAATAATCACGGTGCTCAAGCTCGACGGGTAAGTGATATGCTTTCCCGTAAACTAGTCAGTAGGGGGACATACCTAAATTCGTCTTATAGGCCATCCTATATGCCCAAAGCGCATCCTTTAGCCTAGAAGACCAATCCTTTTTCGACGGATCGACCGTCTTCTCAAGAATCCCCTTAATTTCACGATTAGCCAATTCGGCTTGGCCATTTATTTGCTGGTGATAGGTGGTGGAAACCTTATGGGTGACGCCACATTGTTCCATTAATCGGGCGAATGGGGAGTTGCAAAAGTGCACTCCTTGATCGCTAATCAAAGCTTTGGGAGTCCCAAACCGCGATAAGATATGTTCTTTTAAAAATTTCAAAACCACCTTGTGGTCATTGGTTCGAGTTGTTATGGCCTCTACCCACTTGGAGACATAGTCCACCACCACCAAGATGTATTCAAAGCTATTGGATTTAGGGAAAGGACCCATGAAATCTATTCCCCAACAATCAAAAACTTCTATGGTAAGTATGTGGTTTAAAGGCATAGAGTTCGTCTTAGTGACTCGACCAAGTAATTGGCATCGAGGGCATGCCTTGCAATAGGCATGCGCATCTTTGAAGATCGTGGGCCAATAAAAACCACTATAAAGGACTTTGAACGTGGTCTTTTGTGAAGAAAAATGACCCCCCACATGCTTGGTCATGGCAAAAAGACAATATACTTGGTATCTCATCATTAGACACACATCGCCTAACAATTTGATCGGCACAATATTTGAAAACATAAGGATCATCGTAAAAGAACGATCGTGCCGTCAATATTATCCTCTCTTAGTCTTTAGTAGACCAATCTTGAGGCAACTCTCCCGTGGCAAGGAAATTCATCACGTCCGCATACCACGAGAAAGTAGAGACCTTGAGCAATTGCTCATCCGGAAAGCATTCTTGGATAGGAATGGGGTCTATATGATTGTGATCAAACGTCAAACGTGACAAATGATCGGCGACAACGTTTTTCAGCCCTTTCTTGTCCTTTATGCAAAGGTCAAACTCTTGTAGTAGTAGAATCCAACGAATAAGCCGCGCTTTAGCATCCTTCTTAGAGAAAAGATACTTGCGAGCGGCATGATCGGTAAAACAAGTAATCGGCGATCCCACTACATAAGATCGGAATTTCTCGAGGGTAAATACTATGGCGAGCAACTTTTTCTCCATCGTGGAGTAGTTAGATTACGCGCTATCTAATGTGCAGCTCGCATAGTAAATGACATGGGGCTTTTTGTCTTTCTTTTACCCCAAAACGGCTCCAATGGCGTAGTCACTCGCATCGCACATCAATTCAAATAGAAGACTCCAATCGGGAGGTTGTATAATTGGTGCAGAAGTGAGTAATGCCTTGAGCTTCTCAAATGCCTCTTAGCAATCTTGGGACCACTCAAATGGGACGTCCTTAGCTAAGAGGAGACACAACGGTCTAGAGATCGCGCTAAAGTCCTATATAAATCTACGATAGAAACCCGCGTGGCCCAAAAATGACCTAATGTCTTTGAGGTTCCTAGGAGGGGGAAGGTTGGAAATGACATCTATTTTGGCTTTATCAACTTGCATTCCCTCGCTAGACACAATGTGTCCTAGCACAATCCCTTGTGTCACCATGAAGTGGCACTTCTCCCAGTTAAGAACGAGATTCTTTTCTATACATCTCTTGAGAACCTTTTCAAAATTCCCAAGGCATTCATCGAATGAATCTCCAAAGACTATGAAGTCATCCATAAAGACTTCCAAAAACTTCTCCACCATATCATTGAAGATACTAAGCATGCACCTTTGAAAGGTCACCGATGCATTACAAAGTCCGAACGACATCCTCCGATAGGCAAATGTGCCAAAGGGATAAGTGAAGGTGGTTTTCTCTTAGTCCTCGGGGGCTATTTCTATTTGATTGTACCCCGAGTAACCATCTAGGAAGCAGTAGTGCTTATGGCCCGAAGGGCAAAGGGAAATGGTCCTTTCTAGTAATTGAATTCAACTTCCTATAATCAATACAAACACGCCACCCCGTGGTGGCTCTGGTGGGCACCAATTCTCCACTCTCATTCTCAATGACGGTGATCCCCGACTTCTTAGGGACCACTTGGGTGGGGCTCACCCACTCACTATCGGAAATGAGATAGATTACCCCTACATCCAACAACTTGATGACCTCAGTCATCACCACCTCTTTATATTAGGATTGAGCCTCCTTTGCATTTGACGTGAAGGCATGGCTTCATCCTCTAAATAAATCTTGTGGGTGCAAATCTTCGGAGAAATGCCCCTCAAGTCCGCTACACACCACCCAATAGCACTTTTGTGCTCCTTCAAAACCTTTATCAATTTCCCTTCTTGACAAGTGTCAAGCTGGAAAGATACTACTATTGCAAAACTCTCGTTCTCTCCCAAAAAGGCATACTTGAGCTCACTTGCAAGGTTTTGAGCTCAAGTTTTGGTGTGACTATATTGGATGGAAGAGGGAAAGTATCCCTCAGAGGTAGTCTTTCAAAATTAGAGGTCCACATGGCCTCTCCTAAGATTCTTTCAACATCCAAATCTTCCTCAACCACAACTTCCCCTTCACTCATCTCTGTTTCCCTCCCAAACTCATGATCACACTCAACAATGGTGTTATCAATAGCTAAGCATTTTTCAACATGTTCGAGAATAGTTATATTATCATCAATAATACATGCATGATTAAGAAAAGGAATGATGCAAGAATCATTAGCACTTGTAGTACCAGAAATATCGAAAATATCTTGCACCAAAGAGTCAATAAGAGAGATTTCATAAATATCATCACCATTTTCCTCGTCAAGATCCGGTTGCTTAAAGAGTGAGAAGATGTTCACATCCACAGTCATATTTCCAAAAGTTAAGCGCATGAGACCATTCCTACAATTAATTAAGGCATTAACAATAGCAAGGAACGGCCGCCTTAAGTTGATTGGAATTTGTGATTGCTCATTGACAACGGGTTGCGTGTCAAGCACGATAAAGTCCACCGGATAGTAGAAATTACCCACTTGGACTATAACATCTTCTATAATGCCTCGTGGCATCTTGACGGACCTATCGGCCATTTGTAAGGTGACATGGGTCTCCTTAAGCTCTCCTAAGCCTAGTTGGACATACATAGAATACGATAGAAGATTCACACTAGCACCCAAATCAAGGAGTGCTCTATCTATGTGGTGTTGTCCAATCACACATGCTATTGTAGGACAACCGGGGTCCTTGTATTTGGGTAGAACCTCGTTAAGGATAACGGAGCTCGCATGTGCAGCCATGTAGGCACTCTTTTTAACATTAAGCTTTCTTTTAACCGTGCAAAACTCTTTGAGGAATTTGACATAGGTCGGCACTTGTTTAATTGCCTCTAAAAGGGGAATATTAATTTCAACTTTATTAAACAACTCCAAAAATTCATTATTCTTGGTGTTCTCAACCTTCTTTTTTAACCTTTGAGGAAATGGTGGGGCGGGGTTAAAAAATTCTTGGTTCATGAAGTCGGGGGCTTTAGAGAAGTCCCCATCCAAGTCGACCACATTCGGGATCAAAGTGTCCCCGCTATCAAGTTCGGCCTCCTCCCTAATCGGATTGTTGCTAATTGGTAGTTCTTAGGGAGGCTTTTGGACCTTGTTGTCCACAACCTTACCACTTCCAAGATAATTCCTTTTAAATGCTCAACGGGGCCATTGGGGCTTGAGGCCCTACCATTCGTTTGTCCCTTGGGATTTTGGAATGGTTGTGCGGGAAGTTTTCCCTTGTCCATGACTTGTTGATTTTGAAGCAATTGGGCCAACTGAGCTTGTAAAGCTTGCATTGATTGAGTATGCAATGATTACATTGCTTGTATGGACTGCTCAAGTTGGCTCATTCTTTGGGCCAAGCCATGGTTAGGATCCTCAAAGTGTTTCTTATGAGGGGGCACATAAGGAGGTGGTGGATGTTGTGCCCCTTGATTTTGGCTAAAAGAGGACCTTGAGGTTGAGGTGTGGGTGGACCAAAATTTTGAGTAGCATAAGGTGGTTGATGTGGGCAATACGGTTGTTGGGGAACATGGGGAGCTACAATCACCCCTTTGTTACTATGGTAGTTAAGTCTCGATGCACTCCACCTCCCGGGAGGATTGTAGGCATCATTTTGGGAAGGATTATACCGAGGCCTGATGTTCATCCCAAGAGCACAAGCTTGCTCCAAGTCTTGTTTTTGGAGGATAGGAAGAGCGGGGCACTCGTTAGTTGAGTGCTCCGGGTCATAACAAAGGTAACAATGAGATGGATTGTTCGGGGCAATAATCAGAGGAGGGGTGATGGGGATGGTGCTCTTTTGTGATTCCAAGGCTTCCACTTTTTCTAGTGAGTTTGGATATGGGATCGGCCTCACTTGACACTTGATAGAGATTATGATTCAATGGAGTTATAGTGGCCGGCAAAGTTCATTCATGGGGGTTAGATGTACCCCACCCGCGAGAAGTCTCATAAACATATTCAAGATGAGCTTCAGCTTGCTCGACCTCAAGAGTCAAGAAACTCCCGGCACACATAGTTTCAATTAATTGTTTGGTGTTGGGTTGTAACCCCCCATAACAAATGGAAATTTGATGGAATTTGTCAAAACCATGGTGCGGACATTTCCTAAGGAGATCCTTGAATCTCAACCAACACTCGGCAAAGGTCTCGTGTTCCCCTTGGGAGAAATTTTGAATTTGTTTGACCAATGCTTGTGTTTTATGCATAGGGAAAAACTCCTTATAGAATTGCTTTTGGAGTTCCGGCCATGAGCCTATGGAATTTGGAGGTAGGGTCACTAACCAATCTTTAGCCCTATCCTTGAGTGAGAACGTGAACAATTTGAGCCTTATGAGTTCGGGTGTGCATCTTTGTTGTTCAAACGTCCCATATATGTCATCGTACTCTCTAGTATGCTTGTAGGGATCCTCATTCTCTCGCCCATGGAAGTTTGGCAAGAGATTGATCATTCCGGACTTGAAACGGAACACTCCCGCATTGTACGGGAATGTTATGCAGGATGGGGATGATACGGTCTCGGGTTGGAGATACTCCCCGATTGTTCTCCTGAAATGTTGATCCATAGGAGGGGGTGTAGGCGGGTAGCGATGTTGGAAAGGTGGTGGTGCATGTGGTGGATATGCCTGATGAACGGGAGGGGGTATGGGGTTATGTTGACCCCATTGCTCCCGAGGGAATCCATCGGGATTCACACTAGAGGTGGCGAAAGTCGCATGATCTATGGGTGTGTCCCAATCAAGGTCTTGGTGACCAAACATGGAAGAATACGGAGAGTTCGAGGGTGAGAGATCATGCGGGTAAGGGCTTGCTTGGGATGGCGGAGGCCGCCAAAATGAACCACTACCGCTACCACTAGAACTCGAACTAGCATTATTTGGATTAGAGAAGGGATTAGTCATACCTTGATTGTTCGGGCTGGACATTGTAGAAGATTGTCGATTTTCACTTAAAGGCTACTCCTTCAAAGGCAATCAACAAGAAAACAAACAAGATTAAAAGCAAAAGCACGATAATTAGAAACTAAGCGACCGAATGTTGTTGCCAATTTCAATCCCCGGCAACGGCGCCATTTTGATGTTGTAGAAACCAAGTTCTTGTTTAACCCTATTAAAAATGTAGTACAATGAAAATAGGGTGTCGAGTCCACAGGGAATGGAATGCTACAATGCTTGTTGGGCTCTTAATAACCAATTATAATGCGTGGAGCATTTAACAAACTAAGAAATAAAAATGCGTCTTTTCAACTTTGAGATTGGTTCAATTTGTATAAGATTATACTACAATGACTATTTAGAAAAAGAGAAAGTAAACTTTGAACAAAGCTAAGTTTAATTGACAATTGGGGGTTTTGTAAAAGGAGAAATTGAGGTTGGGGAGCATTCCCCCACCTTGGACCAAACAACACATGGCTTTCATACTTGTAGCACATTCTAGAGTAGAAAATTCCATTGTGACAAACTATCAAACATGTGGTAGTCAACCAACATGCTAGATAGATGTTCTAATGCTATACATGGGTATATGGTTAGAGTTTAGAGATTTAACAACTTCCAATGCTTGACATTGGAAGTGGGGTCTCAAAACATCAAACCGTACACCTATAAACTCTAGATATGCTACAAAATATGATAATCCTTCATTACAACACACATGGGTCCAATGGTGGGTTTATGATCCCCAACCTACATGATTTAGATACTCATAACTAAAATGCAATTAATATTAAAGAGAGGGAAAGAGAAATTATACCAACAAGATAAATCCACCATAAATGCCATAGAAATTCCAAGTGAATCTTCAATATAAAGTTGCAAGCATTCAATACATTCAACACATTCAACTATCTCTCTCTCTCTAACACTAAATGGGAGGAAATGTGGTAGATGAGGAGTAATGAGGGAGAGAGATGAGAGGATTTAGAGAGAGAGAGAGAGAGCTTACCACCTAATAAGAAAACTAAGTAAAAACACAAGCTAACCCTAAATAAAAACCATCTCTAACTATATATACTCCCCACACAAAAATGGCAAACTTGTAATAAGAAGGGAGGAGAAATCAGTATTCGCGGATTGATCCCTTTACAAGGGCGGATCGATCCGCCTTTCATCTGGGGAATTACTGGCTTCTTGAGAAAACGCGGATCGATTCGCTCTTGTCTCCAGATCGATCCATTTAGATATCATTATCGCAGAATGTTACATGAAGATCGCGGATCGATCCCTTCTAAATGGCGTATTGATCCACCCTTTTTGAATCTGATGGTAATTTTCCATTAAACACGCGGATCGATCCCCTCTAAATGGCGGATCGATACGCCTTTCCTGAAACCACTTTCTTGCCCTTTTTACTTCAAGAATGCCATAAGGGTTGGGTTCTACTGCACCCAAGCTTGCATAACCTACAAGAAAGAGGTCTTTATTAGCTCAAAGAGAGTAACAACAAGAACAATCAAAAGCACAACTTATCCATTAAGTCTCCGTTTTAAGTAATAATTTGTGTCCAATAAGGGTAAAATCATGAAGTTAAGAATGCAATATTGGACACGAATCACTTCTATCTTCTCGTGGTTCTCTCCCCATTAGCGGTTGAATGAGTTTCAAGGTAGTCTTAGATGTTGAAAAGCTTGACCCCTCTTGTCGTTTATTAAAATAGTCCTATACCCGTGGCCCCGTTGACCAAATCCATAACAATTACCCCTGAAACATGTACCCCTATTTGGACTTTTCGTCGCAAGTTGCCCAAGTTGCCCACAAGCGTAGCAGATCATGTAACATACCCCAATGTCATTTCTTACACATTATACAATGCATCCTCTATACCTTTGGAACACCACTTACCAATGGACTCCCCACATTTGTTCTTTTAAGCTCACATTGACTTTCACTTTTGACTTTTCCCCAGTCTCTTACTCTCATGTCATTGATGAAAAACCATTATGTGGCTGGTGCTCCCGTTATTACCTCTGAATTTGGAGTTTCTTATGCTCCTTCCACAACTCTTACTATTATCTCCATAACACTTTTACCAGTTCCACTCTTGATTGTGATATCTGTCTTTTCTCGGATTCCATAACTAATAGACAATTAATCTTGATATCGCCATAGTCATTTACATCATGTTACCATAAATAACATGATATGCATGCTGAACAACTTTTCAGCATGCTAAATAAACGTGTATGCATGATCTTCATATCAATTAATCATTTATGCTTATTACGCGTCGTAATCGTCACTCGTCCCAAAAGGCCCTAACCGATTGCTCTGATACCGAAAATTGTCATACCCCAACCGGCCTTGGGCGGATTAGGACACGTGTAACAAAGCCCAGACACCAATTTATTCTCAAACTACTAAGAAAACCATGAATTAAACCTCATAAAATAAGTTATAATGACAAAACAGCCCCCAAGGGTAAAATGGTCATTAATAAAGTATAGCAAATTTTATATCAAAAGATAGGTCTTTGAGTCCCAGTTCTAACGCAAAAAAACGGCGTGCAAATCTGAATTTTCTAGATAGAGTTATGCTTGTTTCCGTAAAAGCCATCGGGCTGAAACCAGACCAGCGGATCGATCCGCCCCAAAATCGGATTGATCCGGTTTTAGCATAATGTCATTTTCTGCTCCTCCAGATGCCCTGGATCGATTTGCACATGACCCAGATCGATCCGGATTCTGCAGAACACCATTTTACATCAGTTTTCCCTATTTAAAAGGTTCCAAACACAACCAAAACCTAACCAAACCCCATGGGCACTTCAAAAACTATTTCAAAAGCATTTATAAGTCCACTCAAACACTTGACTTGTTAGGCCCAGCCCATTCAACTCCTTAAAACCCAGGTGTTAAGGAGAGAGGAGCTAAAGCCTTATAAACCGCACAGAGTGGCCATAAATGGCCGATGTGGGACATTTCAACACACCCCCTGAACTACAGGAGCCGGACACTCGGCATACCCTGGACCACAACAGCCGGACACTCGGCACGCCGGAAGACAAGTCTAACCAAGCCCTGATACCACTTGTAAGGCCCAGCTAGGATGGCAATGGGACGGGTTTTTCGGATTCGCCGACCCGTCCCGTCCGGCCCCTAATAGGTAGGGTATGGGGTGAGTTTAAACAGGTTAGGGGCGGGTATGGGGTTCATCTACATAACCCGAGCCGGGTTCGGGTCGGGACCGGGGTGCGGGTACAATCCCTCGAACTCGCCCCGATATACTAGCAGTCTTTGTTTCAGACTTTAGTCCCACATCGAAAGTATAGAAGTTAGCCACAAGTTCATACCTCTATAAAACCAAAGTGCATCCGTAGAGTAAATCATTCTCCACCACGTGCTGCAGGCATTAAAGTGACTGATGCATGGAAAGTTGTGCATCACGTGATGCCTTAAGTTCTCTTTATATTTGATAGTTTTTTTTTGTTTAAAAGAAAGTTTAATACTAGTTTTTACTTTCTGACTACTTTGAATTCCTAAATTGACATGTGGCAAAATTTAAGACCATGTATTCCAAAGTTGAAGACTTCACACTCTCTCATAGCATAAATTGTTGTTTAGGGGTGGGGGTGGGGCCGGGGCCGGGTTTCAGTGAAGCAAACGGGCTCGGGGGTGGTCTGGCTGTATTTTTGGACGGGGCGGGTTTGGGGTTTACTTTTTGTTAGGCGGGTTGGGGGCGGGATATGGCTCCCCCATCCCATACCCGCCCCGTTGCCATCCCTAGGCCCATCCCATTCAACTCCTTAAAACCCAGGTGTTAAGGAGAGCGGAGGTAAAGCCTTATAAACCGCACAGAGTGGCCATAAATGGGCGATGTGGGACATTTCAACAACTTGAAATCCATGTAACCCAAGATAATATTACAAACTTGCATCTCTTCCCAACCTTTAGCTAAACATGAACATCAATTTCTGTCAAAACTTAACTAACCATTTTAATTCATATAGACACATCCGAAACCATTTGGAAAGCATTCTCAAGTGTCTCAAAACTTTAACCAAACATCATAAGAGTTTTAAAAGAAAACCATATCCAAGCATTTGAAAGCTACAACTTACTTCTTTAAAACTCATGAACTCCAAATAGAAACACAACCAACTTGAGAGTTTCCCCAAAACCAATGCCAACCATTTGAAAAGTTAGTTGATCATTCAAAACACATAAACTCCTCTCTAGGATCATTAACTTGCATCTTTCTCCTCATACCAACTGAACATAAGTATAAACATACAACAAAAGGGCCTAAGTTTGACTTACATCCCAAAGTTACACAAATTCCCAAATCTCTTCCCAACATACCCAATGACTTACAAGGGCAACCCACACCATGAAATATAACTAACATCAAATTAACTTGACACACTACAAGCCTTCCCAAAATATAAGTTGTTCGCAATCTTTCTACCCACAAGTTACATTTGAAACTAGAAGCATGTAAACATATGGGCATATCCACAACCCCTACGCCCAACACATCGTGCGAATCATTTTCTCTCATCCTCCCGTGCCGTACCTGCGGTGGTTATTCAATAACCACAACAGAAAATAATATTTGTTTAAACTTTCGCTTAGTGAGAGAACTAATCATGGTATTGGAATGTTCAATATGCAAATGCAACAATCATTATAAACAACAACAATACGATCTCCGGTCAGTTAAGTAACTTCAGCCACCACCCCCGGGTCCTTCTCACCCCGGATCTTTATCACTTTTGGCGCATATAGCGCAACACACACTCTCTTGTGACCCCGAAGGCATCACCGGCATTTCATTGTGGTTGTCACAACGTCCTACTCATTGAGGACTTCCTATCCCTTACATATGAGACCTATAAATAGTGACCACTACTTGACTTCCCTTTGATCCAAATAAGCATATATGCAACTTTAGCATATAACATAGCAATTTACATATAATTGGCATGTTTTACTTTAATTTCAACAACATATAATACAAGTCTATGAACTAAGCATTCTTTGACAACAATTATCACATAAACATATGTGTAATAACCCCCATTTTCTTGCATTGCCATATTTAAAATTAAATATACATTGTCTGCCTTTATTTAAATTCTTATGTGAAAAAATTTATTTCTTGACTAATCCCATAATTGAAATTACTTTTGGGGTCAAAATGCAATTTTCCTAAAAACTGGCAATACCTGTGTTAAATTTCAAATCTGTATTTCAAACGGTGGAATTATTTCTTTTAAACTCCAACTGTATTTTTATAAAATCAGAAAACTCTTTCTAACATTAAAATGAATTTTCTGTATTTTTGTGATAAACACCGTGTCACGAAAATACTAGTTTAGGTTTAAAACTGTCCGCGCAGTGTTAAACTTCCACAGAATTTTGGGAGTAACTGATTGGACAAATTTCTTTATACCCAATTATTATTGCTAAAGTTTTCCCTTAGGCCTTGTTTGGCAAATGCTTGTAGTATGTGTGTTGTCCTAATGCCATAAGCTTGATTCCCAAACACACCTTGACCCACACCAACTCCACCTACCCTTTCAATTATCAATGGAGCATTATGAATTGCAAGTGTATATTTACACATCATTGTTGCACTTTCTTTGTAATTAGTGGAGATTAATGGAGAATGAGTGGGATGTTAGGCAAATGTTTTCTAAGTGGAAGTTTGAGTATTTATACACCCAATCACACTACACATTCTACACTCCTAACATAGAGAGCTTGAGAGAGTCACATAGAGAGATAAGAGAAAGTTTGAGAGTTCAATTTGCTGAAAATTTCTAGAGAGAAGAGCTCCTCAATTTCCATAGCCAAGCTTGTATTGGGTTTCTTGATTTGGTTATCTTTCTCAACAAATCTCTTTGCACTTAATCACGGTGAGTATTACTAACTCACTCCAAATGTAACTCATTCCTTATTTACTGATTTAGGTAGTTAATTTTAACAGTAGCAGAATTTTGTTTTCAGATTTTTGTTAGGAAAACGAATGAAATTTAAGGTTCTGCCCGCGTTATCCCAAGCAAAACTCGATTCTGCACACTTTTCGTCTAATGCAATTTTCTCAGATTTTGCACCGTTTGGGCAGAAAATGAGGATTACAGTAGCAGAAAAAGTATATTAGAAATTCAATCTAATATTTTCTCTTTTAATTTTAACAGTAGCAGAATTTTGTTTTCAGATTTTTGTTAGGAAAAAGAATGAAATTTAAGGTTCTGCCCGCGTTGTCCCAAGCAAAACTCGATTCTGTACACTTTTCGTCTAATGCAATTTTCTCAGATTCTGCACCGTTTGGACAGAAAACGAGGATTTCAGTAGCAGTTTTTAGAATGCTATTAGTTATGTTTAAAATGATTAAGGCAATGAATTACGAATTTTCAATCCCCGTACGCGTATTATTTCTTTAATTCTGTGAATTCCTTTATGTTTAAAGTTTGATGACATTCATGTGGAGTCAGTTGTACATGCATGGTGAGTGTTGGTAGTGTGTAAAAGAGTAATGATAGTGTGGAAAAGAGTAATGATTGTGTGGAAAGAGTATGAGTTTGAGTTGTGGTTGTGGTTGTGGTTGTGGTTGTGGTTGTGGTTGTAATTGTGGCTGTGGTTATGGTTGTGGTTGTGGATGTGATTGTGGTTGGAGTTGAAAAAGAGGATGAGGGTGTCTTTGAAATGCGAAGGTGGCAAAAATGGACACTCCCTGACGCCCATGGAAGCGTTAAAGTGTGTGAAGCCGAACTTGGACACTCACTGGCACCCATGGAAGTGCTAAAGTGTGGCCTATAGACACTCCCTGAATGACTCGAGTCTGGATACCTGTGTGGGGGTTGCCCCGGTATTTGCATGGCGGTTAGGGTATTCAAAGTGTGAGGCATTGGACACTCCCTGGTACCCCGGACCAAAGTGTGAGGCAAACTGGACACTCCCTGGCGCCCCGTTGCTAAAGTGTGGCTATCTTAGTATTTCAAAGATACCAGGAGTAGGATAGAGGGTTGTTGGGTTTTGTCGAGAGAAAAGAGTCGGTTAGATGAGATGGTGCATTGTTCTCATACACGGTCACATATGTGTGAATTTATCTTTTAATTATTGTTGTGGTTGTTTTTCTAACAAGCTCTTTATCATAAATATAAACTTGTGGTATTTAAATGGAAATGGGAAAAAGGTAAATGGGCATGTTTTTACATTCAAAGCTAAGTTTTTAATACTCACCAGCTTCTTGAAGCTGACGGCGTTGATGCGTCCTGGACATTCGTGTCCAGGCTTTGCAGGTAATAATCAGGATGAACCGTATGACTATGCTATTTGAGATCAGTTGCTGAGAAGAGAATTTATTTTTATATGCTTATTGTTTATGTGCATTTAAGATATGATTTGGTTTTGTAATAAGGATGACTGTAATAGACTTTAAGTTATTGTTTTATTTCAAGGCGGTCTGTGCCTTAGTTAACCCCGTACCATAGGATGTAATAAGTTAGAAAATTTTTATAAGCCTTGAGCCTTGATTGCCCTACTCT